>WTXJ01000177.1:0-37894 GCA_022376545.1 Russula dissimulans | reverse complement strand
GAGGATCGGCTTCGATCTTCTTGATAAGACTGTCCAAGGCAATCTCCGCTTCCTTGGTCCACTCGAACTTTTGCCCTTTCTTGATGGTGGCAAAGATGGGCCTGGCCATATGAGCGAAGTTTGGTATGAACCTCCTTTGGTACTGTAAGACTCCCATGGTTTGCTGGACGTCCACCTTGCTCTGGAGAACTCGAGGCCACTTGCTGATCCCATCTCGTTTGGCTGGATCCACCCTCATCTTCCCTGCTTCGACTAGGATTCCTAGGAATTCCATCTGTGTCTGTTCCTATTGACACTTTGCTGGTCGTAAATGATATCGATGTTTGGCCATCAGTCCAAGTAGTTCATGCGTGCACTGCTTATGTCCTTCCTTCTCTTTAGGCGTCTTCTTGCTGGCTATGAAGAAGTCGTCCATATAACTGCCTGCCAAAAGTGTCCATGTGATCGAACCACTTGTCCCTCCATGGCCTGAAGTCGCGCCACATCAATCGCATCCATTGAGCTGGGGCGTTTTTCATTCTGAAATACAGCACTTTAGGTTGATATGTCCCTAGTGGCGTTTTGAAGGCTGCTTTCTGTTGGTCTCCTTCTTCGATAGGAATGTTATTGTACCCCCATCTGATGTCGAACTTTGAGAAGATTTCCTTCCCCTCCATTTGTTGCAAAAGGCGGTCAATTCGAGGTAAGGGACCATTGTCCCTTCTTGTCCATTGATTGAGTTTTTGATAATCGATGATGAGTCGTTTATCAGCACTATTCTTCTTGTTTATGAAGAATACAGGGGAGGTGTAAGGCGAGGCTGATTCTTCAATGAATCCCTTTTCTAGCTCTTCTGCAAGGAACTTCTTCAGTGTCTCCGTCTCCAGTTTGGTTAAGGGGTAGACTTTGCAGTCTAACTGTTCTGGAGCTCCTGGTAATAATTCCACTGTGGCATTTGGGTTTCGATCAGGAGGAAATCTTCTGGCTGCTTCCTCGGAGAAAACTTCCTTGTATTTCTGGTATTCCTTTGGTACCTCGTGTAGTTGTATGGTGCCTTTCTGATGGTATTGTTTGGCCATTTCCTGGGATATGGTCGTCCTTCTGACGTAGATGGCTTCGCCCTCCTTAGGCTTGCCCAGACTCTTAATGGCCTTGATTTGCCACCTGGTGATCATGCGGTCTAGGTGTTTGTACATGCTGCTTTGGATTTTGACTGTGCCTTCAAGCAGCTTCCCCTTCCTCCAATCTACTCTTGGGTTAAAGGTTCGGAGGAATGGGTATCCCAATATTAGACAGTCCTTCCCTAAGTCTGTGATGTAAAACTCTTGGAGGTCTTCTTGGTCATTGTAGGAGACTCTTAGGCGACAGTAGTGAGTCATTTCTCCTTGTTTGTTCTCTGTTCCATCGATGTTATAGACTTTGATTGGTTTGACTAGAGGCCGTCTTCTGACCCTCATCCTTTTCCAGGTAGTTTCGTCGATGAAATTTTCTGTAGCTCCACTGTCCAACAGAGCTGTCTCTTCGGCCTTCGCATGAGCAGTTTGAAAGGAAAATGGTACATTCATGGAAGTGAGTTGTTTAATGTACATTTCTTGTTCTTCTCTGCTCATGCTAGTATTCCTAAGCCAGGCCATCGGCTTGGAACTTCTCAAAAACCCTCGCTGATCAGTTTGTCGAACAGCTCCTCTTTTTCTTCGATGGTTAAGGCATTGATATGTGCCATTAGCCCTCCTTTCCCTTTGATTGATCCGACCTTTGTGGATGCTTGGGACGTTATTTCATCCTTGTCATCTTCCATGGTAGACTCCTCTTCTTCAGCCTCCATGACTTTGGCTGAGGGCTTCTTCCCAGGTGTTGTCTTTCTGTCTGGGCAATTCCTGGACATGTGCCCTTGTTTCTTGCATCTGAAGCATCGTCCTTCGCTCATGAGTTTCTTTCGCTCTTCAGACGTGAGCTGTTGGAACCTTCCTGGGGGTCAGCCCTTGGGTTTAGTGTCGATGACATCTACATCCATGGCATCTGGGTCTCTGGGAGCTTTCTTTGGGATAGGGTGGTCCTTGAAGAATTGTTGGAACATGTTTTCCCAAACAGTGAGTCTGCCCCTTCCGAATCCTCCAGCTTCTTGCTTGATCCTTTTGGCTTTGACAACCTCTTTCCTAGCGGCCTCTTGCCACCCTTCAAGGTTGTCATCTGCTGGACAGTTATCCTTTCTTAAAATCGCAGTGGCTAACCAGGATTTCAGCCCCATTCTGAACGCTCGAACTGTCCCCTGATGGTTTCTGTCCCACCCTAGCTCAGTGATGAGGGCATTGAAGGTGGAAATGTATTCGTGTAGGGGCATATCTCTCTTCATGCTCAATGCTAACAGTTTAAATTGAGCATCTTCGAGTAGGCTGTCGTCCTTCCAGGTGCTGATGAAGTCGTTCTTGAACCTTATCCAGTGTTGGTCATTATCCGCATTCATTCCTCCAGTTACTCTATCGTTGGCAGCACAGATCTGGGCTTTGGTCCATTCTCGAACCCTATCCCCTCTGATGTAGGTGATGGCCAAGGCTACTCGGCTCAGGGGTTGGGCCATTACTCTCTTGTGCGAATTGATCCAGGCCCAGACTGTGAAGTCATACATGAATGATTCTGTGTTTTTCCTGTTGCCATTGAAGATGTCTGGTGGGTGTCCATCCAGTCCTCCTCCTCCTTGGGCTGCTTGTTGCATCGCAGTGGCCATTGGTTGGAGGGCTGGGGGGCCACCTCCTCCTCCTGGGGGACCACCTCCTCCTCCTCCTCCGCCACCTCCACTCCCATGCGCTGGGTCTGGTACCGGGATAGGGGTAAAGGTGGTTTGGATAGAGGATCCTTCCTGTAGGCTTTGGAAGGTGACGTCTGCAGTTCTTTCTTCGGTGGAAGTCATTGTGGCCATTATGAGCTGATCGATGGCTTCGTTCAACCTTCATTGTGGGCTGATATCGATTGTTTTTAGTTGCCTAGTGATGGTCTCTACTTCTGGCAACAGCTGTGTTTCGACATGAAGACTGTATTCACTTCTGTCCACTCCGTGTCTTTGCAGTATTGGAGTTCTTTCTCTTGAAGACTCTGACCGTTGTCAGTGTTTGTGTCTTCTTCTGAAGAAGTATCCCTTTTTCTGGCTTCTTTGGTCTGGTAGGGTTCAGCTAATGTCCCCAAACCTTGTTTATTCGGGTTTTCGATGAGATCCCTTTTGGTCATCCAAATGTTCTTTCCTCCAGACTCCAGTAAGTGTAATACCACTGGTTGTTGATGTATTCCACTGGCACCCAAACTCCTCCTATTCCTAGGATGGTGTAGGATGATTGGGCGAAGTCCTGTCTTATCAACCAAAGGGCAATTCCTCTGAGTTCTAGGGGTAGGTTGTCTGCTCCCCTGTTCTGGAAGTCTGCTGCTTCTTCGGGGTCCTCTGGGAAGCTTACGACTATTGAGTCTCGAAGCTCCTCCTTCTGTTTCCCCTGGAGTTTTTCTCGCAGAGCCGTCGTCTTGACTGGCTATTTAAAGCTCGACTTATGTCAAGAATCGCTGATGCTCAACTCTTGATAGAGTTCGCAGTAGCGTCTCACCTGTCTTGGAGTGCTGATTGATATAGCTCAATCACTAAGCTTCAAGGTTCCTTGGATGTTATCCAAGGGGAGCGAGAGTTGTTTAGACAATGAAGAGGGTCACTCCAATAGGTGAGATGATAGTCAGCAAGACCAATGTATGATTAAGTCGAGCTTGACTCGACTCTACAACTGCTGAAAGGTTTAAATACAAGTCTGCTACTTTTAGGGATTTGTAAGTAGCAAGTACGATCAATAAGCAGTCTTCTCAGGCCTGTCAGCTCCTCCTAAGTATCAGTAAGCCATCGGTAAGCTATGATATTATAGAGTGCGTTTTTGGACTTTGGAACAATAGCATGGGAACAATCAGTCATTTGATCAGTAAGCATCCAGTCATTGGATCAGTAAACATATCAGTATCAGACCACAGTAAGTCCCACAGAACGTCAAAACAAAGGTACCACACATCAGAACAATAGTGAGCCTAGGCATGCCACCGGCATCCAGACTTCTTGCAGAAGGCCCAGTGCATACAGGCATGTTTGGGAATGGGAATGGGTGTGGATCGAGAGGAGGGGGGATGAGTTCCGGGACCAGGAGGTGTGGCTTGCCCTGTAGATTGAGGTAAGTCCATAACACAGCGTCTGGGGGGTAATATTGGCTCCACCCATCACCACGAGGTTGCCCTTAGCTGTCTATTGGGCGGCAACCAGCTGGATTGGGACAGGGACAGCCCAGACCAATTCCTTGTTTAGGGTTGTACAGATGACTTCTGGTCTAGGCCAGTTGTCTGTTGTGATGTCAAGTTTTCCCAGGCCTACCATGAGGCTGTGGTTGGAAGGTCTGGACATGGGGGTATCCGTGGGAGTTTTTGAGGCAAGTTTGGAGCTGGCCTCTCCATTGGCAGAGGTGGGTTTCAGGTCCTTTGCATGAGTGTAGGTGTGGGTGATTCTCCTCTGTATGTTGCTGATAGATTTGGAGAGGGAAGTGAGGGTATGCTGTATTTCCTGGGTGTCCAAGTATTGTGGCAGTGTTTCTTAGCTTGTAGCGGGATTTGTGGGTGCAGCAATTAAGGCCTTTATAGTGTGATTGTTAAGAAAGGAGATTAGATGTGGGCCTATGTCCTGCTTTACAGTGGCAGGATTATGCACTAGAATTGATTTCAGGAGGGTTTCGAGGATTTGATACAGGTTGTGGCACATGGGAGTTCTGAATGACATCCATATCAGTACTTTTGCATGGGTCTAAAATCCTGAGAAATTTGTTCAGTCGATTTCAGACACTTCAGACACTTCAGACCTCAGATTGATTTCCAAATGCAAGATAATTTACCTTCAGTCACTCAGTCGCTCAGTCACTCAGTCACTCAGAAAACTTTATTTTCGAAGCTCAGCTCTTCTCCTCCTAACTATACTCCTAAATGATGTGCCAGAGGCAGGGCCTGCACACACACACACTCCTACACATCTGTCAGCCTGTGCTGCATTGTTATGGACTTACCTTGATCTACAGGGCAAGCCACACCTCCTTGTCCCAGAACTCATCCCCCCTCCTTTCGATCCACACCCATTCCCATCCCCAAACACGCCTGTATTCACTGGGCCTTCTGCAAGAAGTCTGGATGCAAGTGGCATGCCTAGACTCACTATTGTTCTGATATGTGGTACCTTTGTCCTGACATTCTGTAGGACTTACTGTGGCCTAATACTGATATGCTTACTGATCCAGCAACTGGATGCTTACTGATCGAATGACTGATTGTTCTCATGTTATTGTTCCAAAGTCCAAAAACACACTCTATGATATCATAGCTTACTGATACTTAGGAAGAGCTGACAGGCCTGAGAAGACTGCTTATTGATCATACTTGCTACTTACAAATCCCTAAGTAGCAGACTTGTATTTAAACCCTTCAGCAGTTGTAGAGTCAAGCCAAGCTCAACTTAATCATACATTGGTCTTGCTGACTATCATCTCACCTATTGGAGTGACCCTTCTCATCGTCTAACCAACTCTCGCTCCCCTTGGATAACTTCCAAGGAACTTCGAAGCTTAGTGATTGAGCTATATCAATCAGCACTCCAGAACAGGTGAGATGCTACTGCGAACTCTATCAAGAGTCGAGTGTCAGCGATTCTTGACACGCATGCCCATCTGCCTACACGCACACCAGCCTACACACTCACATACGTACATAGCTGTACCTGCCCACCTCTACCTGCATGGCACACTACCTGCACAGGATGCTTGTTGTGGTTGCTGTTGCTGTTGCTGCCATTGCCATTGTATCGTTGTAGCTACCATTGCTATTGCAGCATGGCTGCCATCACCATCGTGATGTGGCCACCCATCACCACTGCTGTTGCAGTTCACATTGCTGTTGCCACCATCAAAACTCAAAGGACCAAAAATAACATAAAAATAATATACCAGACAATGTACCATTATGACTAAATGGTGCACCATGATGGCGGCAGTTCCCAACAACAAGGATGCTCTTAGGCAGAGCACTGCACAAGCAGAGCCAGCCCCATGCTGCATGCGCATCGAGCGTCAGCCTTGACCTCACTTGGCATGCTAGTTGAGTTGCCATAGCCGTGGTAGTCTGGCACAATGTGATAGTAGCGCATGTGGGTTGGGTAGATGTGGAAGGAGGGAGGAAAAGGGAAGGGGAAGCACGGTGGGGGAAATGCATCAGGGGAGGGCGAAAGAAGAGGGTGGGAGGGAGTAGTGATCGACATGGGTAACCTGTGGGTATTTATTACCATACCCATACCTGTACCCGCACATACCCCTACCCATGACCACGGGTATGGATTTTCACAGGTATGGGTACGGGTTAGATCTAATACCCCTACCCCATGGGTAAGGGTAAGGGTCGCTGCGGGTTTTGGACAGGTTATATTTAATACCCATACCCAGTCAGTATGGGTTTGGGCTCAATAACTTTGTCTAATCTTTATATACAATAAGGCCACTATACTACCCTCCAACCATCATCTGACCATATCTCATCCTCTTTTGCATCTGGAAAAGAAGCTGCTATCAATAGATCACCATGCTTAACATAGCCTGCCTTGCTCCAGGCACCAAGACAGAGCAGTGCTCATGTCGACTGTGCTGAGAGCTGGTTACGGATATGTGAAAGTAGCAGGCGACCCTTGCTGAAAACATGCTCTACTGCAACAGACGAAGCTGTAATATATGGTTAGCTTTGCCCCATAACATCCGCGGATAGGTGTTTTGGTTTTCAATCCACCACTGCAGAGGGTCAGTAACTGTCTTGATTTGCTTGGCCAAAAGGTGCTGGTCCAGCTCAGTCACAAACTCATCCTTGTCAGAGCTTGAGTCCATCATTTCATTTGTTAAGAGGTCACTATCGAGGCAGTTTGAGGCCTAGCACAAGACGTATAAGTATAATACAAGAGACAGAGAACCCATGTTAATCTCACCTTCGACGCCTGCTCCAAAGCCATGGGTTTGCAAACCATGTAGTCTGCGTAGGAAGTCTTAAACTCCTCTTGGACAATAGTCTTTGCAGTTTCGATCCACTCATGATCCCAACCCTGTTTCTCGAAGTACCTTAGTTTGTATTTGGGGTGGAGAACTAGTACACGAGATTAGTACACCTCGAACAACCAAACAGAGAAAGAAACATACCCATGGCAATGCAGTAAACTTCAGAGTCATCAGTAAGTGAGTAGTATTTGTTCAGCAGGTTTTTTCCAATTTTCAAGGCAGCTCAAAGTGCTGGTGAATATTTCAGGTTTTTGCACATGGCTGTGAGTCCGTCATGCATTTTGTCCATGGCCGGGATAACAGAAGCAAGGCATGGCATATCAGTGGAAAACTGTAATGTGACCGTTTTGAAGGTCTATAACATGGTAATTGATGAGAAATGTTTGGAATTCAGTCAAATCGTGATTTACTCACCTTGAGCACATCCCGGAGCTGCTTTATGAGCTCCCACTCTTCATCCCTGATCCTACACCATCTGAGGCTTAAGGAGCGGTTGTCAGTCAGCTTGTTGATGGCTTTCCGATAGGTGTAGGCAAACTTCAGCATGTCATAAGTTGAGTTCCAGCATGTTCTAACATCATGCGGCATGATGCGGAGGGTGTCAACACCAGTCGATTCTGCAGCCAGGGCCTTGACAATTTTGTTCCATTCCAGTAAGAGGATCATCGTAGAATATTTGAGAGAGTAGGCAAATCTCCGGAGCTGGATTAGATTACCCATCAGCAGGCTGTGATGGCGTCACGTTGTCAACTCGTCATTGGTGACTGCTTACCTTATATAGGACACTACGAACCGGTTGCGTTGATGTCCAAGCGCCCACTATCTCCTCCCTCATCGCTGCCTGGATTTCCTCCAAGTCCTCTTCCAGATGAGCATCATCCTCACCATCTCCCTCATCCATCTCCTTCTCCTCTTTTTCTGCATGTTTCAGCAATTCAGCAAGCTCTGTCTCGTCAAGCTCTTTGTCAGGTGAGCGCTCATCCATGTCATTGTTCTCATTTTGTTCGTCATCCTTTGCAGATTTTTTTGATGCATCAAATTGATGCAATATTACCTTGGCTACAAGATTTACGATGTATGCAAGACACTGGACGCAGTTGACAGGGCCTGGAAAGCGGCAAAGGACTTTGGCAAGGGTGTCAATCATCTTGTTGTTGGCGCTGGCATTGTCACAGGTGACAGCAAGGATCTATTATGGTAAACATGTAAGTCTTTTCAGCTTGGAGGAATTGATCTTAATCAAACACCCACTTTGTCAGAGATTCCAAAGTCATCGAGGATGTTTGTGAATGTGGCAGCGAGATTATGCCCTGAGTGCGAGACAGCCAACTCCACAATATCCAACAGCAAACTGATGGGCTTTCCATCGTGCTCAAGGTGGACCGTCAGGGCTATGAACACCCTGTGGTTGGGTGATGTCCACGCATCTGTCACAAAACTCAAATGGCCATTGTATTCCTGGAGATCGTGTAAGTGCTCAATTTATATGATGTGTTAATGAGAACTAACCTGTAACATTTTTATGATACAATCTTTGACTCTATGGAAAACAACGTGTACATCCTGAGTGACCATTTGGGATGATGGAATTTGATAGTGTGGGTGGCCAGTCTTCATTAATTGGTGAAAGCTGGGATTGTCGACAATGCTCATGGGTCACATGCTTTCTGCGACCCATCGAACGCATTCGATTCTGTTGGACATTAGCAAGCATCAGATAGGGTGAAGTTGACATACCTTGTCTCCTTGTAGGTGTGTTGGCGTGCCATAAAGGTGAGCTTTCCCTTGCCTTGTCTCTCGAATGTTGCGGTAATTGACCCATCCTTCAGTGTTTTGGCCACCACAAGACCCTCATGAATGTTGGCAACAACTTTATTCTCGTCTGCCTGCTCGACTATCTCACAACCCCAGCATTGCTTCGCATGCTTGCGAAGGTTGCTGGTCGACTTCGCATCCCCTGTGTCAAGAAAGTGACGAACATTGTGGGGCCGCGAACCCCTTCCCTTGCACTGTGGGGCTGTGCACCTGAATTTGTGGCAACGCCGGCCATTCACAAACTTGATAGATGGGCATGGCTGGAAGAACGCATAGATTGGTGAGGTCCACTCCTTTGTGAGTCGTTCTGTGGACAAACAGTAAGTTGAGGATGCTTTTGAGTATTACAATGACTGACTCAGCTCCGCCTCAGGATCTTCTTCAGGCTCCTCAGAATTCAAATTCTCAGGTGAGCGAACACATGTACAAGCTCTGTCACCGGCACGCGAGAGCGGATGGGTTGGCGTCCGTTGGACCGCGGTAAGTTCATGAACCGGCTATGTCCCATCGTATGTACTGCCCCCTACCATGTTTGATCCGTACAAGTGAGATTGTACCTCTTAGCAGGGCTTGATGCCCTGATCGCTAGCTGTCTGATTACGCCGCACCTCTGATTGATCGTTGTTATAGTCCGTATAAGGCCTTATGGGAATAGCCTCCCCACAGTAGTATTTATAGCGCTGTACCTAGTTACTAGAGACTCTAACTTGAGTCTTTTGTCGCAATAACCAGGTCGTTCTCGCTACAAGTCGAAGTCGGGCGTACTCCGTCGCCCTTGGTTCGACTTATCGCTCCACTCCCGGAAGACGTACGGGTATATGTTAGCCTTCGTCATCGTAATCTTCGTGCTATTCTTCGTCTTCACCGTTGGACTATCGAGTCCATTGTAGTAGCAGTGACACCAGACTCAAGTTTCTTACAAAAACGGCCGCCCGACGATACTTAGAAGAGCTACCTCAGCAAGACGTTCCGCCCCCAAACAAACACGTATTCTGGAAAAACGCACCAGCATCCAAGCTTAGACCATACGGAGCACACACCTACTTCCCCACGGGACGATACCAAGACGGACCAGGTACCTGGGTGTACTGGAACACCGAAGATTCTCATTGGTATCGACTAAACCAAGACCGAGAAGGCACTCGCCCACATTGGGGAACACCGTACCCAGAAGTTGATTTACACAACTACCTGAGCGAAGAAATACCAGAAGGCTTCGCGTTCGACGACTACTCCCGAAACGACTCAAGCGACTCAGAGTCGTCCGACAGCACAACCACTGACCCTCTAAACAACAGCCCAGAAAGACCCGACCACGCGAGTCGACCGAACGTCGACAATCCCAATATTGAAGACCTAGTCTCACAAGTTCAATCACTGACAATCACCAACATGGCCACTATAACCACTACCTCCACAGGAACTGCGCCCGCCACAGCGACGCAACCGCCGACCGCTCCCCTAACCCCCCCCCAGCAGGACCAAGCGGATCAGGAGCACCGAGCTCCCTGACGAACCGGATGAACACGGTCATGAGGAGGACATTCCCCACACCGGCCGCGGGAGGACCACCAGGAGGAGGACCACCAGGAGGAGGACCACCAGGAGGAGCACCGCCGGCCGGAGGACCACTACCCGCAGTTCAACAACCGGTGGCCGGAGGCGCCCCACCGACAGACAAACTGATGGGAGCGCTACCCGCCATCTTTGATGGAAACCGAGAACGAGCCGATGATTTCATCGAAGAATTGAAGGCTTACATCCGCCTGAATCAACGCGCGATGACCTCCTACATACAACGCCTGGCCCTAACTCTCACCCTTATCAAGGGACCAATCGTAGCCGCGTGGGCCAAAGACATGGGAACATTCTTCGACACCCTCACTCCAATAGATGATGTCCCCGATTTGTGGGATCAATTCCTTGACGAGTTTGCCCGCCAGTTCCAAGACTCACAAAAAGCAGAACGAGCCCGCGTCAAACTCCAATCATTAAGGATGACTTGGCCCAATATCGACCAGTACATCGCGGACTTCGAGAAACTGGCGCGAGAAGCTAACTACACCATTGGCAATTCCGAGACCATTCAATTCTTCATTGCCGGGCTACCACGGACGGTGGCCGAAGACGTTCTGAAACCACCCTTGGTGCACCACTACTCGGACATCAAAGACCGAGCGATTCAGAGCCTCCGCTCGCGCCAAATCATCGACCAAATCTTCGGAAATCGAAGATTCCCCGCCAACCGAGGTGCAACGCAACGACCAAACTTCTTCAATCAGAGAACCGGAGGCCGTCCCGTGGACACCCCAAGGTTCCAGCAAGGAAATTACCCGCAATACCAACAGCAGACGAACCAACGCACCAGAACAGGCAACTCGCAGTACAATTCCTCCAACGCACCTCCCTCCCTAGCCAACCAACCAGTTCCGATGGACCTAGACCGCACCAGAGCGCCAAGGAACGCGAGAGGGCGAGCAGCGCAAACCCCAAACAACAATCGAGCCCGACAACTATGCTATCAGTGCAACCAACCGGGACACTTCGCTAGAGACTGCCCCCAGAGACGAGGGCAAGCCAACCTCATCGATTGGCAGCCAGAAGACCCGGAGCCACCCTCAAGCGCGCCCACCGTCGCCGGAGACGACCGAGTGGCCAGCGCCAAGGCCTACTTCCAGGCCCTCACGGATGACGAAAGGATGTCAGTCGCATCCGAACTGAGTCGAGATTCGGATTTTCCCTCCGCCTAATCTGTACAGCCTGGATTAGGAACAGTGACAGTGTATTTATGACGGCGCGGAAGTCAATGACAGTTCGTACATATTTACATTCGTCACGAAAGAGGGCTGAAACCACTGCGCTCCTGGACTCCGGAGCAACCGAGAACTTTATGAACCTGGGATACGCCAAATGGTTAGGCCTCCCCATTAAACAATTGCCGACGCCGAGACCGATCTTCAACGTAGACAGCACCCCGAACCGACAAGGTCAACTCCAATTCTACACGGACCTCAAGGTACAAACAGGACGCGCGCACACCCGGATGAGGTTCTTCCTCACGGACCTCGGAGAACACAAAATCATCTTGGGATACCCTTGGTTCGCGGCGAAACAACCGAAAATCGACTGGGCCAAAGGGTGGATCGATCACTCGCAACTACCAATCGTGCTAAGAAGCGAGGATGCGGAAAAGGCTCGATTCCTCCCTCGCACCCAACCCAAAGCGCGCGAACAACCGACGCCGGTATGGATCGCCCGTGTAGAATGGACCCCCCGCGAACGTAAAGCCCCAGTGAACATCCCCGTCATACCCGCCGCCTATCGACGACACCACAAAGTCTTCAGCGAAGAAGCCTCTCACCGATTTCCAGAACCTCGCATATGGGATCATGCCATTGAACTTAAACCCAACGCCCCCAGCACCCTTCCATCAAAAATTTACCCCCTCACACAACTCGAACAAGAAGAACTTAAGAAGTTCGTTACGGAACACCTCCAAAAGGGCTACATCCGACCTTCGAAGAGCCCGTACGCGGCACCCTTCTTCTTCATTAAAAAGAAGGACGGTAAATTACGACCAGTGCAAGACTACCGAAGAATTAACGAATGGACGATCCGGAACCGATACCCGCTACCCCTCATTCCCCAACTCATCAATAAAGTACGATCTCAAACCCTGTTCACAAAGTTTGACGTACGCTGGGGATACAATAACGTCAGGATCAAACAAGGCGACGAGTGGAAAGCAGCCTTCATCACCAACAAAGGACTCTTCGAACCGACGGTAATGTTTTTCGGCCTAACTAACTCCCCAGCAACCTTCCAAATGATGATGGACGCCATCTTCGCGGAGGAACTCCTGCTAGGATAGCTAGTCATCTACATGGACGACATCCTCATTGCAACGCATGACGACCCTGAATTCCATGCGAAGTGCGTACATCGAATTCTGGACAAATTGGCAGCCCACGATCTATATCTTAAACCAGAGAAATGCCTCTTCGAGCAACGACGCATCGAATTCCTGGGAGTAATCTTACAACATGGCACTATACATATGGACCCCGCAAAGACACAAGGAGTGGCCGACTGGCCCCAACCGACTAACGTGACGGATGTACGAGCATTTCTAGGATTCACCAGATTCTACAGATACTTCATCCCAAACTATTCATTCATCGCACGCCCACTACTAGACCTCACAAAGAAAACCACCCCTTGGACGTGGCAAGAAGACCAAAAGATGGCCTTCGAACTACTTAAAACCCTCATGTGTCGAAAACCAGTGCTCGCCCAACCTAACTATGCCAAACCCTTCGTCGTGCACACAGACGCATCAGCATATGGCGTGGGAGCCATATTGTTACAAGAGAGTGACACACCCGCACAAAACCCCCACAAAAACTTTCTCCACCCTATTGCGTACTACTCGGCGTCCTTCATTGCAGCAGAACGAAACTACGACATCTATGAACGAGAACTCCTAGCGGTGGTCAAAGCCTTTAAACACTGGAGATCGCACTTAGGGTGGACAAAGTTCCCAATCACGGTCGTCACAGACCACGCGAACCTAGCGTACTGGAAAGAACCAAAAGATCTCAATCGCAGGACGGCACGGTGGCACGCCCTCTTACAGGACTATTGGTTCAATGTACAGATCACCCCAGGTAAGTCGCACGCCGCCGCCGACTTCCTATCGCGACCACCGCACGCGGAACAAGGCAAAGACGACAACAAGAATATAACCGTCATCCCATCCCAAAACTTTGTCTTGACGTCTTACCGAGTGAGCAACGAACAACGAGGGCTGCCCCCACAAGCGGAAGGATGGAACCTACCATGGGACAAGAGAGAATCACCACTACACGTCCGCGTGTTCGATTTAGACTCGATATATGACTCACTAGAAGAGATCGTCCGTTGGGCCCAGAAGGACCACCCTGTCCTCCTCCAAGAATGGGCCTCCGCCTTTGGTATTGAGAAGAAAGAAGAGACCACACGCTTCCCAAGGTGGGAGAAGGACGGCAAGCTGGTAGTGCCCCCAGACATCCAACTCAAACGCCGGCTCATGACGAGCATCCATGATGCGCCAACGGGAGGACACCCAGGAAGAGACGAAACCATCAAGCAGACAAGAAGGTGGTTTTGGTGGCCGGGGATGAACGAGTGGCTCGCAGACTATGTCAAAGGTTGCGCCACCTGCCAACAGGCAAAAATCTTCACTCACCGAAGACGCGTACCGGCGTATCGGATCTCAACCCCAGAAGACGCAAAACCCTTCCAACAGATCGCTATGGATCTCATCACTGGCCTACCCCCAAATGGACCCCATGACTCCATCCTCACCATTGTCGACCACGGATGCTCCCGAGCCGCACTGTTCCTGCCATGTGCATCAACCATCACAGGCCCAGACATCGCACAGCTATATCTCGATAATGTCTACCGATGGTTCGGACTCCCCATCAAGATGATCTCGGATCGAGACCCCCGTTTCACCTCCCACTTCGGCCGAGCGCTCACAGCCAAACTGGGAGTACAACAAAATTTATCAACAGCCTTCCATCCCCAGACGGACGGACTAGCAGAGCGAACGAACCAGTGGATCGAGCAGTACCTACGCCTCGTGACCGGACTCCAACCTAACGATTGGAGCAAGTGGCTCACGATTGCCACGGCAGTCCACAACGACCGAACCAACTCAACCCTGAATCTGTCCCCGAATGAAGCACTGCTAGGATACCGCCCCATCTTGTACCCCGTCCAAGTGATAGGAACTAACAATGAGGCTGCCGAAGCCCGCATCGATCAGATGGTCCAGAAGCGAGCGCAAGCCACGAAAGCCATCAATCAAGCCCTGAAACATCCGAGAACACCGGAAGATCAATTCAGCGTAGGACAGAGCGTGTGGTTGGAGGCCACCAACCTCAGACTCCCGTACCAGTCATCAAAGCTCGCCCCGAAGCGTCAAGGACCTTTCAGAATCACCAAGCGGATCTCCCCGGTCGCATTCAAACTAGACCTCCCGGTGTCGTGGCGAGTTCACGACGTGTTTCATGCATCCCTACTAACCCCTTACGTGGAAACGGAGCCCCACGGCCCCAACTTCTCACGCCCGCCACCTGATCTCATCCAGGGTCAAGAGGAATACGAGGTGGAAACCATCATCAATCACCGACACACTGGGCGCCAGCGTCAACTTCAATACCTGATCAAGTGGAAAGGCTATCCACACAGTGACAATACGTGGGAGCCTGCGACGAACGTACACGCCCCAGCCCTACTTAAAAGCTACCACAAGAATCGACCACTGATAACAACTGCCTCCCATCGCATTTCCTCTGAGCCACTCTGGACGAGTTCGCCCTTCTCTCGCCGTACTCCGCCGACTTCAATCGCCTTAATCGCAACCCGTGGCTCCGCTTCCACCTCGAGTCCCTCTCCGCTCACTTTGACCGCCTCAGCCTCGCCGACACCCCGCTCGTCGCACACGCCCACCACGTCCTCACTCACGCTACCGACCAGTTACTGCAGAACTTCCTCGACATGGACGCCCCTGTCACTAACGAATCGCGACCCGACTCAGCTGCCTCCTACCACATGCCGACCATTGGAGGCCCCTCTTACCACGCAGCGACCATCAAGGCAGCTGATCCCGTCTCCCCCCGCTCCGCAGTCAACGCCCTACTCGCCTTCGACGACGTCCCTCAGGACACCCTCAGAGAACTCGTCGCCGGCCTCTGTGCCACCATCTCGAAGCGCGAAGAAGAAACGGCGCGCCGCGAGTCCTCATTTCGAGGCCGCATTGCGGGCCTGGAGGAGGCCCTCGCCGTACACGAAGAGGCCATTCGGGACGATGACACACCCCCCAAAGGGTACGTCGCTAACCACAGGTGCGCTCCGAACTTCGAGATCCCCATGCCAGAGGGGGTCTACCTCAAGGCGCGTTGGGTCCGTCGATGCCGCGAGGACCTCTCTAAGGTCGAAGGCCTCACAGGACGCGAGGGTCCTGGTGAGGGCCCTTATCGCGCCGAGATTTACGCCTCCGCCAGTCGCCTTCCTTCAGAAATACCTACGGTCTTCCCCACCTGGTTCCTCCAGGTTCTCCAAGGCCGGACGTCCGCCTTCAACGTCCTCCTCGACGCCGCCGCCAAACTGGACGACTGGGGCATTGTGGCCGACATCACCCGTTACCGTAGCGACTACGAGGAGCAGCGTCATATCATCCTCGCCATCGACCGCCTCCAAGCCGAGCACGAGCTCCTTGCCGAGTCCATCAATGACACTCGCGCCCGCCTCGAGAACTCCAACGTCCACAAGAAGCTCTCGGGGCTTCAAGGATATGTTCATCCACTAGAACGTATCACGACCAGTTCCCCTGGTTCCACCCCTCCAGTACGTCGCATGCCCCTTCCCACTGCCCCAAGCCGAGGACGTCTTGCCTAGGCGGGGGATGATGTCACCGGCACGCGAGAGCGGATGGGTTGGCGTCCGTTGGACCGCGGTAAGTTCATGAACCGGCTATGTCCCATCGTATGTACTGCCCCCTACCATGTTTGATCCGTACAAGTGAGATTGTACCTCTTAGCAGGGCTTGATGCCCTGATCGCTAGCTGTCTGATTACGCCGCACCTCTGATTGATCGTTGTTATAGTCCGTATAAGGCCTTATGGGAATAGCCTCCCCACAGTAGTATTTATAGCGCTGTACCTAGTTACTAGAGACTCTAACTTGAGTCTTTTGTCGCAATAACCAGGTCGTTCTCGCTACAAGTCGAAGTCAGGCGTACTCCGTCGCCCTTGGTTCGACTTATCGCTCCACTCCCGGAAGACGTACGGGTATATGTTAGCCTTCGTCATCGTAATCTTCGTGCTATTCTTCGTCTTCACCGTTGGACTATCGAGTCCATTGTAGTAGCGGTGACAAGCTCTCTTTTTTGACCTGGGGACATGTTTTTGCTGATGACTACCAAGTTTGGATTCAGTATTGGAATCTCTGTCACCATCAGATTGTTCAAGAAAGCATTTGGGGTTTCTTGGTAGGTTATTGCGAGGTTGGCCATCCTCATCAACAATGTCTACAACAGTGTGTTGCTGGCCTTGCCTCTCAAGTTTTCAGCTAATCCTAGGTGATGGGTGGTCTTCATCAGATAACTCCAGGACGTGACGTGGATTTTGCGGAGGGGTATTAGTGGATGAACAAGCGTCCTCGTTATCAGTGTCTTCAAGAGTTGGAGTGTGTGTTCGAGACTTTGTTCCTTCTCTGGCTGTAGAGGGAGCCTTGGACCCTGTAACATTGTCATTGTTAGTGATATGGGACCTTAGATTTTATTTTTATCAGTCACCTGTGATTAGAGGGGAATTGATATTGTGGCGTGTCATTGTGGTGAGTTAGAGAATGTCACAGGCCACGTGGGATAGGTAGTAGTATAGACAATTTCCAATACCCGCCACTGTGGGTAAGGGTTTCTATCTTATGGGTACAGGTAAGGGGCGGGTTGAGTTGTACAGACCCATACCTGTACCCACCAGACCCTTACCTGTGAATCCCACAGGTTACCCATACCCGCGTCGAATACTAGGAGGGAGGGGGGATGGGAACTCACGCTGAACGAGACAGACTTCACTGTGCACCTGGGCAAGTGCAACTTTTCACATGGTCATCGTTGTGAGGGACAATGGCAGGAACATCATCAAAGAGGCGGTGGGCGAAAGTACTGGGTACGTGCCACCATTTCTGTGCACGAAGAGGGTTGTTCAGTGGCTGTGCTAGGTGGAGTGGATGAGCTTATTGGAGGAGGTACTTGAAAAGTTGGTTGGGGGGAAGAGTCTACCTTGTGTGTAGTATAGAAGGGGTCAGATAGGCCAAAAGAAAAACACAAAAACAATGTACCATTATGGCTAATGTCAAACCTGGGAAAATGGGTGGGTGGTCAAGACTCAAGATGCAGGCTGGCAGTTTTGATTGTGCTGGCATTGGTGCTGGGGCCATGGGAGAAATGCAAGAGGATGTGGCACTCTGTGAGAGGGAGGCGCTGACTGAGGTGGGCAAAAAGGGAAGTGAGTGGTGGGCAGAAAGGGAAGCGAGTGAAGGAATGTGACAAGTGGGTAACAAATGCGAGCAAGAGGAGATTTTTGTGGTTCTGAAGGTGGAATAATGAGGTTTGGCAGCTCTAAGACCTCTTCAATCATAGCAGATGAGTACGGATGGTGATGGGGTGAGAACGGTCAGCAATAGGGCAAGAATGTTGGCCAACATGGGCACACTGTGAGGTTGCCATTTGTTGTTGGCTTTGGTGATGTCAGGTGGTGCATTGTACTGTAAAATAAAGGGAACTAAAACAAAAAGAGAAAAGGGTGGGCATATGAAAAGGGTAAACTAGAATGGAGATACCAGCAGAACAGTCTAGGAGATTGAATTTTGGGACAGTGAGCTTGAGCAAGACAGCGTCTTGTCATTGGCCAGGCAGGGGTCCAATGGGGTTTCAGGTAATGAGTGGGTCTTCTGTTACGCTCCTGTGGGCGCAAGGGCCAGACGTTGGCAGTTTGGGGTCCAGGTGCGCGTTAAGCAGCACTAGAAGGTCTTTAGTCGAATGGGGGCTGGTCTCCCTACTCAGCGAGCACTTGCGAAGCAAGGCTAAGTCGATAAGCAAGTAAATGCGGTCTGTGCAAGGGTCTAAGTCGACGATGAAGTGATCCCCCTCCTCGGAAGGTCCTTGCCAGTAGTTCTTGAGTCGAAGTTGGTCCAGTGGCCTTCCCACTTTGTATGCCAATGACCAGAAAGTCGCAAGATTGATTCTAAGTCAGGCTTAAGGCCCAACCGTGAATGATATGGATTTATATACATGTTGCAGTCCGTCTAGGATGCTTGGTGAGTCAGGTAAGTAACAATAGCGACGAATGGCCTTAAGGGCTCTTGGGTCGAGTCAGAGTAGCAAGCGAGGGACAATAATAACAGCTAGGGATCGAGATGGTAACGATGAAACGAGTCACAATAGCTAAGCGAAGGTAAAGTGATGGTAGCTAGTGGGAAGGTTTTTATGGAAGGGTAAGTAGGGCATCCGAGGGGATAAGGAAGTAATAAGCGAGATAGGAGGGGAGAAGGGAAAAAGTACGTGGTGGTAAGTCCGAGGGGGCTGATCATAACATCACGCCCTTCCTAAGGAGCTCACTTACACGAGAGCTAGTCTTCTTCCATCGTGGTGGGGGACATGCCAAGGTCCTGAGCCCACATGTGAGGGAAGGCATCCAGCGGGGTGCCGAGACGTTTGGCGAGGCGTCCCATGGTGGGGGCTGGGCATTGGAGTCCATGGAAAGTGAGCCAGCTAGGAACTGAGCACCTGTTCTCATGGCATTGAACGTGGGGGGTGGGGCATTGGAGCGACTCGTGGCCGGTACTCTGGCAGTAGCAGCAGGTTCCTGCTGAGGGGCAGTCTTTGCCGAGGTGGTGGGACTGGGACTGCATGCATTCAAAGCAGAACACGGCTCCAGCATTTTTGGGCGGGATAAGGGGCGAAGCGAGTCTGGGAGGAGGGTGTAGGCTCTTTAGTGTGGTGTCTGGTGGGCCTTGGCTGGCTTTGAGGGTTGGGACATGCCCAACGCGATAGGGTCTTTCGCTTTCGGGTTTGACTGCATAGACCTGATTGAAGACCCGGGTGCAAGCCTTGGCATGGATGAGGTGGCGCTCCACTCCAACTAGAGCCTCTGTGTTCTCGAGTAAGCTTCCTCGCAGCTTGGAGACGGCGGAGCAGTGTAGCGTGGCGCGCTTTGCGCGACCTATAGCGCACCAGGTCCGCTGTGAGGCCAGGGTCGGCATGTTGTGGACTGCTCGGTCTACAAAGTCTCTCAGCTGGATTCAGGGTGGAAGACGTTGAGGTGGTCGTCCCTGATCTGCTTGTCTTGTCAAGTTTGGTTGGAGTTGGGGGCGAGCATGGAGGGCGAGGCGATAGATAGGGCCGTTCTTGTGGTTAGTACCTTCCACATATGTTTCTTCCCCATCGAAGACATAGCGGATATAATTGGTGGTGACTTGGTCTTCCCCATCGTCGATAATGACTGGGTAGTGATCAGTTTGCCCGAAGCTGTACTCGATCCAGTTGCCACCTGGATGTTCGGGGTGGTTGGTGTGTTCCTCTTCTTCGTTCTCGCTCGAGTCGGGGACTGAGATGGCTGAGGGGGAGTCTGCTGCGATGATTTCGCCTTCTTCTGGCAGGAAGGGTGCGATGTCGCCATGGTGGCTATGGACAGTCTTTTAAGGAACGTATAGAGCCCCTTCCTAGCTTCCCCCACAGTGAGGAAGTCGGCTAGGTCCGTAGGGGTCTCAGGGAGCCGAGCGAGTTTTCTGATCGGTGGCGCAGCGGTAGAGTACCTCTATAGGTAGAGAAGGACTGGGGGTACGCCCCATGGGCTTCTGAGTACGCCTTCATCCCTTGGGCCCAGCGCCATAGTTGCTGCAGTTCGATCTGGTTGACAAGCCCAGCACCAAGCCCAGCAGCAGCAGCAAGAGCAGAGCTAGTAATAGGAGGGCTTCTCGGTTGATTATCAGGATGGGGGCCGGACTCCCTACTCGGCGAAACCTGGGGACCTCCGGTGGAGGTCCTGTTATCATCATGTGGGTTGCTTGAGGTGGTATCGGGGTTGGTAGGACTCGAGATGGTATGGGGGTGGTGGGATGTGTTCTTGCGAGGGGGCATTGCTCTGAGCCATGTGGCGACTGTTAGTGATTATGGTAGGGGCAATAGTTGACACGACAATAGTAGAAGTGGATACCACTATGTTCTTTCTCGGAGCAGTGGACAAAGATGTTGCTATTGGGGTATTTGCGGACTGCTTCTCCCCGAGGACCTGGGCGAAGGTGGCTGGTCCCTTGAGGGTTTGGTAGTTGTAGTCGAAGAGGTGGTTGCGTGCCAGGGTGGGTCGAGGTGACTTGAACGATGGCCATTTTACGAATATTCCTCCAGGTTCTTATACTCCTGTGAGGCTGGCTCCGCGGTCTTTGTTCATAGTCGGTTATCAAGTCCTCGGCATGTAGGTCTTCCTTGGCAACCCATTGATCGTGTGCTGGTGAGTACCCTTTCCATCTAACGAGATATTGCGCTTCTTTCCTGGCCATGGGCTCGCTTGCCAAGGATTTGTTCTATTTCCCATCTTCTTGTCCTTCTATCTCCTCGGGTGGTGGCTCTATAAAGTTCTGTCCGTGTTCCTCGGTCTCCAAGAATGGGGTGAGTAATGAGGCATGGAAGACATCGTGAATTTGCCAGGTTTCAGGGAGGTGGAGCTTGTATGCCACGGACGAAATTTTAGCGGCTACCTCGAAGGGTCCGTACGCTTTGGGGATAACTTTGCACTATCGTAAGGTGCTTGATGTTTGTCCCTTCCAACCAGACTTTTTGCCCTTCTTCGTAGCCTTTAAACTTTGTTTCCTTGATGAGTCCTTTCTGCGCTTTGCTTATGGCCTCTTGGGCGGCAGTTCGGACTTCTTAATGTATTTCAGTCTTGTGTCGATATCGGGGATGTCTGTCCTTGTTGTCGGTTGGTGTGCTTGAGGGGTGTAGCCGATAATGAGGTCATAGGGTGTTTTCTTTGTCATGGAGTGTGGCCAGGAGTTCCTTGTGTATTGAGCGAGTGGTAGCCAGTTGCCCATTGATTTTGTTGACTTGCGCAGTAGAGGCGAAGGTATTGTTTCAGGGATTGGTTTGTGCATTCACTTTGTCCATCGGTTTGAGGGTGGTAGGCTGGAGATGTTCTGTTTGATCCCTAATAGCTGACAGAGTTCTTTACTGAAGTTTGAGGTGAACCGCGGATCTCTGTCAGATATTACCTTGTGTTATGGACTTACCTCGATCTACAGGACAAGTCTCATCTCCGGGCATCAAGATTCATCCCTTCGCTCTGTCTACCCCAATCCCCATTCCTAAACATGCCTGTATGCACTGGGCCTTTTGCAAGAAGTCTGGATGCCGATGGCATGCCTAGACTCTCTATTGTTCTGGCAAGAAGTGCCTTACCTCGACGTTCTGTGGGACTTATTCTGGCCTACTGTTACTATGCTTACTGATCCATTGACTGGATGCTTACTGATTGGATGACTGATTGTTCCCATGTTATTGTTCCAAAGTCCAAAAACGCACTCTATGATATCATAGCTTACTGACGGCTTACTGGTACTTAGGAGAGGCTGACAGGCTTGAGAAGATTGCTTATTGATCGTATTCGTTACTTACAAATCCTCAGAGTAGGAGACTTGTATTTAAACCCTGCAGTGGTTGTAGAGTCGAGCCAAGCTCGACTTAATCAAACACCAGTCTTGCTGACTATCATCTCACCTATTGGAGTGACCCCTCTCATCGTCTAACCCACTCTCGTTCCCCTTGGATAACCTCCAAGGACCCTTGAAGCTTAGTGATTGAGCTATATCAATCAGCACTCCAGAACAGGTGAGACGCTACTGCGAACTCTATCAAGAGTCGAGCGTCAGCAATTCTTGACACCTTGGTGGGTATCCCATAGTGGGGGAACACCTGCGTAGCGTAGAGCTTTGCCACTCCTGCTGTCAAGAATCGCTGACGCCTGACTCTTGATAGAGTTCGCAATGGCATCCTATCTTCTGTGAAGTGACCCCTGCGTGGTATAGCTCACGCAGCCACTTCTTCACCCTGCTTGTATTCTGTAGTGGAAGGACCTTGCTCAAGTCCTAAGCTCTGCCTCCATGCATCGGCGCAGCTGCTAGACCATAGACATCGTCCCAACTGGCATAGTCCAACTGCAACGTTCCGTCCTAGTCATTGATAGCTTAACGTCTGAAGGACCTTGATCGCTTAGAGTTCAACAACGGGGTTTTGCGCCCGCATTGGGCGCGTCATTAGCAGCCAAGATGTGGACTGCGTACCTCTCCTCTGGAGTGCTGCTTGATATAGCTCAAGCACTAAGCTTCGGCGTTCCTTAGATGTTATCCAAGGGGAATGTGCGTGGGTTAGAAGCTGAGAGGGGTCACTCCCTACTGAGGTAAGATGCTTCAGATAGTCAGCAAGACTACTATTGGATTAAGTCGAGCTTGACTCGACTTCACAGCTTCCTAGAAGCTTAAATACATGTCCACTATCTAGAATATCAAATAGGCAAGACAATAGCGTGAGAGTACCTTGTCATCCTAACAGTAGGTATCCTAGTATTCAAACAATAGCGTGGGAAGGACTCATCCTTCCCTATCATCCCTGGTCTAGCCTTTGGACAATGGCGTGTGAATATTGTCCTCCTTGGCCAATGGCCTTTTCACCTCCAGGCGCTGATGCCGAGGTCATAGGTACATTGTGGGCTACCTGAGGCCCACCTTCCTGTTCGGTCCAAGAGCTAGGCGAGTCCAGAGCCTCTGATCAGGGAGCGAGGCAAGCCTAGACCTGGCAGAGCTCTTCTTATGGTAGGGGTAGTCGCACCCCCTCTAGGTGGTCCCTCCCTGAGGTCCCAAGGAGTCCATAGACGGATCTCCTCTCGTCTTTGCTTGTCTTGGGCGTGGAATCGCCGAAGGAAGTCCCCTCCTCTCAGAGTCCTGTGGACTCATCGTTAGGACCTTTAGTCCTATCCTCTCTTGGTCTACTGGTCCTCCCTGCCTTCTCGTCAGTGTGGGAGTCTCTTCATCATCGTGGGATCTTCTAAGGGGAATCCTGGGGCTGCTGCAAGTGACATGTCTTGCAGATCGAGGTGGTCCATAACATCATCTCCCCTTTAAGGTCGAGCTTTCCACAGCTCTTCGTCACCTCGATCTTGGGTCTTCGCCGGAGGTCTGAGCCTAGTCCGTCCCCTCCTCTCTTGATCCTTTAGTCCTGTGCCAAGCTGGAATGGCGACAGCTCGCAGGCAGCTTGGTACTTGTGGCAGATGGAGTCTCTGCCTCATTCTAAAGCAGGAACCGATCCCCTTCTCCTGAGGTGATTGTGGTGACGGTCCTGATCCTCTTGGGGTTCCTTGAACCCACTCCTCGGATGGTCCTTTGTACCTCGATGGGTGCTCAATTGATGACCCATCCTTCTTCCCGATCGCAACCTTGTATGGTCGCTCGATGGACCATTCCTTTCATCCGCCTGCCTTCGTAGTTTGACAGTGATCTCCACCTGTTCAGGGGCTGTGGCTTGATGTAGTTCAATGCCTAAACTTCTTCCTGGTCTTCTCTATGCCGAGCCCTGACCAGTCATGACCCATCCTTGGATCGTCAATTGATGAGCTCAGTCTTTAAGCTCTGCGACTGTCTGGCTTATGCCGCGGTCGGTCATCTCTCATCGAGGATTCTGTTAGGTTGATTTAGTTCAACCCGTTAACTTCTTGGGACCACCTCTGGTGATTAGATGGTCGGCTTCTTCCCTATGGGAGGACTGCGGCTTGATATAGCTCAATGCCTAAGCTTCTGGTGGCCTTGTCCATGACTAGTATCGGCCAGCTGTGTCCACCTTTGAACCATCGATCGATACGGCTCAATCGCTAAGCCTCACTTGACCACCTTCACACTAGTTGTGGTCGACTTCCCTCCTTCCAGAACTATGGCCTGATTTAGCTCAACGCCTAGGCTTCCTGAGGCCGAGCTCATTCTCGCTAACGGCCCTTCTTCCCTTCTTGGGGACTGTGGCTTGATATAGTTCAACGCCTAGACTTCTTCATGGCCTCCCCTGTACTGAGTTTGGCCAGTCGGGGCCCCGTCTCGGGTCGTCAATTGACGTAGCTCAACCCTCGAGCTTCCATGACTGCCGTGTCGCCGTGCGGCGGTCGGTCGTCCTCCACTGAGGTTTCGTTGGCTGATCTAGCCCAACCATTAGGCTTTCTTGACCGCTTCTTGGTCCCGCAGTAGTCAGTCTTCCCCCCTGGGATTTCGGCTTGATTTAGCTCATCGCCTAAGCTTCTTGCAGCCTTTCCTATGGCTAGGTCTAGGCTAGTCGTGTCCTTGTCTGGGACCTTCAGTTGACATTGCTCCACCTTTGAGCCTTCCAGGACCACCTTTCTGTGGTCGATCGCCCTCCCCTGAGGTTGGTTGATTGATCTAGCTCAATCATTAAGCTTCGTGAGCCGCCCCGTAGTCGGGTGGCTATTGGTCGTCCTTTTCAGAGACTTTGGCTTGGTATAGCTCAACGCCTAAGCTTCTTCTGACCGCCTTCGTAGTTAGGTGGCGGTCGATTCTCCTCCTTCAGTTCTGTGGCTTGATATAGCTCAACGCCTTAAGCTTCGTGCAGCTACTCTTGTCATTGAGCTGCGGTCGACCTCCTTGTTGAGATTATTGATTGATATGGTTCAATCATTAAATTTCGCGCGGCCCTCCATGTCGTGGATCCGCGCCTAATCACCTCTTTCAGAGGTTGTCGACTGATGTAGCTCGGTCTCTAAGCTTCTCACGACCATCCGGGTGGCTGGGTTGTGGCTCGCCTCCCTCCTTGAAGGCTTATTGGTTCGTCTTCTGCTGTCCGTTATGCTTAGGCCACCCCAGTTCCCTTGGCCTCCTGCTAAGGGCCGTCGATTGATGTAGCTCAATCGCTAAGCTTCTTGCACCGCCTTTCCCCTGGCTGCGGCATGTTTCCCTCCTGGACGTCCTGGCTGATTTTCTATCCCTGTTTGGGACTTCCTCGTGTTCTGCGTAGCCGTCCATGTCGCCCAGTCGTTGATTGATATAGTTCAATCAGTAAGCTTCCCGCTGCCACTCCCTGGGCTGTTCTGCGGTACGCAGGCTTGTCGAGGACCACCGGCCCCGGCCGATTCCTCTCTGAGGAGTCTTCTGATTGGGATCGCCCCCAATCGCTTCATCTCTACTCCAAGGAATTTTAGGTGGATATAGCTCAACCGTTAAGCTTTTCGTGCAGCCATCTGTAATTGGGCTGCTCTTCCCATCATCTTCATTCAGGACTTTCCGATTAATGTGGCTCGTTAGTGATATGACTTGGCCGCCGTCATCCATCTGTTGTCCTGGGCGTCTGATTGATGTAGTTCAATCATAGACTTCTTCTGCGATCATTAGGCGTCGACCGCGGTCGGTTGTCCCTCTCCAGGAACTCCTTTAATTGATATAGCTCAGTTATAAGCTTCTTCCACGACCACCTATTCTTGGTCACGATTGTTCCCACTCTCCAGGGACTCCTGATTGATATAGCTCAATTATAAGCTTCTTCAGTGACCCATTGCTGTTGGTCGCGATCGATCGTCCTCTTCTAGGGGTTTTCATTCGTCATGGTCCTCTCCGGCGACCACTTAGTGATGCTTGGTCTTCCCCTTTCTAAGGGCTCTCTTGATCGATACAACTCCTTCGTAAGCCTCTCCTGCGGCCCTTGTCATTGGCCACAATTGACCGCCCCCTTTCTCCAGGGACTCTTGATTGATGTAGCTCAGTCATAAGCTTCTTCCGCGGCCAATTGTCGCTGGCCGCGATCGGTCGCCCCCACCAGGGACTCCCTAATTGATATAGCTCAATTGTAAGCTTCTCTTGCGGCCATCCTAGCATTGGTCACTTTTGCTCGTCCTTCTCCAGGGTTCCTGGTCGATACGATTCTCTTTGATCTTGTCATTGGTGACGTCCGACCTTCCCCCTTCTAAAGGCCTTTGATTGATATAGCTCAATCATAAGCTTCTTCTGCGATCATTCTGTTGCCGGGCCGCGGACTACTATTCCGTCTAGGGACTCTTTGATTGATGGAGCTCAATCGTAAGCTTCCTTCGCGACCCATTATTATCGGCCGCGAGCGGTCGCCCTGCCACGGTTTCCTGATTGATATAGTTCAATCATAAACTTCTCCGCAGCTGTCGGCATCGCTAAGCCGCGGTCTTTCGTCCTTCTCCAAGGACCGTCACACTTGCTCCTCCATCCTTGTGATGGATTCCCTTCCTTCTGCTCCGCTTGCAGGCCGAGCCTTTCTTTTCCACCCTTTTCTTGAGTGATCTTCTTCTACTGGTTGGGTGGACTCCTGGTCTTGACGAAGGTTTGACGTTTGGTTCCAAGGCTTCTCAGGCGTAGCAGTCCCTCACTGATAGCGTTCTTGTTCGCCGTTCTAACACTGTCCCTTCTTATAGGGATACGTCCTTGCCTTGACCTCTTCCGTCGCCTTGTTCATTGACCAGTTCCAAGTACCGCCCACATTCAGGTTCTGGTTCTCCTTTGTGGCCTAACTTGCCACAATTCTCAGTCGGGCTTCAACCTTTGCTTGATCACCTTCTACGCAACTGTCCGCATGACTAGGTTGCATTGGTTGTCCTTATCGGGACCCTTGATTGGTAGAGCCCAATCACTAGGCTTCGCGTGGCCATCTCGTGGACTTGGCTACATGAGTCGTTCCCTTCGAGGACTGCTTGATTGGTATAGCCCAATCACTAGGCTTCCTCGCGACTATTCCGGTATTCCGTCGCGCCGTTCGTCTTCTTTGACGACCTGCTGATTGATGTAGCTCAATCACTAAGCTTCTTCGTGGTTTTCTAGGCTGCGACTGTCTGTCCTCATCGAAGACCATTGATTGGTAGAACCCAATCATTAGACTTCGCGTGGTCGTCTTATAGTTGACCACGTAGGCCCTCCTCCTCGAGGACTTCTTGATTGGTGTAGCCCAATCATTAGGCTTCTTCACGGCTGCTTGTGTAACCAGCCACGCTGTTCATCTCCTTCGAAGATCTACGGATTGATATAGCTCAATCATTAAGCTTCGTCGCAGTCGTCCGAGGTGCGTCGGTTGTCTCTTCTCGGTCGCCTTGATTCGGCGCTCGTTCCAATCGGCAAGAAGTTGCTCGACTGCGTGACTGTTCCCCGTTCTTCCATGACGGAGGTTCCTCTTGTCTTCGACCTCTTCGGCCCTTGCGCTTGTCTGACACCAGAGTCCCTCTTTGCCCCATCGTTGGTGTTTTCTGTTTCACCCTTCTCTAGGTTTCTTCATGAAACACTTCTGGGCCTTCTTGACTCGTCTTGTGTCCGCACGGTTCCGAAGTCTCCTCGTTGTCAGGATTCTCTGACAATTCTTGTGGTCGCATCCAACCTCTCCGCGACCCTTTTTCTTTCGTGGTCATTTTCGCGTTCCTGTTCGCAGTACTAGAGTTCTGTTCTTCAAGACTTCTGGCGACTGTCGATTATTTGGGTCCTCCTCAGAAGACCACTTTTACTAGCTTGTCAGCGCCTGGTCCTCCCTGACCAAGTTGCTAATTCCCAGTCCTTGGGGGTTCGTTTCTGGTCACCTCATTTCGCTCTGAACCCCGGTAGCATCGGAGTTCCTCCTGCGGAAGACCTCTCCTTGGTCGTTAGGATTCCTAGCACCTTTCTTGGCCATTCATCATTCTCTTCATGACCTTCTGGTGCTTGTCAGCTGCCGAGTCTTCTTCTGGAGGGGTCTACGCCTTAACCTCCATAATTCGCTAGGATCCGTCGACGTCCTTCTTCTTAGCCATACATTGGCTCCTTCGTGGTCGTTCTGCGGCGGTTTGCCACTTCTTCTCTCTTCCAATGACATTGGGGCTCCACTCGGACGTCGCTCCCTAGCTTTTGGAGTTTCAATACTTGTTGCTCCACTCTGCTTCATGGTACCAGGGTCTCTCTTCGTAGGGCTTCTGGCCATAACCAGTCATCTAGCCCTTCTCAGGAGAGGTTCTCGCCTTGTGGCCTCTTCACCTCGCCAGGGCTTCATCAGCATCCTTCCTGGTTCTTCTGTGGCGGTTTGCCACTTCCTTTTGACTCCTAATGGCATTGGAGCTTTATTCTTGACCAAGACGCTGATTCCTAGTTCTTGGGGTTTCGATTTCTGTCACCCCGTCTTACTCCATGTTGCGTGACATCGGAGTTCTTCTCCTGAGACCTCTGGCTATTCGTCGTTTCTTTGTGGACTCTTTTGTCACAGCCCACAGCTCTCTAGCTCCTGATAGTTGTCGGAGCTTAGTGTCGTTAGCTCGGATGCTAGTTTCTTGACTTCTCGGGGTTCCGTGTCCATAGCCCCGTCTTGCTCCGTGTAGTTTTGGGAGCTTCGTCCCTGTGAGACCCCATGGTTATGCTGATTGTTCTGGGTTCCCCTCCGGAAAAGGCCCTTGTCCGGTCCTTTGGTTCTTCAGAATTCTACCGACATCCTTTCTTGGCCTATTGTCGTCTTTCACAGATCCTTCTGTGATGATCTGCCATCTCCATCGGTTCCTGTATCATGTTGGAATCGAGTTTCATTGGCTCTCGGTGTCGGTCCTTGGTCTTCCGGAGCTTCGTATCTCATCGCTCCGTCCAGCTCCTCCTGACTTGGGGCTGCTTTCTTGTGAGACCCTTCATGGCTATATTGATCGTTTGGGGTCTTCCTCAGAAAGGGTCCTTGCCTAGTCTGTTCGATTCTTCAGAGTTCTGCTAACACCCTCCTTGGCCTATTGGCCGTTCTTGGTAGATCTTCTGTCATGATCTACCATCTTCATCAACCTTTGGACTTTCGAGTTTTCGTTGGCCTTCAGTGTTAGACTTCAACTCTCGGAGCTTCATATTCCTTGCTCCGTCTTGCCCCTCGTAACTCGGGGCTTCTTTCTTGTGAGACCCCCTTTTTGGCCATGCCAATTGTTCTTGGGTCTCCTTCTAAAAGCCTTTGTCTGGCCTTTCGGTTTCTTCTTCTAACACCTCCTCCTTGGCCGCTCAATTGTTCCTCTGGTACACTTGTTTCTACCAACTCCTATACATATTCGAGTTGGATTTCATCGGCCCTCCGTGTTAGTCTTGGAATTTCGGAACTTGAGTTCGTTATCTCGTCCAGCTCCTTTGTATAATTGAAGCTATTCCTTGTTGGAGACTTCCGGCGATATGCCGAGATTCATGTCTCCTTCCCGAGAGGTTCTTCTGTACTGGCCCCTCTAATCTGCCAAGGTTTCGCTAGCGCTTCTTCAGCCTCTACGCTTGGTGCGGCTCTCCATTGGTCCCTGTGTGCTACCACCCTAAGGTCCTTCTCATATGTTGAACCATCTTCCCTCTGCTGGATCTTTTTGAGGGATTCTTTCAGGTGGGGTTCCATGCACCAACCAAAACGCTAGTCCTTGGTTCTTGGGTGAGCTCTGCCCTCCCATTCTGGCCATCTGCGAATCCTTCTTCAAGGTAGAGGGTCATCAAATCGTGATACCCTTCTCCTACTTCCTTGAGTTCTTTCGCAGAGGTTCTGTCTTGACTGGCTAGTTAAAGCTCGACTTATGTCAAGAATCGCTGACGCCCGACTCTTGATAGAGTTCGCAATGGCATCCTATCTTCTGTGAAGTGACCCCTGCATGGTATAGCTCACGCAGCCGCTTCTTCACCCTGCTTGTATTCTGTAGTGGAAGGACCTTGCTCAAGTCCTAAGCTCTGCCTCCATGCATCGGCGCAGCTGCTAGACCATAGACATCGTCCCAACTGGCATAGTCCAACTGCAACGTTCCGTCCTAGTCATTGATAGCTTAACGTCTGAAGGACCTTGATCGCTTAGAGTTCAACAACAGGGTTTTGCGCCCGCATTGGGTGCGTCATTAGCAGCCAAGATGTGGACTGCGTACCTCTCCTCTGGAGTGCTGCTTGATATAGCTCAAGCACTAAGCTTCGGCGTTCCTTGGATGTTATCCAAGGGGAATGTGCGTGGGTTAGAAGCTGAGAGGGGTCACTCCCTACTGAGGTAAGATGCTTCAGATAGTCAGCAAGACTACTATTGGATTAAGTCGAGCTTGACTCGACTTCACAGCTTCCTAGAAGCTTAAATACATGTCCACTATCTAGAATATCAAATAGGCAAGACAATAGCGTGAGAGTACCTTGTCATCCTAACAGTAGGTATCCTAGTATTCAAACAATAGCGTGGGAAGGACTCATCCTTCCCTATCATCCCTGGTCTAGCCTTTGGACAATGGCGTGTGACTATTGTCCTCCTTGGCCAATGGCCTTTTCACCTCCAGGCGCTGATGCCGAGGTCATAGGTACATTGTGGGCTACCTGAGGCCCACCTTCCTGTTCGGTCCAAGAGCTAGGCGAGTCCAGAGCCTCTGATCAGGGAGCGAGGCAAGCCTAGACCTGGCAGAGCTCTTCTTATGGTAGGGGTAGTCGCACCCCCTCTAGGTGGTCCCTCCCTGAGGTCCCAAGGAGTCCATAGACGGATCTCCTCTCGTCTTTGCTTGTCTTGGGCGTGGAATCGCCGAAGGAAGTCCCCTCCTCTCAGAGTCCTGTGGACTCATCGTTAGGACCTTTAGTCCTATCCCCTCTTGGTCTACTGGTCCTCCCTGCCTTCTCATCAGTGTGGGAGTCTCTTCATCATCGTGGGATCTTCTAAGGGGAATCCTGGGGCTGCTGCAAGTGACATGTCTTGCAGATCGAGGTGGTCCATAACACCTGCAGAGTCGATTGCTTCGTTACAGGGGATGAAAATCGATGCTTTGGAGCAATCATGGTTAGTGATGGTCAAGATCGTGTCATACCCTTGGGATTCTGGCAGTTTTACGATGAAATCGAGGGCGATGACCTGGAATGGGAGCGCTTGGGGGTCTGTAGTGATTGGGAAGGTTGCCAGTTTGTTGGGGTGCATGTTGATTTTTGACATTTGACAGTTGGCACATCCTTTGATGTAGGCTGTAACGAACTCCTTCATTCTTGGCCACCAGTAGAAGGTTGAGAGCATCTCCAAGGTTTTGGAAATTCCAGGGTGCCCTGCAGTTGGTGAGTCGTGAAATAGTTTTGTCACCCCCCTCTTAAGACCATTGTTTCCCACAACAACGAGTGCACCAGCTCTGGTCCAGATGTCTCCGTACTTTTCCAGTTTGTGGGTGGTTCTCCATCGTCGTATGGTTGCGTGGTTGATCGTCTGTGCTTGCATTATCAGCTTATCCAGGTCAAAAGCTGACCATTCTGCTCCATCTTCCAGTTGGACACTTCATGCCTTCATGGGTTTCATGTCTCCTTCGTCATCACTACCTACCAATGTCTCGTCTGAGTCGTAATCTTCCGCCTTTGTCCGCGTTGCTTGGTATGTGGTAGCTGGGGCTGTTGGGGCGGCAAAAAGGTGGTCAGGAAGGACAATTACCAGTTCATTGTCCTCCTCTGGGGTTAGGTCTGGTCGTCTGGATAGTGCGTCCGCTCGGTTTACCGCTCCTGGCTTGTATACTAACTGTATATGGTAATCAGCCAGTTCTGTGACGTACCCATTGACTCTTGGCCCCAATTTGTGTGGTTCGCGGTAGTACTGTAGGTTCGTGTGATCGGTAATTACCAGGACTGGGTAGGTGGAGTTTCGTAGGAGGTGTTTCCAGCACCTTAGCCCCCTGATGACTGCCAGTAGTTCCCTATCGTAGATAGGGTAGTTCTGTTCCGTTTTACTGAAGATTTGGGAGTGAAATCCAATGGGGCAGAGCAGGGGGTTTCCCCTGCGATCCCTTTGTTCTTTGTCTGCTTGGTAGAGGATTGCTCCTGTTGCGAATTGAGAGGCGTCAACGTATAAGATGAATTGCTGGTCCGGGTCTGGGGGGATTAGCACCGGTTCGGATGTTACCAAACCTATGAGGCGTGTTACTGCTTTGGTACAGGCTGTATTCCATGCGAATTCTTTCCCTTTTTGCAGTAAGTCTGTAAGTGGTTTAGCAATGTTGGCAAAATTTGGGATCCAAGGGCGATGGTAGCCTAGAAGTCCCAGTGTGCTTCGCACTTCCTTGACATTCCGGAGCGTCGTTGGCCAGTCTGTTATGCCTGCGATTTTTGCTGGGTCAATCATGAGCTCCCCATCCTTTACCCTTATGCCTAAGTAGTCGATTTCTGTTTGGTTGAATTCACACTTGGCTGGTTTGAGGTACAGGGAGTGTTGTTCCAGGATGTCGAAGTAAAGGTGACAGATTTCTTCGTGTAGCGCTTCTTCCCCTTTTCCAGTCATGACAATGCAGTCGTCCATGTAGTGTCTGAATTTTCCGGGGTATTTAGCATATAATGGTCGCAGAACATCATTACCCATTCTGGTGAAGGTGGCTGGAGCATTGCATAGTCCAAATGGCATTACAATCCATTCATAGAGTCCTCTGCTTGTCTTGAATCCGGTTTTATAGGTGTCTTCTGTCCTGATGCGAATATTGTTGTATCCTGCTCTGATATCGAACTTACTAAACAGAGTTTTGCCCCTCAGGTCTTCCAAAATTGACTGGATGCTGGGGAGGGGTGTGACGTCCATTACCGTGTATTCATTGAGTTTCCTGTAGTCATATACGATGCAGTGAGTGCCATCCTTCTTTTTTACCGTGAATGTGGGAGATCCATAGCGAGATGAGGACGCTACGATGTAACCTTTGTCCAGGTTGTCATCAAGGTACTCGTCTAGGGCCTTTTGTTCATCTTTTGACAAGGGGTACACCTTACTGTTAATTACCTCGGGTGCGTTGTCCTTTAGGTTAATCTCGTGGTCCCAGGGGCGGTGTGGTGGTAGTTGCCTTGCCTCCTTTTCTGAGAATACTTTCCAGTGTCATCTATATGCCATAGGGATTGTTGCCTCCGTGTTTACCTTGCTCGCATCATAGGCTTTTTCAGCCATCTGTTGGGCAAGTGTCGTTTTGTTAAGTTCCAGGGGTTCAGGGGTTACCTTCCTAATCATCATGATTAGTTCGTCCCCTTCCTCCAGTTGAGCGATCGCTTCTTGTTGGATGTGTCGGATATATTCCTTTTGCGTCATGTTACCTTTGACCAGAGTTTCTACTTGCACTCTTGGTCCTTTTATTTCTGCTTCTGGCCAGTTAATTTCTGGGTTGAACTTGGCGAGCCAAGGGTACCCAAAGATAAACCTGTCTTTTCCGAGGTTAGTAACATAGAAGCGAACTCTTTCCTTTGTATCTCCTCTGGAGATCATTAGGTCGCAGTAGTTGGTAATGCTTCCTGCTTTATTTTTGGTGCCGTCGATGTTTCTTACCGGCCTTGCTTGTTCAAGTTTCTTGGTTCCTAGTCGTAGCCTTTCTACTGTTTTATAATCGATGAAATTTTCTGTTGCTCCACTGTCAATAAGAGCAATCTCTTCTGCCTTGCCTTTGAACGAGTATAAATCAAACACTAATTTGACTGAGTCGTGTCTGGTTATGTACATCTTTCTCAAGCATAGGGCCCTAACTATGGCAGTTAGTTTCAGGCCGGTTAAAAATCCTGCGCACCATCTGCTATGGCCATGTGCTTTTCCTCATCCATGCCCTGCAGTATTCCCCATAGTTCTTTTGGATCCATGTTGCTAATGGTGTCTTTGAGGGACGGCTGTTCTTGTTCTTCGGGAGGTTCTTCTGCCTTTGCTGCTCTGATCGTTGTTCCCCCTCCTCCTTGTCCTTGCCTTTTTTGAGGGCAGAAGCGGCTGATGTGGCCAGGCTGTCTGCAGCGGAAGCACGCGCCTTTCTTGCTCAGTTCGGCGCGTTCTTGCTCGGAGAGGGGTGTAAATATACGCCCTGCATCTACATCCATTGGGACTACTTGGTTGTTGCCTTTGCTTTGATAGCTGGTTTGTGGGTGGCCGTTCTGGCTTCTCTGCTGAGGTGGGACATAGTTCTGAAGGCCCAGCATAGTTGCCCACTTCTTCTGTGCTTCTGTGCGGTTGTTATTTGTCTTCTGGGTTAGGCCAGCGTTTTTGAGCTCCTTATACACTGTCTGGCGCTCTCTGGCCTTCTTCTTCCACTCCTCCAAGGTGGCTGGAGCTGGGGAGCAGTGGGTGATGATCTGGTGGAGTAACTTGGGTTGTAGCCCGTCTTTAAATTTGGCTATAGCCCCTATGTCATCTCTTCGGTACCCTGCGGTTTCTCTGAGTCTTTCAAACTCGGCAGTGTACGTGTCAAGGTCATCTCCAGTCATCCTGAGTTCCTGGAACTTTTGGAGGGCGGTGAGGCAGGCATCGGTGTCGGTAAAGGCCGTCCTGAAGTCTGCCTCAAAGTCGTCCCACAGGGAGTTGTCCTCCATTTTGCGTGTTCCCGTCCTGACTGACTCATAGAGCCATATCCTTTTACTTTTGGCCCATGTGTTGACTTTTGGGCCAGTAATATAGGAGAGGCAAAGTGCTGTTTTGGTAAAGGGAACCTGGAAGATCTTTTTGTCCCAATTGATGAGTTCGTAGCCCAAGAATCTATCGAGAAATTCTTCTGACTTGTCCCTATCTCCATTGAAGATTGGGGGTGCCAGTCCTACTGGGGCTCCGTTCCCTGGGTTTGTCTGTCCCATTGGTTGTGGGGGTGGTTCTACGATTGTGGTGTTGATTTGTTCTTCTTGTTGAGTCTCCATGTCGGTTACTGACTGTTCTTCTTGTTGATAACTGGGTTGGTACGTTTTAATCTTTCCTTCTTCTGCTTCCTTGTCAGTTTCTCTCCACCAACCTAGTCCGTTTGATCCTGGGGATAGTTGGTATTTCTTTCTGGTGTACCAGTTGGGGTCTTCGTCGTCTCCTTCTTCAAGGACAAACCAATGATCTCCTGTTTGTGTTACCCCTTCTTTGTCGGTGTGTCTGAAGTTGTAGAATTCAACAGCTCTTTCTACGTTCTTGCTTTTGGCGTAGTAGCCCTTGTGGCCTGGATTTGGGACCCAATATGCTTTCCCTTTTACGTGGGCTGGTAGGTCGTCCCTGGTTCTTCTTTGTACTGCGACTGGGGTGTCTGGGTCTTCTGGTAGATATAGTTCTAGTGTGGCCAGCTTGTCTGTGGGGTTAAAGCCTGACTTATGTTACGCTCCTGCGGGCGCAAGGGCCAGACGTTGGCAGTTTGGGGTCCAGGTGCATGTTAAGCAGCACTAGAAGGTCTTTTAGTCGAATGGGGGCTGGTCTCCCTACTCAGCGAGCACTTGCAAAGCAAGGCTAAGTCAATGGGCAAGTAAATGCAATCTGTACAAGGGTCTAAGTTGACGATGAAGTAATCCCCCTCCTCGGAAGGTCCTTGCCAGTAGTTCTAGAGTCAAAGTCGGTCCAGTGGCCTTCCCACTTTGTATGCCAATGACCAGAAAGTCGCAAGATTGATTCTAAGTCAGGCTTAAGGCCCAACTGTGAGTTATACAAGTTTATATACATGTCGCAGTCCGTCTAGGATGCTTGGTGAGTCAGGTAAGTAAGAATAGTAGCAAATGGCCTTAAGGGCTCTTGGGTCAAGTCAGAGTAGTAAGCGAAGAGACAATAACAGGTACTAGGGACCGAAGGCAGTAACGATGGAATGAGTCACGATAGCTAAGCAAAGGTAAAATGATGGTAGCTAGCGGAGAAGTTTTATGGAAGAGTAGGTAGGTAGTCCGAGGGCGTAAGAAGTAGCAAGTGAGATGGGAGCAAAGAAAGGAAAAAGATGGGTAGTGGTAAGTCCGAGGGGGCAGATCGTAACATTGGAAGATCCCATGCTGATGAAGAGACTCCCACATCGACGAGAAGGTAGGAAGGACCAGTAGACCAAGAGAGGATAGGACTAAGAGTCCTGATGATGAGTCCACGGGACTCTGAGAGGAGGGGACCTCCTCAGGCGATTCCGCGCCAAAGACAAGAGGAGACCCATCCATGGACTCCTCAGCGTGGACTCCTCGAGACCTCAAGGAGAGACCACCCAGAAAGGGGGGGACTACCCCTACCACCAGAAGAGCCTCACCAAGCCTAGGCTTGCCTCGCTCTTGGATCGAACAGGAAGGTGGGCGTCAGATGGCCCACATGTTATGGAACACCTCGATCTACAAGACATGCTACGTGCTACAAGCACTGGGACCCCCCTAGCGAGACCCCATGGCGATGAAGAGACTCCCACATTGACGAGAAGACAGGGAGGACCAGTAGACCGAGAGAGGATAGGACTAAGAGTCCTGACGAAGAGTCCACGGGACTCTGAGAGGAGGGGACCTCCTCAGGCGATTCTGCGCCAAAGACAAGCGAAGACGAGAGGAGGTCCGTCCACAGACTCCTCAAGACCTCGAGGAGGGACCACCTAGGAGGGGTGCGATTACCCCTACTAGAGAAGAGCTCCGCCGAACGAGACGAGAGGAGACCTGTCCATGGACTCCTCGGGACCTCAGGGAAGGACCACCTAGAAGGGGTGCGACTACCCCTACCATGAGAAGAGCTCTGTCAAGTCTAGGCTTGCCTCGCTCTTGAACCGAACAGGAAGGTGGGCAACAGATGGCCCACAATGTATCTGTGACCTCGGCGCTAGTGCCTGGAGGTGAAAAGGCCATTGGTCAAGAAGAACAATACTCACACACTATTGTTCAAAGACTAGAACGGATGACAGGGAAGGAGGAGTCCTTCTCACGCTATTGTTTGAATGCTAGGATACTTACTGATAGGATAACAAGAGACTCTCACGCTATTGTCCTGCCTATTTGATATTCTAGATAGTGGACATGTATTTAAGCTTCTAGGAAGCTGTGAAGTCGAGTCAAGCTCGACTTAATCCAATAGTAGTCTTGCTGACTATCTGAAGCATCTTACCTCAGTAGGGAGTGACCCCTCTCAGCTTCTAACCCACGCACATTCCCCTTGGATGACATCCAAGGAACGCCGAAGCTTAGTGCTTGAGCTACATCAAGCAGCACTCCAGAGGAGAGGTACGCAGTCCACATCTTGACTGCTAATGACGCACCCAATGCGGGCACAGAACCCCGTCGTTGAATCCCAAGAACCAAGGTCCTTCAGATGTTAAGCTATCTAGGACTAGGACGAAGCCTCATGGCTGGATTATGCCAGCTCAGCCGGTGTCTGTGGTCCAGCTGCTACGCTGGTGCAGGGAGGCAAGGCTTAGGACTCTAAGCAAGGTCCTTCCCCAACGGAATAGAAGCGGGGTGGAGAAGCGGCTGCGTGAGCTATACCACGCAGGGGTCACTTCACAGAAGATAGGATGCCATTGCGAACTCTATCAAGAGTCGGGCGTCAGCGATTCTTGACATAAGTCGAGCTTTAACTAGCCAGTCAAGACAGAACCTCTGCAAAAGAACTCAAGGAAGTAGGAGAAGGGTATCCCGATTCGATGACCCTCTACTTTGAGGAAGGATTCGCAGATGGCCAGAATGGGAGAGCAGAGCTCACCCAAGAACCAAGGACTAGCGTTTTGGTTGGTGCACAGAACCCCACCTGAAAGAAACCCTCAAA
>WTXJ01000176.1:0-38058 GCA_022376545.1 Russula dissimulans | reverse complement strand
GAACATTACTGGTTCAATAGTCCTTGATTTGTGATGAACACCGCTTTCCATTCGTCCCCTTGTTTGATCCTCATGTTATTGTATCCCCAGCGAATGTCGAATTCGTGAAGAGGTGCGCGAACGTACTTTGTTAATCAATTGAGGGATGAGCAGAAGGGGTAACGATTCCTAATCGTCCATTGGTTGACTCGTCGGTAATCTTGGACTGGACGAAGCTTTCCATCTTCTTCTTGATGAAGAAGAAAGGGGCGGCGTAAAGACTTTTGGACGGACGAATGTAACCCTTCTTCACATGTTCTTGCACGAATCTCTTTAACTCTTCTTGTTCGAGCTGGGTAAGCGCGTAGACCTTTCCAGGTATGGAACTTGGGGCATCAGGTTCAGCTCAATGGCGTGGTCCCAGATTCTGGTTCGGGAAAGCGCTGGGCTGCTTGTTCGCTGAAAACCTTGTAATGGCGTTGGTATCGGTCTGGTATCGGTTTTTGGGGATGTTCTGTTGTGGGGGACCAGGCCATTCGACTCGTGCTATTAAGATTGGGTCTCGTTCAGTTCGGGCGGGGACGGTAGTTCGTGGGAGGAATCTGGCTCGTGCTGCGTCGAAACTTCGTATGATGATGGGGAGTTGGGAATGGTCAAGCCACCCTCGGAGCCAGTCAATTTGGGTTGGACGGCCGCGAACCACGGATATCCTAGGATCAGTTTGTGGTCTCCTAGGTTGGTGAGGAAGAACCTCATGTTCGTGCGGTTTGAACCCGTTTGGATTTGCACGTCCGTGTAGAATTCTAAGGAGCCCCTCGGTTGAGTGTGCCGTCTACGTTGTAGACTTGTCGTGGGTGACTTAGCCTTTTCATCGGCAAGCCTAGCCATCTCGCATAGTTTAAGTTCATAAAGTTTTCGGTTGCTCCGGAGTCTACCAGAGCGGTCGCTTCAGCCCTTTTCTTCGACGAATGTATATAGGAACGGATTGTCATTGATTTGCGCGCCGACATAAATACATCCTTCAAGGTCTGTCTAATCCAGGCTGTACAGATTAGACCGAGTGAAAATCCTGTCGCTCCCTCATGCGTTCTCCCAGTGAGGAGGACTCTTCGAGGGTAAGCGAACGGAGTTGCTCCTCCATCCAAGCTACCTTGTCTTTTGGTTCCTCGGCGACGGTTTCGTCGTCATCGTTCCAATCGATGAGGCTAGCTTGGGCTTTCCTCTGCGGGCAATTGCGGGCAAGTGACCCGGCTGATTGCACTGGAAGCACAGCTGGGTTCGTTGGAGTTGACGCGGCTGGGATTGGATCGCTCGTCCTCGGGCTGATGGTCCAGCTTTGGCGCGGTCTACATCCATGGGGACTGGTTGGTTCGCCATCCATGGTGGGGCATTTGTAGAGGTGTACTGAGGTCTTCCCGGTTGGGGCTGAGGGCGTTGTGGAGGTCTTCCTCCTCTATTAGGGCGGTTGAATGGGTTGGGGTTCGCTCCTCTCGTAGGGAAGGGGTGCGTCGAGGGCCAAAGATCTGATCTATGACTTGTCGGGACTTGACGCTCTCGATAGCTCTCTCCTTGATGTCAGCGTATGTATGTATGAGGGGAGGTTTCATGACATCCTCGGCCACTCCTCGCGGGAGGCCCTGGATGAAGAATTGCTAAGTTTCCGAGTTGCCGATAGTATAGCCGGCTTCTCTAGCCAATTGTTCGAATTGGGAGATATACTGGTCGATCTCCGGCCATTTCATGCGATGTGTTTGGAGTTTTAGCTTTGCGCGTTCCTCCCTTTGGGTGTCCTGGAATTGGTGTGCAAACTCGTCCAGGAAGGCAGTCCATGTGGCGGGAATATCATCCGCTGCGTTGAGGGTGTCGAAGAAATTACCGAAGTCTCAAGTCCAGCTGGCGACGAGAGGTCCTTTTATCAGGGTAAGGGCCAAGGCTATACGCTTGAGGTACGAGTTCATGCCCCCTACGTTGTTATTGAGGCGTATGTAGGCTTTGAGCTCTTCGATAAAGTCGTCTGCTCGTTTGCGGTTGCCATCAAAGATGGCTGGGAGAGCTCCCATCATTTTAGGGTCGACTGCCGCTTGTCCTACTGCTGGAGGCGGGGGAATCGGGGGCCCGGGTCCCAGTGCGCCTCCTCCTCCTCCTCCTCCGCCTCCTCCTCCACCACCTCCTCCTCCTGAGGGGCCTCCCGATATCGTTGTGCGTCTCATGGCCGTGTTGAGACGGTTTTGTATGGAACCGCTGGAGGCGGAGGGGACCACAGGTGGAGAGGTGGGCTGCGAGGGGGGTGCTTGCTGTGTCGTGGGGGCACTCGCGGATGTGCTGACGACGGTCGCCATGGTGTCTTGGTAAGATGGTGGGGCGATTGAAAGGGCTTGAACTTGTTTCATAAGTTGGTCGAGAGTGTCAGACCTTGGTCTGCCACTCGGGGTTTCTTGGGAGCTTGAGCTCTCATCGTCCGACGTTGACGGGGTGGATTTGTTTCGACTATGGTCCTCGAATGCAAAGTTGGGCAGTACCTCTCCCAGAGGGTAGTTGAATTCCTCGACTTCGGGAATTGGCTCTCCCCAGTTAGGGTAAACTTGTCCTTCTCTGTGGCTTAGTATGTGCCAACGCTCGGTGGTGGCTTTCCAATAGACAAAGGCTGCTTTGCCTTCTCCGTATTTCCCTGATAGGTAGAACAGGTGTACTCCATAATTTCTCCTCTGAGAGGCAGGTGCTTCTCTCCAAAACACGTGAGAGTTGGGTGGTGGGACGTCTTTGTCCGGGTAGTTCTCCAAGAACTCCACAGTCGGGTTGAAGCCTATTCGCGAGGCCGTATTGACTCGAAGTCGAGTCTGATGTCACCGCTACGGTTTCACCAGCTCACTTTGATAGTAAAGAGCGGAAGAACCTGATAATAGAGACGATGACTGAAGTGATAATAAGAATCACCAAGGCGAGCATGAACCCGTCCGTATACCGGGAGTGACTTGAAGAGGAGTACGACCCCTACTCAAAGAGAAGGTGACCAAGGAGGGACCAAGATCGTGTTCACTTTGAGTGGTAAGACGAGGGTACCGAGCAAAGATGGCGAGTCTTTGACAGGGAGCCCTGAAGGGGGAACAACAGTGTTATTCGACGAAAAGACTCGACTTGCAAGTCCTAGTGGTACATGGCACGTATAAATAGGTACAGGAGAGGCTATGCCCATAAAGCCGGGATAACGGTACATCAAACTATCACAATCGGCGGCGGTCAGCGCATCAACCCATCACATCAGAACAGAAGGCCAGATCAGAACGGTACGTATCAGAGGGAGTATCATAACACCGGTTCAGGAACTTACCCCGGTCCACGGCATACAAGCTAGCCATCTCGGGAGCCGGTGACACATTGACTCCTACATCGCCACTTTCGACCGACTCCGAGAGGAGTCTGGCTACAGAGAGGATGACCTCAGAGTGATTGTCAAATTCAGGGAAGGACTCCCACCAAAGCTCCTCCAAGAAATCATCACGCACAACGTACCAGCACCAACCACCATGAACGCGTGGAAAAAGAAAGCCAGAGAACGACAAATGGTGTACAAAGAACTCAGAAATGTCACCACGAAGAAACCATTCCCCATGCAGCAACTAGCCCAATATCTAGGGCTACGCAATTACCAGCCAACACAACGACCAGCATATGGGCCGAAACCTAACCAAGGAAGGGCCCCACAGACAACCAGTCAAATCGTCCCTATAGATGTGGACGCAGGAAACACCGGCAGAAGGTTTGGGCCAGGGCAATGGAGCCCAGAAAGGCAAGACCTCTATCAGAAAGGCGCATGCTTCATTTGCAAAGCGCAAGGGCACATCAGTCGCAACTGCCCCCAGAAACCAAAGAAACCGTACCAAGAGCAGCCGAGTTGCACCCACACCGCAGAAGTCGCCGAACCAAAAATGACCATCAGTAATGATGAAGCCCTGAAACAGATCGGAGGATTAGAGGGTGTCCTCAAAATGTTACCGAATGAACCTGAAGTGGTAAAAATCTGTGCGATCAGTGTGCTGCAGGATTTTTACCAGGCCCAAAACTAGCTGCCATAGTTAGGGCTCTAAAGATACGAACAATGTACATAAACAAGCACAACTCAATCAAGTTGCCATTTTCACTGTACACGTATTGAGGAAAGGCAGAAGAGACAGCACTTGTCAACAGCGGCGCAACAGAAAACTTCATGGATTACAAAACCGTGGCGAGGTTACGCCTTGGAACCAAGAAGTTAGAACAAGTACATCCCATCATTAATATAGATGGGACATTGAACCAGGCAGGAGACATCATGCATTATTGCGACCTCCTGGTGACCAGAGGACAGCAAACCGGACGAGAAAGATTTTTCGTCACTAACCTTGGGAAAGACCGATTCATCTTCAGATACCCCTGGTTATGAACATTCAACCCTGAATTGACTAGACAACAGGGATCGTAAAAGGTCCAGAGACATGAATGGAAACCTTACTCAAAGGTAACCTAACCAGAAGGGAACACTTGGCTGAAGCAATGAGAGTGGTGGCCGGCCAACTTGAAGAAGGCGACGAATTGTACGTCGCCATCAAGACAGTCAAATCAGAACCAGTTGAAGTCAACAAAGCGACCATCGCCCAGCAAATGGCAGAAAAGGCTTATGACGCTGGGAAGGTCAATACAGAACAAACAGTCCCTGCGGTTTTCAAGCAACATTGGAAAGTATTCTCGGAACAGGAAGCCCGTCAATTACCACCACACCACAAATGGGATCACAAGATCGAACTGAAACTGGACGCACCCGATGTAATCAACAGCAAAGTCTACCCATTGTCAAAAGACGAACAGAAGGTACTCAACGAATACATCATGGACAACTTGGACAAAGGCTACATCATAGCATTGGCATCTCCCTATGGCTCCCTGACCTTCACAGTCAAAAAAAGGACGGAACGCTCCGAATCGTACACAACTACCAAAAGCTAAACGAATACACCATTATGGACGTCACACCACTCCCCCACATACAATCAATTCTGGAAGAACTGAGAGGCAAGACACTGTTTAGTAAGTTCGACATCAGAGCTGGATATAACAATATCCGGATCGCTGAAGGAGACGAATACAAAACCGGATTCAAGACCAACAAAGGACTATTTGAATGGGTGGTAATGCCCTTTGGACTATGCAACGCACCGGGCACGTTCACCCACATGGGGAACGACGTATTACGACCCCTCTATGCAAAATACCCTGGGAAATTCCGGCATTACATGGATGACTGCATCGTCATGACCGGAACCGGAGAACGGGAACTCCACATCAAAATCTGTCACGATTTCTTCGAGATACTGGAACTACACAACCTATTCCTGAAACTGGCAAAATGTGAGTTCTTCCAAACGGCCATCGACTATCTAGGAATCAGGGTAGAAGGTAGAGAACTAATGATTGACCCCGCAAAGATCGCTGGCATCAAGGAATGGCCAACCACCCTCAAAACTGTCAAAGAAGTAAGAAGCACCCTCAGACTCCTTGGATATCACAGACCATGGATTCCAAACTTCGCCTGGATCGCCAAGCCACTCACAGACCTGCTACAAAAAGGTAAAGAATTCGCATGGGACACTGCCTGTGAAATGGCAGTAAAGAAGCTGATTGGGTTGGTGACATCCAAACCGGTCCTAATACCACCAGATCCAGACCAGCAATTCATCCTCTACGTAGATGCGTCCCAATTCACAACTGGAGCTATCTTGTATCAGGCCAACAAAGAACAGACAAATAAACGAGGAGACCCCTTACTCAGACCCATCAGATTCCACTCCCAGACATTCACAAAAATGGAACAGAACTACCCAATCTATGACCGAGAACTACTTGCGGTCATAAGAGGCCTACGAACCTGGCGACACTTACTAAGGAACACGATAACACTGGTATTAGTTATCACCGACCACGCCAACCTGCAGTACTACCGAGAACCACACAAATTGGGCCCGCGAGTCAATGGATACATCACTGAACTCGCAGACTTCAACATCCAACTAGTGTATAAACCTGGAGCCACCAACCGCGCTGACGCTCTGTCAAGATGACCCAACCTCGCACTGGATACTGACGATTACCCACTGCGTGTTACCAGAACATCTATTCGTACCCCCAGACGCCCCAACACGAAACTACAACACAACCAGACAGAAAGACACCACCAAAGACAGTGACTCTGGCTACGAGTCAAATGAAATGGAACTGGTGGACCACGGCATCCCCATTCTAAAAGCAAGGGCTGCGACACTACTTGATGGATCAGAATTATCCACCAAGTACCTAGACGACAAAATCATGAAGGATCAGGAAATGCAACATGCCACCATCAAACGGTGGCGGCTCAGCCACTCACTCACAAAGAACAGATGACTATGGACCAAGAACAGCGCACTCGTTGTTGTGGGAAACAACGATGTTAAGAGGGGGGTAATTTCCCTTTTTCACGACACTTCAACAGCAGGACACCCCGGAATCACCAAGACACTGCTCATGACGGCCAAATATTACTGGTGGCCAGGCATGAAGGAATTCGCCACGAACTACGTCAAAGTGTCACCGCTGCTACAATGGACTCGACAGTCCAAGGGTGAATACGAGGAACAGTACGAAGGTTACGATGAGGAATGCGAGCATGTACCCGTACGTCTTCTGGGAGTGGAGCGATAAGTCGAACCAAGGGCAATGAAGTACGCCCAACTTCGACTTGTAGCGAGAACGACCTGGTTATTGAGACAGAAGACTCAAGTTAGAGTCTTAGTAACTAGATACATCACTATAAATAACACTGTGGGGAGGCTATTCCCATAAGGCCTTATACGAACGATGGCAACGATCAATCAGGGGCGCGGCGTAATCAGAAGGGTAGTGATACAACAGGACATCAAGCCCAGTAAGGTACAATCTCACTTGTACGGATCAGACATAATGGGGCACGGAACATACAAGAGAGCATAGCCAGTTCATGAACTTACCGCGGTCCAACGGACGCCAACCCATCCGTTCTCGCGTGCCGGTGACACAAAGGATGTGCAACTTGTCAAATGACTAAGGTAAACACCTGTCCAAGCAAACCCGCCCTCTTCCCAATCACCGCCAAATCAAATGCTCTCACATTTCAAACAGTCGCAGTCGACTTCATCGTCAAACTGCCGATCTCTGACGATACAACTCAATACTGACAATTACAGACCACGATTGTTCTAAAGCAGCCATATTCTTACCTTGCAACGAGTCCATCGACGCCCCCGGAGTAGCAGAACTGTACGCAAGACAGGTGTTCCCACACTACGGCATCCCCCGCAAAATCATCTCCGACTGAGACCCCAGGTTCGCTGCCAACTTTACCACGGAACTATGCAAGACACTCGGAATCAAACAAAACATCTCATCAGCATACCACCCACATACAGATGGGCAAAGTGAACGCACCAATCAAAGCCTGGAACAATACCTACGAGCCTTCTGTGGAAACAACCAAGGTGAGTGGGCAAGATGGTTACCGATTGCACAATACACAAAGAACTCTTGGCCACACGCGACTACAAAGAAAACCCCCTACGAATTGATATTAGGATACACCCCAACCGCACACCAACCAATTAGAGAAACAGACATACCGACACTCAACAAACGAATCGACCACATATGCTCAGCCTGCAAGCAGGCCCAAGAGGCCATGAGTAAAGCGCAAGAAGGGCTGATCAAAGCAACCAAGTTCAAAGGATACGAAGAAGGAGAAAAGGTCTGGCTGGAAGGAATGAACATCAAGAGACCTTATGACTCCCCCAAACTCTCCCCAAGGCGATATGGACCTTTCGAGGTAGTCGCCAGGATATCCCCGGTGGCATACAGACTCCACCTCCCTGAAACATGGCAGATTCACAACGTGTTTCACGTGTCACTTCTCACACCCTTCACGGAAACTGAAGAGCACAGATGCAATTTTATCGAACTACCACCAGACGAAATAGAAGGCGAAGAAGAATGGGAAGTGGAACAAATCCTTGGAAAGCGACATCACGGCCAAGGAAGAAAATTGCAGTATCTCGTAAGATGGAAAGGATATGCCCCCGCACACAATCAATGGATTGACAGATCCGACATGAACACATCAGAACTCATTGATGCATACGAAACACGACAAGCAGAGCACCCACCTCGAAGGAGTATAAGAACCCCAAGGAAAGGACAAGTGGCAACCATCCGCTCTGCTACCCTCTTCTACCCCAACAAACCACCACTTGAAAACCATTATCGACCTATGTCCCAAGAACAAGATGCCGCCCAGACAACCTCCACCAGCCTACCCTTGCCGCGCCCCGCCACACCAGTCGACCTCCTTCCCGCCGCCACCATCGTCTTTCAAACCCAACACAGCGGACACTTGGCGCTCATTCCAATTGGAGGGACAGTCGCTCCCGCCACGACTCAGGTTTCAATTGCCACAACCAGTGGAGCGCCGCCGACCCCCTCACCGGAACCGCTCCCTGTGCCCCCACAACAGGGACCTTCAGGTCCTCCTTTACATCCTGGCACTGACCATCTTGATCATCACCCTCTCTCTTGGCATGCAGCTAGCCATAGAAACAAGCTGGAAAGATTGCGGAAGCCCTGGGAGGACAGCCGGAGACTTGGCGAGTACCACACCCAGCATGGGGAGTTTCCAACAGACTTCTGAAGAGCCGGGTACAGCAAAGCAGCATTTGTCGCTGGCAAACTCGCAGCACTACCAACCCCACCAACCACCATTTTAGAAGTCATGTCATCATACAAAGTAGCGAGGAAGTATGACAACCTCCTCAAACAGTACGTTCACATAGCTCGTGCGGCACTAAACGAAGTCGCGCCCACTCCCCTGCCTCAGGGGGATACCATCCCAAATTTGCCCGTTCCTGTGGAACAGGTAGAAAACGTCTTGACCGACAATGAGGACGAAGGTCAGACACCAGCAGCCACCCCCAAAGACAAAGGTAAGGGGCAAGACACACAAGTAGCAGCACGCGAGGAGGTCGAAGGGGTGGACACAGAGTTGGGCGACTCTGAAAAAGAAAACAACCCAGACCACCCAGGCATCAGGTGGATGCGATATGAAGTGGCAAACCCAGAACACTACATTATGTGGATTCCGGTGCCAGGAGAGTTAGGTGACGTCAGAGCAGGGTACATCCGGTATGTCTTCGACAGAGAAGATACCACATTGGAAGGGACCTTTGGCAAAGGACACCCAACCTACCGACAACCGTTGCAAGCACGGCACACTGACACCCGCCCCAACCTCACCGACAATAAAGACATCCGGGACGACCACCTGTCCACCTTTAACCCGGAATCTACAATGGCCAAAATCATTGACTGCTACATCCACCACATGGCAGATCCCGGACTCATCGTGGAAGTCGTCCACTACCGCGCACAAAAGAACTGTCAGGGTATGTTGGCCGCCCACATAAAGGACCTAACTGAGCAACAGCAATGCAGCGATGATGCATTGTTGAACACCACCCGCTCCCTCATTCACACCAAAGCCGCCACACGACTGATCGAACAGATGTTCGCAGAACCTCCCTCGCACGAAGAGCCATACAAGGCCTACCCCCTCTCTATCCGTGCAGGCCAAGGACCTGCCAACCACATTCAACACTGCCCAGCCCAGACACCTCCCAACAGATGTTACTCCCTGTATAGACACCCATGCCTTGAAAAGCCCATCTTCTGCTACGAGTGTTTTCAGACGGCCCCCAACCACTCTCCCATCAAATGCCCCGATTACGGGCATTGTTACTTCTGCACCAGCATGCAGCACGAATCCCTCACCTGCATTGCCCCGCATGTCCGCTACGAAGAAAAGCAATGCAACGTGCCAGTCTGGCACCAATATCACAGCCTTCAATGCGCCACCCCCGCTGCTGCCTGCCTCACTTGCCTGGCCCGTGTATGGCCCTCCGAGTTCCTCAAACGATGGGATGAAGACACATCCCTGCTCACCTACTCATCGCTGCAGGATTACGAAAGCGACCCTGACAAACTCATGTAGGAATGAGTTGCCCTAGGGAGGGCGTGATGTTACGATCTGCTGGAACAGACCCCACCTTTTTTTCTCCTTTTCGTTCTTCCATTCTCGTGTGACTGATGACCCCGTGACAGACTAGACTCGTGACTCATACCAATTGACTCATACATTGCGCAGCATGATTGATACTCAAGTACCTCGTTTCATAACTATCACCCCCTTCGCTTAAAACTTACGATTGATGTACTTGACACTTTGTTTCATACCTTAGACTCACCTTCAGTGTTCCCCAGACTCGTCTTGTAGTTCCCTTACCTTGCGCATGGACCATGTCTCTTTACTATAAAAGACCTCTACAATAGACTGTTAGGCCTTAAGCCTGACTGAGTTGAACCTGTATCAACAAGCAGTAGTCTTCAGGGATAATACCCAGTTGAACCCTCTTCTCTCTGTACCTAAGTCCGCGTTGCGACTTAGTGTGAACCAATCCCTTCAGACTACTTGAAGACCTACTACCTCTGCGCAGGTATGACGAATGACTGACCGTGACACCGACCCCCAGCTGTGTGGGATACTAGACAGCGTACCCACTAGTAGTTGAATTAGACTGTGGACACACCACGTTTACTTGCATTGTCAGATAGAGCAGCACCAGTGTACGTCAGGCTCTCGAACCAAGTCTTGGACCACTATCCAAGCCAGAACCGCTGAGTAGGGAGACCAGCCCCCGAACGTAGAGCGTGCTTAAGCACCTGAATATCGAACCGCCAACGTCTGGCCTTTACGCACCACAGGGCATAACACGTTTGTTGTTGTAGAGTCTAGTCTGAATTGAGATGCTAAATGGATGCCATGACCTTGTGACAACTAGATAAACCCCTTCTTGGTGAATGAGATATATGTTCCTGTGCCACTGGCACTGGCAAGTCCGGCGGAAATGTATGCAACTGTGTTTAAATCAGAGAGTAAAGATTCAATGCTGAGCATTGGTGTTACTTAATACTCCGATTCATACCCAGATGATTACTATAGAACCTTAACAATGGACATGTGAAATGAAAGCATTGCCTTGCCAATGATTGCAAGGGGCTATGGAACTCTGCTAGAGCATGTCCATCCAGTCAAGGAGTAGGCAAGGCCAAATGCCAAGACAGAGTCTTGGCATTTGACCCTGCCTTGATAGTGGCTGAGAGTGCCTGCCAGATGCTCTCAGCCACTGTCAAGTACTACAGTATCTTCCACTAAGATGCGGCACCTCCCGGTAGGGGCCAATTATAGGCTCTGAGGTCCAAAATTAAAAATTAGTAGGAAAACCTTAGTAAATTAGCGTAATCCTGCATTTTCAGAAATTTCCCCGAAATCACGTGACTGTCCACTTTTTGGTTTAGAAATCCCACACTCAGGGAGGCCATGTCATTGACTGATTTTGCACCTTGGGCCTCTAACTTACATAGAAAAGGCCTTAATGCACAGAAAGCAGAATACACAGTTAAAAATTAAAAGTCACATAAACAATGTGGACCTGCGGTGATGATGAGCGCTGGAGTGCTTGTCATTGTCCCTTGAAGTGTCTCGTGTCAGCAGTCCGAATGTGGAATCCAGTGGCTGTAGATCATGTAATACACCCCATATATGGAAATTCCGCTAAACTCTGATTCAAATCCACTTTTACCCCTCGAAATTTTTATAAAACTTCAAGTCTCCAAAAAGTACTCTGATAAGTTGAAAGAGCTTTTCATTCGTGAGCAAATGGCACCATTATAATGCCCTTATATCGTGTTTGTGGTGCGTAGTTACAGTTGTCAGTTTTGACCGTGGGAGTTGTCGCTTTTGAGTGGCAGACACTGTATGTGGTGACATTCCCGCACCCTGGCAGCTGACCCCGATGCTTGTCCGTTAGACTCTGGAGGACTCGCAGTATGGTATGCAAAAGCGATCTTAGTCCCTCGTATTTCTTCACCAATGACCGGCTCTTTCGATCTTGCCATCTCTACTCTGCTGGAACCGCTGTCAAAAGAAAACAGCATACCGTGACTAGCGTAGTACGACGTCAGGCTTTCGGTTCTACACATTGACGCGTCCCGTTCGCTTATTAGCGCTCATTCCTTCATCAAAACTGGCAGGTAGGAATACCACAAGCGCTGGTTCGACGGACATGCCGTGTTGGGATACGCACATGCACATCGTGTTCCTGGATGAATTAACATTTAATGTCTAGGTACTTGATCCGGAGGGCTTTCTCCTTCCTTCTTTATCACAGCCTCACCGAGTTTCCCTGGATTACTTTTTGGCACTAGAAATCAACATGGTATTGCCGTTTCGCCCATCTTAAGCAGATCTCTATCCTCATTGTATCCTCAGAGCCACTCTCGAACAACTGTTGGACTACCGTCCAGTTCGCTAGCTAAGCTCGGCGAGATCTTGGGCGAAGAAAAAACTGCCTCCTTGATGACCTCGAAAGTTCGATTTACACGTACATTGTTGGGACCGGCCGCCAATGCATCGCCATCGTTCAGAAGATACCAAGGAAAGGCAGTACCGATGCTGATGATCCTGCCTCTCGATATAATCTATACAAGTACGAGCTCAATTTGGACGACTGGGGCGATTTTGTCAAAGTCCTTTTCAAATTCATGACGAACAAGCGCCATGAAGGGTACGAACTCGACTCGGCTCTCACGGCTCCTATCCTAAACATCATCCAACAAAAATTTGTCGACTTGTACAAGGTTCACGGCCGAGAGGTCTCAGACGAGTTCTTCAAAGCGCTTCGAAACAGCGATATTCTACTGGAGAGCTTCATTAGACGTTTGTCAAACTCGGTGTCATCGAAGATCTCAAAACCGGCCCAGAAGCAAATCGTCCATCTCATTGCTCATCAGACGCATGACGCTGTCTCCTCTGGGACAGTTCATACTATCGACCATCACATCGCTCACTTCGCCTCCACGGCCGTAGGAAGCCAGGTCATGCTATTGGCAGCCAAAGTTCTTGTTCATGCATTCGCTACAAACATAGGCCACATTCTAGTAAAGTTCATGGCCAGCGCTGCTTTCAAGAACGTCGTACACGCACTCGTGCACAAAATGGTCATGGGTGTAATCGTCTCTACCGTGGTAAAGTTTCTCGCTGCAAGCTTCGGGGGCGCTGTGGGAGTTGGATCACTTTCATTCATCCTATTCCCGATCATGGCCGGTGTTATATATGCGCAGGCCAAGGCATTTCCAAGCAAGCTAGGACGCGAAGTGTCGAAGTCGGTGAGGGATTACCTGAGCTCAGAGTTTGATGGTATGAATAGGGAGATCCTGGAGGACGTGTTCTGGAAGATCTTCCAAGGAGAAGAGCTATTGGAAGCGATCGCCGCAGACAAAGACATTCGAGAGATGTTGTTCGCCGTGGCAAAGGAATTCAACTGACTGTTTCATGTGCGTTCTTTGTGCAGGTTCTATCACAGGTGTTATCTATCTGACAAGCTCGTATGCATTTCCATAGGATCTTTTGTGCTGTTTCTTTTACAATTGTTGTTTCGCGTCCTGCTTCGCCGTGTAGGAATACTAGTAGGGATCGAATTGGAATGAGTATCGAATGCATACCAATGACTCAAGAAGATGATTCGTCAGGAAACTCAGACTGGGATATCACTGGCGCACAAGTACTTCACAAAATGAGAAGATGATATGGGCAAGTCCTGTAATTGTGCTCGCCCTCCGCCTTGTAATACGTGTAATGCAAGGTTGTTGACTCGGACACCTGGCCGGGACATACGCCAACTGTACCATGCAGTTCGTCCCTGTCACCGTCCCCACTAGCCTACACTGTCCACAACGCCGACCAGATTTGGCCTACCGTATGATTGCCTCGTTCTCCTCACACCGCCACGCCGCTCGGAGACTCATTTATGCCTTGCTCGCCTGAGCTGCACCATAGCTCAGGCTGACTCGGATGCGGATATTGCTACGCGACGCTCTATTGTACCACGTCCATCGTCTTGCCTTCCTTGTGTTCACGATTACATGGCATCTTCTGAGTCCTGTCCGACTAGTAGCGGCTGCAGCGTTTCACGCACAGGCAGTTGTAGGCTAAGGAAACTCGTCGAAGCTCCGAATACGAGTAAGAGTGCCTATAGTTGCTCATTCTACGTGAGACTGTGACGAAATCGCACGGAAGGCAGCGTCTGCATGGTGAGCCTAGGTGGCGAGATTACATAATAGCCGTTAGGCATCAGCACACTCTGCATGTTGTGGCATGTCGAACACGAAGTGTGCGCATTGAGGATACTATTTATGTCTGAGGCAACTCGTGTCTTTGCATGCTCAGGTGCCCAGGCAATGTAGAGGTGCAGATGCGGAGATAAGGACACCATGCATGTACGATCAGTGACAGTTGAGGTTGATATTGATGATTGCCACTCACAGTCACGGTGCATCCATAAGAAGAGGGAGCAACCTAGACCGAGTTTCTAAGCTAGGGTGAACTCAGCCTAGCGAACAGTGAAATCACTTGAACTCTACATTATCACTCTTGCTGGTGTTGGGTCAACCTCTTTCTACGACCCACTGGGTGTTCACACCTTCACACTAGCACGCATTGTGCAGGGCATCCACGCGTCGGCCATACTCAGGTGTGGACAGGACGGCACCGGACACGCCGGTACCATGTACATTTCATGAAGGGTTACGTCCTCATTTTTGGCGAGCTAAGCGCCCTTCGGACGACGAGTGAACAGTGAAAGCAAAGCAATAAAAGTTTTGTGACATGTATAGCAGTGACTCGGAGAAAGCGCCCGAGGAAGCGACGGCGCTGTGACCGTGTCTGAGGCGACATGGCGAGCGCAGGAATTGTGTGTGAGCAATGTAAAGAATGGCGCTCCCCTTCACAGGCGAGGAACACGAGGCCCAAACAATTGCAAGTGGAGCTGGATCCGTGATGACTGCAAGAACAGTTTGCTCTCTCTGATGCTTTGTAACCTTTGTGGAAGAGGGATAGTATTGCGGCGAGGCCACGTGGGTGAGATGCGGTCAACACGTTCTCGTTATTTTCGTTATTGTCGTCCGTCCGCCTCGCCTTTTCAATAAGAGGCGTGGACTTGACCGCAATCACTCGACCCACTCCCCTACTCAGCCATGCTCCCTCACGTTATTTTTGCCCTCGTCCCCATCTTATCCCTGCTCCCCTCCGTCGCCGCCCACGGCTTCGTCACAAAAGTCGTTATTGACGGCACTACCTACACGGGAAACGTCCCCAATGCCCAGCCCTCAGATAGCCCCATCCGTCAGATCTCCGATATCAGCCCCGTAAAGGGCGCGGACAACCCTTCCATGAACTGCGGCCTGAACGCTCAGCTGGCCACCATGGTCGTACCCGCTAATCCCGGCTCAGCCATGGAATTTTATTGGGGAGACCCTGGTGCGGAAAACGTGAGTCGCGTTCTCCGCGTTCTTTGAAGCCCCAACTTCTCACCAACGCGTCTTTGTTGTAGTGGCCACATAATACCGGTCCATTGATGACTTACATGGCTGCGTGTGACACCTCGACATGCGACAAGTTTAATGGCTCGACTGCCAAGTGGTACAAAGTCGACCAAATCGGCAAGAAGACCGACGGGTTGACTTGGTACCAACAGGACGTTAGTGCGTGGACTTTCATCACTCTTCCATCTTTTTCTCTCTCGGGCTTGACACGCGTTAAATGTGCATTCATTAGTGAACGGCAAACCCATCACGTTGACGCTCCCCACAAATGTAGCCCCAGGGGACTACCTTGTCCGGCAGGAGATCATCGCCCTCCACCTCGCCATGACTCTAGGTGGCGCCGAATTCTATCCCTCCTGCACGCAGATCCGCATTGGCGGCTCGCAGACGGGCACGCCCAACCAGACCGTCTCATTTCCAGGCGCGTACAGCGACAACGACCCGGGCATCTACGATCCGGACGTGTATTCCAACCAGGTTTACGATTTTCCTGGCCCGCCCGTGTCCAACCTCGCCTCGCCCGCGGACATGGCCGGCGGCCAGGAGGCGCCGAGCGCGGATCCGTCGGACGGCGCCGCCCCGACGACGACGTCCACCACGAAGGGCAGCAAGCCGAAGCCGACATCGACGGGCGGATCTGGTGCGCAGTCGACTGCGCTGACGTCGTCCTCGAAGAACATGGTCTGCAAACTCCAGAAGCAGGACGCATCAGTATCGCGGCGTGATGCGGCTTTCGCCCATAAACGCCGCACGAGCTTTATGCGTGCCATTCGCGGCGTTTTTTACTCCTCGTGATTGCAAGCATTCCTCCCTTTTCTGACGACCTTGATACGATTTAAGCGTTTTTGGCTAGATCTAGCATCGATCCCCTTCCGTCTTTACAATGTAGCATTACTCTTCTTCTCACGGGCTTCGACAGTCGCGTATATCTAAACATGTTGTACAGTATATCCCCCTAGCTTTAGCTGACTACGTCGGGTGGTGGCAGTTATGTCCAGACCATGTAACTACTTATTCGACTAACTATCAACTGACTTACTAGACGTCAACAAAGAGGGAGCAAGGAAAACGAGGTGTGATTATTACCGAAGGACCTACACGCGTTCGGGAAACCTGAAGAAACACGTGCTGCCTCGTTCCCTGCCATGAGGCTACGTTCACCCCTAAACTTCGTCCGCAGCAACCCCTGCGGAAAAGCCTGAGAGTGACTCTCCGAGTTCCGTCCGTGTGTACTATACAGTAATATACCAATTTAATTTAATTATCTGAAATGGTGCTGGACCCTCAGGCTGGCCCGCGCTCTCTCTCTCCAACGAGTGTTCGAGACCTTCGGGCGCCATCACACCGGCCATCGACACACCCACCAGTATCCATCACCCTCAGGTCTCTCCAGTGCATCCTTGCTCGTTGTTGTTGATTTTTCGCCTGCTCAAGATCCCATAGATGGGAATCTCCATGCCCGTCCGAGCTCGCGTCGGTCGTCCCGTATGAGCTCGGAGGGCGGACGCAAGCTAACGATATTACACCTGCCCGCACACAGCACGGGAACCAAGGTGGTCTAACCATATTAGACCAAAAGCGACGACTCGGACTCGGAGTCCTAACGAAAAGTGACTCGGACTGCGCTGTACTACGTCCGTATTCCCAACCCAATTCCGCTATTCTCCCGTCTCTTGGTGCCTTGTATGCTTTCCGCGCAAATGGGGTCGACCATAACACGTCAAGGGTATCTGGGCGGTTGACACAGCTAGAAGAGCATTCGCTCCGCCTGAAGGTCGCGATCACAAGAACTTGACCCTGAGCCTCTTCCCTCAAGTAGTGCATCCATCACTGGCATTCGCCTCCTCCATTTGTCAGGCCTCGCGAGCAAGGGGTTGATCCCCTCTGGCAAGCAATACCGACTCGTTATAAACCAAAAAGAGACAAAATAATCCTTACTCCGAGTCGAGAATGCTCAACGATATTCTGGCCCACGTGCTTTCAAGTTCTCCGGGCTGCGGGTTGACGCTTGACTGGCGGTTCGGAGACAGGCCACATTATTGGATTGCCGTACTGTCTCTTCACTGCCATGGGCCTTCCCTGACGGATCGTGACTACCTCTGAGTGTCCAAGTTTCTGACGGCCGATGCATTCTGACTCGATCCTCAAGTCCAACACGTCCTTCTGCGAAGAATTGTGCCTATGAGGGCAAGGCCCAGGCCCACACGTTGGTGCTAGACACTCAATTGATTGCCGCCACTAGCACTCCGCCTACGACATGCCTTATCACAGAGGCCGTTGACGAGCTTCGAGATATCACCTATTTTTGCTGTTGCAGGTTAGGTTACTGAAGCTCATGAGACGAATCCTACGGGAGCCCGTCGTCGGAGACTTTAGTCCAGGTTTCCTGATGAGTGCTGGTAACACGTCTTGAGTTTCAATCTAGACCTTGACGATCACCGCAGCAGAGCGACTTGGAGTGTCTCCAATTCTGGTAGCTGGCCGGGGGTGGCCAATATATTTGCATGAAAATTTGTGACAGAACAAATTTGCCGTAACCGTGAAAGCAGCCACCGCGTACACAATGGAGCATGACGTAGCAGACCTGGCGTCGTATGCAACCCTTGGTAATTGAAGAGTTGGTGGTAAGTTACAGTACTGTAGTAAGTCTTGGAGTCTCGGCCCGGAGTCAGATCGGGTACGTGAACACGAGATTATAGAATCGTACGTTAACCTGCCGTAGGCGTGGAGAGAATCGAGAGATCGTCGTTGGAAATCGGTCTAACGTCCGTGGTGAGCGGAGCGAGGGAGCGGGCAGACTCGTTTGACGACAACCTCAGTAACAGTCACTGGCATGAAGCCTCGGAGCTGATTGAGAAGAGATGTAACGTTCATGCGGTTGAAGAAATACTTCAAGTGTCGTGATACATAGTCATCTGATCCACGTCCTTCTACAACCCATCAAGGCACTGCGGCATGGTTTAGAAAATCGTGTCACTACTTCTCGTCCTCAGGTGGTCGGTCATCGATTGATCATCACACCAACGAGTCAGAGGAGAACCGCCGTACGCCCGCAATGCAAATTCAACAACTATGACAAGACAAGCAAACAGATAAAGGAAAGTCAGGGTTAGGTAGTACGGAGATTAGAGTGGTTATGATGGGTTCGCATACTAGCACAGGTAGAGTAGTAGTAGCCTGGGGTATGATGACACCATACTGCCGCACCCAAAGAAGCCGAGATTTCTTTCGTTTTTTTAAAGACTTTGAGAAAGGGGCCGACTGGGCGGTTTATCCTCCTTCCGCTCAAACTGCTCCATTTCACTCATCGCACGATCACTGCTGCTTGCATTCTTCCCGATTCACATTCGCCGGCGGGCCACCTCGCCCCCCTCTCCCTGCCCCACGAGTGGCACCGCGCCGCGGCGGCGGTAGGTCGTCCTCATCCGAGTCCTGTACGCTATTCATGAGCGAAGCAAGAGAAAAAGGTGCCGGAAAAAGACATACTACATCGATGTCATCGACGTCATCGTCATCGTCATCTTCATCCTCGTAATCGTCCTCATCTTCAGAGAGCATGTCGTATTCAAGCGCCTTGCCAGTGAAATAGTCGATGGCACGCGGTATGATCTACAAAAGATCGCGGAAAGATGAGGGAATTGCGAAACACGAATACGGACGGATGGAACGCACTTTCTCTTTGATGTCCTCGCCAATTTGATAGTCAATCTCCAACTTCTCTTCAAGTTCGTCAAGTTCTTCTTCATCGATCTCTCCCGCCTCGATCGCCTCTTCGCTCGGGGCGACAGGGGGTGAGAAGAAGTTGAAGAAGGATTCTGTTGGGTGTGCTTTTCGTACTAGTCGCGTGCGATTTGTATCTAAAAAGCTAACATCAGGAGAACCAAGAATTGAAAACAAGTCGTCACGCACTTTTATTTCGTTGCTTTTTAATTTCAAACTCCTTTGTTAAATCCTTCTCTTCCTTCCACCTGATCTCAGTCCCGATAGCGCGGTCGTACACGAAATCGCCCGAATATCCAACTTCCTCACGGTACACGTACGTCTTCTCGAGCACGTCATTCTCGAAGTATTCATTTGGTGAAAACTCAAAGATGAGCTTGAACCCGGGCTTGGGTTCGCTGGAGGGAAGGTACTCGATGTGCAGGTCGGTGAGGTGCTTGAGTGCACCACCGTCGCGATCGGTAATCAGCTCTGACAGACCGACGTGATTCCTCAGTGCGGTGGACCAGAACTCGGGTACAGGAGCGGCAGCAGTCGAAGGGGGTACAGCCAACGGATTATCTTCCGCATCATCCTTGGCAGACTGGGCTGCACCTGCCTCGAGCTCTTCGGTGGTAGGCTCTGCGGTGGCATGGATGAGTGCGCGCCTGCGCGTATAGAGAGGTTTGGTGAGTTCCAGGTACTGTGGGATTGAATCACATGCAAGTTAGTAAGGGATCCACGAAAATTGCCATGTACAGGCGAGAGGGACGGTGTATGCTATTGGTGGACAGATGACGGCAAGGTTACGGCAGGACATTCTACATGGAGAGTGGTGCGTGAGACGCCACAGTGATTCGCGCCTATCACTCCTGATTTCGGATCTAATGCGATTGGGTCGAAGTGAAGGATAAGACAGCGTAGACGGAGACGCGCCCGAACCCACAATGGGGATACTACTTTACTCGGACCCCATCTGCGAGCGACGACGATCGGACGATGAAGTGAACAGTAGGATGGATGGATGAATCTAAAAAGGGGAGAGAAAGGGACACGGATGACTCGCCTTTTTTTCGAGCTCGAGACACTCGCGCTTGTACTCATTCTGCAACTCATTCTGCTTTACTTGGACGCCTTTGAGGGCCTCGAGGGTTTTTTTGGCACCATCTGGGAGGCTCTCGATGTAGCCGGAGCTCTTCCCTAGAAGACCGGCAAGCCTTCCCTGAACGAGACCAAAGACGGCGTCATGAACATTGGCGGTCTCTTCTGCGGGTTCCGCATCCTCAGAGATATCTGGTACAGTTGGACGGGAGAGAGCGGCAGAGATGGGAGCGTGGGATAGGGGGGTGTTCTGGGGAGTAGGTGCGGTGAGATCTGAAAGCTGATTGATAGGGACGTTGTTCGACATGACTTTGTGGTGGAAAGACCAGTGCCAGTGTCAGTGTCAAGGGCAAGTCGCGGTCGGTCAGTCACTTGTCGGTTAAAATTTTATTATTTATTTGTTTAGTTAACTACTACCTGTCAGCTCTATAAAGGCGTGACCCCGTACCGCCGGTCTGACCCACATCAGAAACGAGGTCGTCGTCCACACGACATCCCACCCAATCGATGCCTGCGCCGGGTGTGAGTGCAGTGCGGACCCGCGCTATAACGGCTAGGAGCGCGACGAGTTGGTACAGCGTCCGCGTGCGAATGTGCAGGCCGCCAGTAGCCGTGCCAAAGTGAGTGCGGTACCAAAAAAACTGTGACGAGTGAGGCGAGCCTCAGCCACAACAGCGGCGGCACCATAGTGGCGCGCGCACTGGCAGAACAGTTCATCCCTACAGAAATGGCCACCAGTTGTCCGAAGAGCATGTACGCCCACACATATTTTACATGGTACTCCCTGCCTAGATCGTCCAGGAAAGGGTCAGAGTCAGCGAGACAGATCTGGCAGGTACGCGCCTTTCCAGGAATATGTCCAAACCCCATACTTGCTCGCACCACCACCACCTCGGTGACCCATCACACATGATTGTCCATGCTTGCTCAAAGAGAGCGGTGTTCATCAGCCAGTTCAAGTTGGCCACCCGAACCGGTATAACTTTATAGGCTCAACACTGTTTCCACAAAGCTCCACTGCATGAATGAAAACACGTCTTTTACCGAACGCTCTGCATGTCCATAAGTCTGTAGCGGATGGAGACTCACAGTACCATGTGTGTGCGAATGAGGCGAGCACCATACCGACATAAGACAAGGACGCAAAGACTGCGAGGCCAAGGAGCTGCTCCTAACCGAGCAGACCGAGGGAGTCGAACCCGTGCCGCTCGCTTGCTTAGAAGGCAAGCATGATAACCGCTTCACCATCGGTGCGATTTCACCAGCGGTCGTCCCTTGACCACAACACCACAGCGAGCCGTTCCGAGTCCTTAGCATCCATCCTCCATTGATTATAGTGAAGTAATAAGGAAATCCACAGTAACACAATGTTTCAGGCTCGCCGGCGATACCGCCCACCCGTCTCTTCTACCTCCTTTGCGACCGCTGCTCTCTTTCGCCGGTGTATCTCTGCTGCCTTCTCGTTAATCTTCTCCACGGCTTGTGTGTCCGGAAACCCGATGTCCCAATACCCGGGAGGAGTCGGCGCGCGCTGCCACTGCGCCCGGTGTCGAGACACCGCTTGCCGGTGTGCGCTCACCTCCGCAGCATAGAACTCGGTATCTGTCCCCGCCCGTGCTCCGGCTCTCTCTCCATCTCCGTCGCCCCAAGACCCTGAATCGGACGCTCCGAGGATGGGCAATGACGGGCGTGAAGGCGAGCTCCAGCGCGGCGCTTCGAGTCTTGGCGGGAGTGGCCCCACTGCGTCATACCACTACAACATCACAATTTAGTTCACCAGGGACAAGGGGACGACAATGAGACGAGAGCACTGCAACGGAGAGTAGGCACCTACCCCACGGCATTCTTCGCACTCCCCTGCATTAAGTCTATTCCGATCGTGCCGCCCACGCACAACTTCATCGAATGCAAACGGCACACCAGCGTTTGTCACGGGGTCAATCTCAAACTCTGCATTGAGTGCAGGTGGCTCGCAAATACGCATCCGCTTGTAACGAGAAACAGCCGTTAAGGTTGCCGATGCAGACTCTAGCATGGGCTCTGCATTGCGTCGGGGACGTTTGGTGGATGGGGGTGAATGGAGCGCAGGCGGGTGCTGCGGCGCGAGCAGACACGAAGGAAGCGAAAGCTTTCTCGCTCGTTCGCGTTGGGAAGGTGTAGATGGCTGCCAAAAGGTAAGAGCTGAAGAGAACGATGGGCAATTCATCGAATGACACGCATGATGTTTAAAAACCAACCTTGTGAGTCTTCCTGCGTTTGTGACATCTCTTCCACAACAATATCTTCGTTCTCGTCGCGTGTGTGCTTGAGATGACGCGTGGAAGATGAACCGTCAGATGAGATGCGGATTTGGCTGCACTGAGTTAGATAAAGGACTGGATGGGACTAAGACGACTCAAAAGCGCACCGAGGGGTATTAAGAATGTGCCTATTCTGTGAGAGGGGACTTCTCCTAGGCCCACAGATCTGGCGCGGAAGGTCTAACGCCCGCGCGGGTTAGGCGCGGTTCTGGATGATGGTTACGACGATTGCCAGCCAACCAACAAAGGAAGGGACCAACTCATGGGCGTTATTGGGTCTCCAGCATCTTCACCGCAGACAGCTGCTGTGATACCGGAGTTGAGTTATCTTTTCATCCCCATATCTTTGTCGCGCTGAGCCTTAGACGGGAGGCCGCCCTTCATTACGATTATATGTCGCTTGAAGCGCTTCCATTTCTTCATTTTCTCCTCTAGAGTTTGAGCTAGACGATCACGGTCTGCGCGGAGGGCATCGTAACGCTCCTGAAGATTTGCGAGTTCAGCGCGGGTAGCGGTGAGTTGGGAGGTCAAATCTGGAGAGCTAGGAAGAGATCAGTAACGAAAGTAGAAAAAGGCCAAAGCTGGCATACCCTTTGTCGCATTGCAATTCTGACTCGCCCGAGGCCCTTGTTCGAACGGGCATCAGAGGCCAGAATACTGCGCCTTGCCGAGGTTTAACTTACGCGCGCGCCATCGAGTCTCGGCGTCCTGATCGTCCTCCGATCACGGTGATACGACATCTCTCACACCACAAGAAACAAACACCCCGAAAGCGTCACGCGCCGATATAACGGATATAAGCAGCCACAAATGTCGCTGGCAGAGTTGGAACGCTGGTTCCAGACGGTACAACGTAAAAGGAGCAAAAGCCACCCACCTGCGCCAGTTGTGGTAGCACAACACCCTGTTCCTGTGTATACGTAGCAAATAATTGATTGTGCACCAAACTTAAGGACATGATTCGGCGGGCACTATGCCGAAAACAAAAGTGGGAAGATTCAAAATGAAAAGAACGACATAATATACCCACACTAGCACACATAGTGACCAAGGGTGTAGTGTGACAGTGATGATGCAGCAAGGTATAGTCGCAAATAGGAGACAAACACGAGGATTCCTCGAGCTACAAGGGACTCTGGGATAACCTGACCGCAATATAGCCACCTGTAGTGGCGTACAACAAGGACTCTATTCCGAGGCCTCTGAGATTGCATTCCAGCAGCGAAGGCATACATGCTAACAAAGATGAATGGCAGAGGCGGTAGGTGCATAAATACAGGTATGAAAAATTAGACAGGCGCAAACGGGGTGGGTGCATGGGGCTTTGAAGGCGCCAAGCTATCATCGCAGTTTCGCCCAGAGAATAAAGCCAATGAGTATAACGAGGACGAGAATAATGATGGCGGTGACAAAGCGCTGCTGATACATTCTGCGGGAAAAGAAGACGCAAAATCAATGCCTTAGAACCACCTAACAACCGCATTGGCCAGCACGGCTCGGAAAGTGAAAGCACCTACCGACGAATCATTTTCTTGAGCGTGCCAGACGCTCGGTCAATAGAACTATCCGCAGATTGGAGCTGTGTGACATAAGAGTTAACATGTACTGAACCTGCTGGGAGGGGACCAGGCAGCCACGACGCACCGTATTGCGAGCATTCTCAATTTGCTCACGCTGTCCGACGAGGCTTCGGAGGATGTCGGTACCTTGCTCCTCCGTCTCAAGAGCGATGCGCTGGCTTTCCTTCAAGCGTCTGGAACCATCCTCAAGGATTGTAGTGCCGGCTAGCAGACGTGCACGGTCGCTCGAGCCATAGGGCTCATCGGAGGTGGCTGGCGCACTGCCACCATGCGAGGAGAACAGATCCGCGCGCGAAGCTTGCGCATGCATCTCACGAGAGAGCTTCTTATAGCGTGCGAGATCCGCCTTGGAGGACCGGATACGGGACTGGTACTGTGGTCTGATAGACTGGGGTATCCCCTGAATCTCGATTTCCATTTGCGCAATCTACCATGGTTGCGCAGAGCGATGTAAGCACCTATACGCGCGAAAAAAGGACGAAAACCTACCATTTCGTCTGCCTCGTCGAGTTCCATCTCTACTCTACGCAGAGTCGCCTTCTTCTGCTCTGGAAGAAGAACAAGGAGAGGTAAAGTCCGGAACTGAAAAGGAGTTGTATACCTACCTCCACGTTGGTCGGAACCATCTCCTTCTAGCTTTATACGAATGCTCTGGAGGATCTGATGAAAGTCTTGTTCATAAGAATCAAAGAGCGAGGTGGGAGACGAGTCCATCGTGGACGCTGTTCAATTGTGTGTGTATGCCCTGAATGGAAACGCTGCGGGCCAAGTCTGCCAACTGCCAGCTTCCCGCGATCACGTGTCACCCGCCGGAGATCTTGCAATCGCAACCTTCACGGGCACTGGCATAATGTCTCTGCCACCTCGTCTTCAAGTGGCTTCCAATGAATACCAAAGGCTTCAGGCTGAGCTATCCAACGCGGTAGAGGCCCGCCAGCGGCTCGATGCCCAACTCTCAGAGAACGAACTGGTTAAAAAGGTAAGACCAAGCCTTCTCACCTGAACTCCGCAAACTGCCCGTCACCAGGAGTTCGCCACTTTGACGCCGAACAATGTCGTGTTCAAGCTTGTAGGTCCAGTCCTGATCAAACAGGATCAGGTAGAAGCCAAGGCCAATGTCGACAAGCGACTCGAATTCATCCGTGGGGAAATGTTCGTCTCTCAGTTTGTCACCCGTCCCTTGATTATGCTCACTCGGTCGTCATACAGAAGCGGATAGAGACCCAACTACAGGATATCGAACAAAGATCCGAGAAGAAAAAATCGGAGGTGCTTGCGATTTCATCTGTGAATTATTCTCTCTCATCTCCTCTAGTTGGTCGAATTGCAGGCCCAGTTACAACAGACTCAGAAGCCGGACGGGTTCAGTAATTCTGCAGCATCTGCATAGTTGTGAGTAGTCATTACTTCTACCCTTATCAAAAAAGAAAGAAAACATTGCAGCTCCATACAACTCATTCCAAAAAGTAAAACTCTCCTCTTAAATATGGAGTTGTCCGAGAGAGAAGCACACTAACTATGGTCGCATTTGTAACAGGATCGAATCAACCCAAGTTTTAGGAGAAGGGAGAGTTCAACGTGGAAACGCTGATGAGTCACTTGTCGATCAAATGTCTCTCACTGGCAGTTTAGGTGTGGCTACCTCGTGCGCCACGCGGATCTGCGCCTCTTGAAGTCGTTCGCTACTGCCTGGTCAATCACAGCATTTACCCAGGGACCTGACCTTTGCTAGCCTGAGTTCGGAAATGATGAATGGCACTTTCGTCTTCGTTGTCCCGTTCGGAATGATAGTTCCAGAAGGAGCGATTACACGCGACGCACCGATCGGATCGTCCCTCGATGCCTGATCCCATTCACAGCGAGGATGAGGCCATGGGTTTCAGTCCGTCTCTATCAGTTTGAGGTGTTCACTTGGCTCGGAGCGAGGCGAATGGCGGCAGAGAACGGAAACAGCTGCCTCCCAAAGTAGATGCGCATGAGAACTCATCACGCCATAGACAAACCAAGATGTCCTGGGAATCGGAAAGTGGGACGTGTTAACGCGCCCATGATGTCGACAGTCAAGGTAGGGAACAGTACACGGGTGCCAGAGGCCGGGAGTGCTGCCGTCAGAGCAGGCGACCAAATGGGGCAAAGTTGAGAGAAATTTGCTGATGCAAATTCTGATCTTTGCTCATGGCGTAACCCGGCGGTAGCGGTAGTTCTATGCCCAATAGTTACAGAGTCTATCTACTCTTGCAATGATGATCTATCAGCGCTCAGGCTCCGAGTCCAGGAGCTGTGCGGGCGTTGTTAGCTCGTCCGTTCCCGCAGACGGACTAGCACAGCAAAAGGGTGTGTTTTGCGTCTGATATCTCGGGATTGACGGATTAGATCAGGGATCAGAGTTAAAGCATGTTAACGAATAATCGACTTCTCCATTTACGGCCGAGACTCCTTCGCCCGCCTAAAACTCTCCCACAGCGGCCAAAAGACGAAAAGACCCGTCATTTCAACTCTGCCTCACGTATAATCTTATCCAGACGCTCCTTCATTCTATTTAATGGACGCCTCTCAGCTCTCCAGATGGACTCGCTTCGCTAAAAAAGGTGGAATTGGAAAATGTGTGGCTATGCAGCACTGTGTCGCGGAACAACCAGGCGATCTCATGTTCTTCAAGGTCTGTTCCTTCTCTCCGCCCTCCTCTTCTCGTTTCGCTCAGTTAGGTCGAATAGGATGATCAAATCACGGTCTTGATGCAACTCCCTGACGAGGATGGCATTTACCTCGTCCGTTCATTCCCACCATTCTCCGTCTTCACCCGCCCCTCACTCCTTCGGACAGGGTTACTGTGAAGGTGTCGTTGGCCGCTTTGCCGCATCTTATGTTCAGTTCATTGGGAAGCTCAAAACACCCGTCATTGCCAAGCGTTCCTCCACCTCCAAGTCACCGCGTCCCCGCTCTTTAACGCCATCTCGTAGGCAACAACCGTCCCAGCCTGGGAGTCCCGTTCCGTCCCCCTCTCGAGCCGAGTCTCATGAGGAAGACGTACCCCATGTATCCTCTAATTCTTCCGCTCCTTCTATCCCGAATCCTCTCCTCAACGATCAACCACACTCGGAGACGTCACCCAGGTCCCATGCCTCCGCTGAGCCATCTCGTCATGATTCATTTGTTACGCCCTCTATGAGCCACTCTTCGTCGTCATCTGCCCACGAGTCAGCCTCGCCGCCAACGCCCTCCGAGTCTTCCGCAGAGCCCCCTCTCAGGGATAAGCCCGGGCCGTCAGTTGTCTCAGAAGCCTCTCATAATGCTGAGAATGGACAAAACCCTCTACCCCGTGCCTTTCAACCAAAATTAGATACCCCAGAAACCCCGCCCTCATTCATTCCGGTATCAGGTCCTACGTTTGATTCTCTGGGCACAGCGCAAGCTGGTTCACAGTCCTCAGACACGCCCCTCGTGGCTCATAGTCTCCGACCACCATCACCCCCACAGATGGAACTTTCCGGTTCCCACTTGGGGGTTGATGATACAGGCAGCGTCCATTTTTCACGCCATTCTGATGGTGCTTCTGGGATTGGATTGTCTATGCTCCAAGGTTTCCTTTCTGGTAATGTCGACGGTAATGAAGATGACTCGGACAGGGACGAGGACGAGGATGGAGACAATAGCGACCACGAGTTCTCGTCTCAATCTGAGCGCGAGCGTACGTCTTTAGAAGAAGCGGTCGATGGCTTCCCTGCGCCTCCAACACAAATTCCTACACCGTCCAGTCGGGCCACCTCTTTCGTGCTGGATGCGCTTCGACCAACATCATCCGTCTCCGAGTATAGCGAAGACGGGGATGGCGCTTCGTTCTATGACAACTATCGTTACTCCCGGCTGTCCATTTCGTCGAAAATGTCCAAGTCATCCGGCTACACGGTTGCCACCGTACCGCCTCCCGTCCCTACAGAGCCCCCTCCGCAGGTCCGCCGTTCACAAGATTCACAGTATTCAGCACCCGCACAACCTTCTGAGCCATTGTCACCACCCCCCGAGACGTCACTCTTCCCGCCACCCCGGGAAGCGACTCCTCCCATGGCAGTGCAAGGGATCCGGAATATTCCCCCGCCGCTTACCCTGGAAAGTAGTTCGTTAGGTCCTGAGCCCTCGAATCTTGTGACTGCGACGCTCACTTCGCCGTTACTTCACACTGACTTTGGCTCGCCGCGATCCTCACCTCCGGATCCAACTAGCTCCTCAACCGTGACACTGTCCCCCGTTGCTGCTCACTTGGACCTCCAAGGAAGTGGTGTAGCATCTGCTTTGCGTCAAAGGATTGAAGCAGACCATGGAAAAGGCAGTCCTCTGATAAGTCCCGTATCGTCCACAAGGTCCGACGGGCGCACGTTTGAAGAGCCCCAAAGCATCGTCGTTCAAGAAAATGAGGATATACCTAGATCACAACCTCAATCACCCACCTCACCCGCTGCGAGCCCTTCAGGTATAGGAGCAGAAAAGAAAAGTCGCGGTGGACGGGCACCGCTCGTTGTAATGAATCCGACCCCGCCACCGCCATATACCGCCAGGTCTCCACAGGCGTCCAGTCCCTCCCAGGCGTTTGCTGCGATGCCGACATCCGCGGACCCACATTCGCCCTTGCGCGCGGTAGCAGAGCCGGCTGTCGACCCATCACAAACCGGCGTCTTTCTACCCCATCCGAATGCCCCAAAGCCAAACTTATCACCGGAAAGCCCGCTATGCTGGCGCCCGATGCCGCTTGTGCAAGCCCCGCTTTCAACATTGCTAGTCAAGGTAATGCACAGGGCAGCTCAGAGGCGTGTTGCGCCGAACGGACTCCCGCGCTTTAGCACCATCTACGGATCAACCATACAGGATCTTGCTTCTGCTGTAGGGCCAGTACCGATCAATTTTTCGGTCGATCCGCCAAACGACATCCCGGTGAATCGAATGCGCATGGCCCCGGCCGCAGTGCCGACCCCAGCATTCGTCCCTACTAGTATCTCTACGCCGAATAAACTTTCTCCAGCTCCAGGGGAGCCGCGACCGCCAGCTCCGCGCCAGGGCGCGACTACGGACGTTATTCCTCGACCAGGTTTTGTTCCAAAGGCTGGGGTTGCTCGTCCTCGTTCGCGCTCTTTCTCGGGTTTTGACTCTTCAATAGGCCCAGGGACTCGTCCGAAAGAGCAGAGGTTCGTACTACATTCTTTTCCATTACATTTTCATTTGAATGAAGACCTCTTTGATAGCCGAGAGGCGGCGGACTCCCGTTCATCGACCGCGGAATCGGCTCCCAACCCTCAGATGAACCCGATGGCTACCCGCGCCGCTGCGCACACCGCCCGTATTCACCAGGCCCGACAGTATACCCCGTCTCCGTTGGCACTATCCCAAACATCGGCCAGACACAACACACAAGTCTCGACCTCAAGCGCTTCTTCACCAGCGCAACCTACTTCGTCTCCAACATCTCCAACTCTACGTCGCAAGCTGACGCCCGTGAAGAGCGAGCCATCGCTACGCTCTGGCCTCCCGAAAGCCGTACGAGAGCGTGAGGGGCGGTCACAGTCTCCTGCGAAACTAGACGAGGCCACGTCAAGTCGGGTTCCATTTTCGACGTCGACCCCGACACTGAAGGGTTCACCGCCATCGATCCAGATCTCTGCCAGTGAGGGCCAGTTGCCGTCAAATCGTTCCGCCCAAGGAACTGAGGTTATGTTTTCCCGTCAACGGTCTGTGGGCTCGTTACGACGTAAACCCTCGGATGTCGAGCGCTCAACCCATGGCGACGCTCGCCCGCAGGCGTCCTCGCACCCGCAGGCCTCAACCTCTAGCGCACCCTTGGGAAGAAGTGGCTCGCTTCGCTCGAAGATATCTTTGTCGGCGCTCCGCGCAAAGTCATCGCGAGATGACGAGGGATTGTACGAAGCCGACACCGTGCAGGTGAAGGATACGGACTTTGAGCTCGTCCGCCCTAACCGACTCGCCTGCGACTGAGCGAGGACTCGGCCGCCAACGGTAAGAGCTCGGGGAGTGAGGGGCGACCATCGTTCCTGCGCGTGGATAGCCCTGCGATGTCCTCGGCGTCGGGCGGTGCGTCCGACACACGCTCACCTGTCAGCCCCTCCGCGATGTCTTTGTCTCCATTCGCAGGAACTTCAGCAGCTGCAGGCGTGGGTTCTGTTGAGGCGCACCGTTCGCGCGAGCTGAAGTGGATCACGATGATGTCATCGACGCCGTCAGCACAGGCGCGGAAGAACAAGAAAATCCGCAAGCTGCTCCAAGAGGGCGTGCCGGCATCGGTGCGCTATCAGGTGTGGGCGCACCTGACGGACAGCAGAGCGAAGCGCATTGAAGGCCTGTACGTGCAGTTTGGTGAGCGCGAGAAGGTACCGGCATTTGCGGACATCCAGCGGGATGCTGCGCTTTGTTTCCCCAACGATGTACTGCTGTCCCAGCCGAATGGGCCGTTGGTCTCACTCTTACAGGCATATCTGACGATGGTTCCGGACATCCAATATTCCAAAGGTGGGTTTCTTCGTTATTGATATGTGAAAAAGTCTGAGGTCTGTCTGTCACAGGCTTGGCGTTCATCGCGGGTCAGCTGCTCCTACAGTCCCCAGAGGAGGACGCGTTTTGGATATTTATTTCTCTCATGGACTCGCACCTGCGGACGTACTTCTCTTCTAATTCCGTTCAACTCGACGTAGACGCGTCGCTGTTTGCCAAGTCTATGGAATCAATCGACCCCACGATCGCAAAGAAGTTGTTTGTCGAAATGGCTATTCCCCCTATTCGTGTTTGCCGACCATGGTCAGTGTTCCCATCATGATGCTCGTGCTCGTCTGACCTGACGTTCGTTTTTAGGCTTTCATCGCTCTTCGTGGAGGCCCTCCCAGCTCACTACTTTCAAAGAGTATGGGACATCTTTTTGAGTGAAGGTTTGTACGCTTTCGTAGTTTCTCTCCTTCAGACGCCGACGTGCCTTCTCAAGGTGTGGTGTTTCTTTTCCGTGTTGGGCTCGCCATCGTTACCTGTTGCCATCGTACGCTGCTCGGGGTCCAGCAAGAGGCGGAGGCGCTGAACCTCCTCACCCACCCGCCATCGTTCTTGATCTCCTCTTCGCCGGACTTGTTTATCGAACTGGCCAACTCATTTAAGCTCAGAGACGATGAGATCCGCAAGCAGCGCGTCAAGCTCGAGGCGCAGGTCAAGCTCCAGTCGCACAGCCGCCTCTCGAACGCCGCGCGGCGAAGCAGCAGCAATGTCCATCGTGGCGCCACCGCTTCTATCTCGCTGCCGAGGACCTGATCACTTCTCTATATATATGCATTTCATTTCTTTTTGGGTCTATATCATTGGTTTCTACTGGTATGTGTATTTTCATTCATGGCCCCCCTCTCCCCGCCATCCGTCCCCGCCTCCCTCCATTCTGTCATATATATAATGCATATTGCTTTCCTGCTGCTTCTCAGGTACATACATCCAATATTGTTTCTGTGTTTCTGTGTAGACATCTTTCTTTTCTGGGTGGAATTGTCACTATTATTCTAAAGTCATCACGTATAGTTATTGTTCTGCTACGACGAGCATTTCATTAACCCCGACTTCAACCGAAGGCTGTTCTTACAGGTTGCATTCTACGGTAGAAAAAAATATGGACACCTCTCTGAAATGTACTAGTTCTTGACCGCAACTGTTCATAGACTATTCAACGGCCATCAGGCCCCAGCATCACGTACACACCGCTCGAGCTTCGTCGAGAGACCCACTTCGTGGCACGGACTAGTAGCGCCGCGATGGCCTGATGGTCCCTTCAATTGCCAAAGCAGCAGCCGGGAGCGCAAGTGAGACGTTCACTCACCGTCCAAGACCAGCATTAACCCTTCACAAATGGGCTTTACATCGAGCGCTTGCCTCGGGCAGAAAGAAGGTATGTCTGACCAAAGATTAAGTAAATAAATAAAAATGGATCTCTTCCAAGCGAAACTTTTCCACGTAAAGAGTCATTGTCAAGAAGGAAGAAGACATTGTCGGTTTGCCGATTCGCAAATTCGGGGGTGACGTACTACAGCATACACGCACCCTCTGACGTTATCGATGGCCGTACAGTAGCCGATTGGGAGTGCTTTGGCGCTCGACCTCGACTTCCTGTCTAACCACACCCTGGTCGCCCCCATCGCTCAGCTTTTACGGCGATGCAAACTCCAAAGTCGCACTCGCAACGTGGCGATGGCAGCACGCAACCTAAGGTGGATTGGGACAGAACACCGCCAACTTATCAGCCTCGTGATGATGCCCCCGGAATCGCAGCCTCGCAGGATGGGGGTTGGCGGCGCCATTACGACTGGACACGCGGGCGTTACTTGACATGGTAAGCCTACCTCCTCTGAGAGTGATACGTGGGTGGGGATTGCTGAGGCCCTCGCCGCTTGCAGGGCCTTTGGCGCTGTGTTGTCGCTCATCTTGGCGCTCCTGCTCAGATCGGCACCGTATCCGTATCAGTTCTGGCCAGGACACGCCTCGGTGCTTCTTGACGGGATCCGCGGTGGACGTGGTGACTCGGAGAAGTACTCGGGGAGTGTCGCCGATTGTCCAGGTATGTGTCCTTCTGTCCCAGTTCTTTCGCCGCCACGTAAATTACATCTATCCCAAGGCTACACCCTTGATTCGCTCAGAGAGAACAAAAACGGGTTCACAGCGCAGCTTCATCTTGCTGGGCCTCCGTGCAACGCGTTTGGGAACGACATCGAGAATCTTACGATACGGGTCGCATACGAAACCACTTCTCGGTACGTCCGCGCTGCTCGCTGTCTCCGCATGTCGAGCCGAGGACTTTCTCAGGTTACACGTCAACATTTTTGACCAATCAGCTCAACAATTCATTCTACCGTCGGAATACTTCGACCTACCAAAGCCAGAACACCTGAGCTCCCCGGAAAGTGCAGACCTGCAATTCAATTATGACCCGTCGCCGTTCGCTTTCTGGATCACGCGCCGATCCGACCCTGGGTCGGTCCCCATCTTTGACACGCGTTGACGTCATTGCCCTCGCCGCCGATCGCTGCCTTTGAGGGGAGACCGAGGCTGATATTCGACGCTTTCCCTTTGGTTTTCGAGGACAGATATTTGCTCGTACTCCGTCTCTTCATCTCCGTCTTTCCTTTCCATAGCACTCACGTGTTTGAGGTCAGCTCACCTCGTCCCTTCCACTCGATACGAACATCTATGGACTAGGCGAAGTCGTGGCCTCCAGTGGGTTCCGCCGGGACGTGCTAAATGGCACAGTCCAGACAATGTGGAACAGGGACGCAGCAGACCCTCTTGATGAAAACATGTCCGTTCTTTCTATATACCTCTGCGTTTCTCCCAAGTCTCACGTACTTCGCTAGTTACGGCTCCCATCCCTTCCATCTCGAGCATCGCTGGGTTCCATCCACAAACAGTTTTCAATCTCATGGCGTCTTCCTCGCCAGGTGCCGTTTTTCTTTACCCCCGTCGGCTCTCTCTCTCTAACCATGTCGACTCTTGCTCAGCGCTGCAGGATCGGACATCATCCTCGCGTCGCCGCTATCCTCGAACCAGTCTCTGATACAGTACCGCATCATCGGTGGTACACTCGATTTGTACTTCTTCTCAGGCCCAGACCCGAATGGCGTTCTTGAACAATATGCCCAAGTAGTTGGCTTGCCCACTCGCCCGCCAAATTGGGGTTTTGGCTTCCATCTTTGTAGATGGGGCTATTCAAGTCTTGCCGAGACGAAACAGCAGGTGGAAGCCATGCGCGCGGCGAATATCCCGCTCGAAGGTTCGGAATCCCAAAAATGACTTCATCTCGTACCGCATGCTCAAGGCTGAGGATGCCGTGTGCAGTAATGTGGAACGACTTGGAGTTGTATCAAGACTACAGAGACTTCACAGTTGACCCTGTCACATTTCCCCCGAATGAAATGCGCGATTTCATCGGAAACCTAGTCAGTCAACCGGTTCTTCTTCTACGATTGCCGCGTGTGAGGCTGACAGTCTGTATAGAGGGCAAACGAACAGCACTGTACGCGATCCCGTATGTGCTCCTGACCTAAGGAAATTGCTCATGCGCATGGCAGATATCCCCATTGTACATGGCTCCGCGGCCGTTGTCATGAACGCGACGGATGTAGTGAGTTTTGTCTTGATGCGACCGCAACGAGCGCCACTCAAGCATCGATAGTACGATCCTTACACTCGTGGGGTTGAACTGTGAGGCTCGCGATCCTCGGCATCGCTCGCGAATGACTTCATGTCTCCTAGGGATGTGTTTATCCGCAATCCCGACCATTCGTTGTTCATAGGGCAAGTCTGGCCGGGGCACACTGTAGGCTGGATGACCTCCTCAACGTACCAATCATTTAACATAACCAGGTCTTTCCGGACTGGCTGGTGCCAAATGTAGAAGTATGGTGGAAAGAGGCTCTGCGCAACTGGACCTCGTTGGGCGTAGAGTTCTCCGGTCTTTGGCTGGATATGAACGAACCCGCGTCTTTCTGCGATGGCCATTGGCGAGTGTAACACCCATATGTTCCATTCTGTGGCCGTTTTTGACACTGAAAACAGCCCCCCAGTCACCGGTCAACCCAACCGCTCTCCCTCGATAATTCTTCCTGGGGATCCCGGGAATCCTGTAACCGACTATCCAGAGGGGTAATTTATAAACCACGCTGCTGTTGTCGATGATCAACTGTCTATTACAGGTACGACCCGGCAGTTTCTGGACCAAGTGGGAATATCACTGTCAATGGATCACTTACTTATGGTGCTGGGGTTCAATCTTTCAATAACCCAGGCGGGGATCGCAACGTATCCTCCATCGAATACACATCTCTGGTTCTTGGCCGTTGTATGCGATCCACAATGGTGAATCTGATGCTGGCTCTGCTCCTTATTCGTATCTCTCACCACTTTTGCTCCGTAGCACTGGGTGACTTGTCTGGAAGGACCGTCGGAACGAACGCGACGCATCATGGTGGTCGCACGGAGCTCGACATGCACAATCTATTTGGACACCTAATGGCTCGTGCGGCAAACCTGGCCGTCCGAGAACTGCGTCCAGGGAAACGCCCGTTCCTCATCTCTCGCTCGACGTTCGCTGGTTCGGGAAGATGGACAGGGCACTGGGTGAGTCGTATCTTCTTGGATGACCGAGCGGTCTGATTCTGATGTGTTTCTCCACCATCAGTTGGGAGACAACTGGAGCAAGTGGTCGTACCTGCATCACAGCATCCAGGGCGTATTACAATTCCAACTTTTCCAAATCCCGATGGTAGGAGCAGACGCTTGCGGCTTCGGTGCGCTGGTTTCAAATACTTATTACCCCTACTTGGGCGCTGATACAATTTTCATTCTGCAGTTGGAAATACCGATGAGGAACTCTGTAATAGGTGGATGCAAGTCGCCGCATTTACACCGTTCTTCCGTAACCACAACATCCGCGGCGCAATCCCTCAGGAGCCATATCGATGGGAAAGCGTCGCGCACGCCACCCGCGTTGCCACAGCCGTGCGCTACGCTCTACTTCCTTACTGGGCACGTGCTTCTCTGCTCTCTCGGTCGCTTACTATCCGTTGATACGAGAGTCGTTCAGTATACGCTCTTCGCCAACTCATCGTTGTATGGCACGCCACCTGTGCGCGCACTCTTTTTCGAATTCCCCCAAGAGCCGGAACTGCTCTCTGTAGACCGTCAGTTCATGGTTGGACGCGACATCTTGGTGACTCCCGTGCTAACACCGAACGTCACCTCTGTTTCGGGTGAGCCCTAGCCCCTGTATGTGGTGTGAGGGCGCCTCAGAACTAATTTATCCGATCCATGTGAACAGGCTTCCTTCCTGGTCGCGGACAAGTCACCTGGCGTAACTGGTACACTCACGCGATCGTGAGTGCGCCTGCTAGTGGAAGTATGATAGACCTGGACGCGCCTCTCGGCCACATTCCCGTCCTCATCCGCTCAGGTGCCGCGTTGCTCTTGCACTCCCACCCAGGATACACGACGCATGCGAGCGCCGCGGCGCCATATGCCCTATTAGTCTCCCTCAGCGTCGATGGCCATGCGTACGGTACCGCACACATCGACGACGGCGAAAGGCAGCCCCCGGATGCGGCCGAACAACATATTGACTCGGAAGACGCGTACGCCCACACCCATGCCGCGGGCAGCGCGGCACAGAGCCGAATCATCGTATTCAGCGCGCACGATACGTACCTGGATATTTGGGGGGATGGTGCTTTCGACGTCGCCCAACCCCTGGGTGTCGTCACCATTCTCGGCGTCGACCGGGCTCCGAGACGCCTCACCCTTGATGGAGTGGACGTCCCATCCCGGAAATGGGTTTACGACTCGCAAGTCCAGCGTCTGGTCGTTTTCGGTCTCTCCGTTGATCTGAACGAGCGATCCGCATTCGCATGGGGGTGGTGACAGTGTACCTTAATATCGTCATGTGTGTAGTCTCCATACGGTATATCTGCCTGAGCAATCCCGCTTGCCCCTCTTACGCCTGTGCAACTCAAAAAATTTGGAAGATAGCAATTGCGCCGACTGTTGACAAAATATTATTTACGGGGGGTTAAAATGCGGCTACTAATGTGTAAACCGTGTATTCCCTGACAACCAAGCTACACCCAATTAAATTTAACCTGTAACCGAGTAAAACAGCACAATCCGATTCTGATAACCACGCCATCACGGCGTGTCAAGACGAACGTCTTCGGCATTCAAACGGATTTCCTGCGTGAGAGCCGCGCTAAGGATGAGCTCTTGGGAGTAAATTGGATGACCAGCTTCGGCGATGGGCCGCCACATCGGTGCATCCTCGAGACAGGAAATCACGTAGTGATGCTCAGACCGCTTGCCACCGCTCAGCATGCGGACGGTAGGGTTTTGTTGGCGTAACTGTGAGCCCACCCCCCCGATCATTTTAAGTCATGACCAATTCCGCGGGTGCAATTGGACGGATCCTGCTCACCTGCCCACCGTGCGCCGACACAACGTTCTTCAGCAGTTTCTTGTCTAGCGGCACCTTGTTCGTCACGTAGAAAACTTTACCGGCAAAAAGTTGACCCTTGTTTGCCTTGGCGCGCTTCAGCGCGTCTGTGAGCTTGAACTTCCATTTCTTCTCGTTGATGGGGTCCGAGAGTGCGTACTTGTTCGCAGCTGCGCAGGAAGGTAGAGAAAGGAGTATACTCAGGTACGGATGGCAAGGGCAGAGCCGAGACGAATCACCCACGGAGTAACTTTTTGGCTGCAATGGAGTCGTGGACCCACTTTTCCGTCACGACAACGGGAGCTACCGCCATTGCACAGAGGAGCTTTTCCGTACGCGCGATAGTTTTGACGACTAGGTGGGTGCACTCGTCGGGCTTCACCCCAACCCTTCCTCCGAGCTTTGCCAACGCCTGAATCAAAGGCAGGAACGGTGAAAAACACAAGGGGTCAATTTGAGCTCAATTTTTTTTTTCCGCCGCACCTTTTCTTCGTTTTCGTCTAGAATGACTTGTGTAGTCAAGATTCCCACAGACATCTCGCTGTGGACCCGTCAGTCGGCGCACAACCTCAAGATCGACTCCACTTGCCTGAAGTCCCCGTCGGAGGGTTCGTCCTTGATTTTCACACCCTTTGCCCCACCCTTCCTTGGAATCTTGGCCGAACTGGCTCCAGTAATGCCTGCGCCCTTGTCATCGCGATTATATGTCTTTGAGCCACGGCTATTGAGACGCCGCTTCTTGCGCTCGCGTTCATCATCAGAAGATACATCGCTTTCCGCTGCATGCTGGATCGACGCGCGCTTCTTGCCCTTGCCTGCATACGTTTTTTCCTTCCGCCACTCACTTTCAGGGAGTTGACAGCTCGCACGTGGC
>WTXJ01000175.1:0-38214 GCA_022376545.1 Russula dissimulans | reverse complement strand
GGTTTGAGGTGTTCGCTCGATGGGTCCCTGGCAGCAGACCTTTGAAGGGTCCGCACTATTTTCAGCCAAGTCCGACTCGACCTCTGCGTCCTTCTCGCTGACAACCCCTTCATCAGCAGGCTCGTGAGGTTATGTAAGACTTGGAGAGAATTGATAGCCCCAGGCGGAAGTGTCAGAATATGACGATAGTACCTGACTGCTTGTTTCAAGTCTTGCCGGCTGAGGTGCAGCTCGAATCGGGAAGCGAGAGAACACGCCAATGCGTAGACTATACAGATGGTGGGAATAAGCGAGCCGCTCCTGGACGGAATGGAAAGAGCAGCGATTCGGTGAGAAGAAGGATGGCAGCAAGCAGGTCGTCTTCCTGGCCGGAAATCGAAAAAACGGCAGTGTAGGGCTAAGCCGAGTCCAGTGATGAGCGAACGGCGACTGGGATGCGGTCGTGGGAAGAGAGGGGAAAGTGCCCGATACAGCTCTATGCTTGCATTGAAGAATCGGAGGTGATCATCCGTTCCTGTATAAAGCTTTAGGAGATTCAGAATCTCAGGTTAAGTGAGGAACTTGCCTTGCATATCGTAGATGTTATAATTTGTGTTGGTTATTGATTGCTAGACTTTCTGGGGAACAAGGTGAGATAGAAGGCACATTGTACTGCATCTCAAAGACACATACAGATTCACTCGGTTCTCAAGGACGTGAACCTGAAAATTTTGTTTGCTGTTTTCACTATTCTGCAGTTACACGGGCCAGCCAAGGTGGTCTAGAACGGCCGCTCTCGAGGACTCGTGCGGTTTGACTCGGTAGAGTGTAGGTGAGGTGAGGTGATGGGAGTAGGAGGCAGAGGGGTTAGTAAACATGGTTGCAACGTGTTGGTACTTGCGCTGCTCTGCGTCTGCACGCGTTCACGACGGCATTCCCGGGCCTCGATACCGAAACGGACCGACCAACCGCGACCGCACAAATCCACGTAACTCGGCATCACCGATAACTTACGTGCTCTCACCGTCACCGTTGCAGCTTCTTCATCCTTGAATCCAGCAAGATGGACATCGGAGAGACGAATATAGCAATGCCGAACCTGACGAAGAGGTGATATTCCTCGCCAAGGGGGAGCGCGACCCGCAGTTCTTGCATCGTGATGCGGTTAGGCCTGCCACTGGCGGTACGTAACTTTGCAGGTGTGTCTATGCGCAGTATCTACCCTCTCCTCTTTGAGCCCTACCAAGCTCTGCCCGTCAGTGATCGACGTCGCGGAGAGGTCCGAGGACGAATCATGCATGTGCCCTTACGACCACCAGGTGCGTTGACATATGTATCCGTGTCTGACAGCTGCTCAAGCAACCTGTGGAAGACAACACAAACAGGTGTCCTCCAAATGTCGTGCGCAACCAAATGTAAATGCTTTCACATTCCTTCCGATCATGTTTTACGAGCAATTCAAATTCTTTTTCAACCTCTGTTTCTTCTCGTCGCGCTATCTAATTCTCACTGCACTCAGAACAGGTAGGCTCATATTTCCTTCGCAGAGAGTTCGTTAATCTGACATCACCATCTCAGACATGATCCCGCATCCCTCGATAGGTTTCCTCGTGACCTACATAGCGCATTTGTGCTCCATCTTACGATGGGTAAAGCATCTGACGACAATTACAGGCCCAATCCTGACAGCGAAGCCAACTCTGCGCGCTACCCTCCGCAGACGACGACGATTTGTCACACGGCCCTCTTAGAAGACAGCCTCCCTCCCACGGGCGCGGTTCCGTCCTCCTCGATACGCGTTGGCGACCTGGTCCTACTCGAGAAGAACCAGCGTGTGCCTGCAAATCTGTGCTCCGCAAGGACAAACTGGATGGCGAGACAGGTTGGAAGCTGAGCGCCGCGGTCCCGGAAACGCAGAAGCTTCCTTCCGACCAAGAGCTGCTCAACCTCGATGCTGAGATCCACCGTACGTCTACGAGGTTGACCGTCCCACCTTCTCTGCTCATACTCCTGTTTCTGCAGTGGATGCGCCCACAAGGACATTGATTCATCAATGAAAGTGAAGAGTTGACGCTTAGCTTTACGCAGTCTACGGGTCAACCGTGGGCATGACGGCGTACTATACGCTCCTCTTATTATAAAAGACAAGTCGATCCTGGGCACCATCATGTGGACGAGCACTTTACCGGGAAAACTTAACCGAATCGAATCTTCTCGGCGACAAAGCAAGAACTTTGACTCACAATGGGCACAATGTCGTTTGGTGTGATACGATGGACGAAGTTGTGCGCCAACTTGACCCTGCCTTTGGGCGACAGTGAGATTATCGTGTTTATTATTGTCGTTGTGACTATTTCACATTTACTCAAGTTTTTAATCAGGTTCAACGAGTCATGCAAGACAAGGCTCGTACAATTGGCAACTCGTGGTCCCGACATATCCGCCCACGTCCGTGATGTCGTTCTCAGCCCTGCGCGTCACAAGAGGTCAGCTACATCCCCCACAATGCGTTGCATCACATGCGCCCTAACCCCGCCCTCCCCCCTCATGCACCCGCGTTCCCTCCAGATCTTGATCTCCACTTTCCGTCGCAGCTCAAGTCTCCTGCGGACATCATCCTACAACTTGTCTCGATGCCTGTCAACCCGAGCAGCTCGAAGTCATGCTCTAAAGTGTCAGCGACAACTGTGGCCATAGCCTCGTCGCAGACCTGGACTCGCACAATCGCCACGTGGTAATGTGACTTTGAATTCATCATAGGCCGTCTCGGAGAGCTTACATCGCCCAACACCGAAGGGTACGTAGGGCCTCACGAGCTATGTTGGCTGTCTCCTCTTCGAGCCAGTCGCTACGTTGTACAATCCGGGCCATGACGTCGTTCATACCCTTCTGGAGTAAGAGGCAACTTGGTCAGGTGAGGAGGCCTGATAGGTAACGGAGCCATCGTCGCTGATAACAGGGATAACCTAAAACATGAGTGTTCTGGTGGAGGGTGGGATGCAACAAAAGTAGCCAAGACGGTACGTTGTGGCAGAGCTGATCGAATGGCGGACCAGTGCAGATGCTATCAGTGTCAGTGGTAGAAGTGGTGAGCAGGGAAAAAAGAGGAGAGTAAGAGAAAAATGTTTCAATTCTGTGCTTACAGTAAACCTTGTCGACGCTGAGCACAGCAATGAATCCACAGAGGTAGCGTTCGCGATGCGACGACTGTTTGCAGGCTATAACCCCAATGGGATACGGGACATCCGTGCGTATGCCTGGGAGAATGATCGTAAGGCGGAACAGTAAATGGGGAGATGGCTCGTACAAGGAAGGCGAGGTGGGGCCTGGTGGGTAAAAAACAGGTCAGCGATACGAGATGCGATGCGGGGTAATCAAGGATACGGGGACAAACCATTAGTGGAGAAAGTACCGGTACGTGTAGACAACACATGGCACTGATAGCTCATTCTGAACGAGAGAGATGATGTGAGGAAGTTCGTGCTCTCCGCTGTAGGCGCGATACGTGATTGTGTCCATGGGGGGTGGAGGTCGTATGCAAGAGTCAAGAGTCAAGTTAAGTCTGGTGGATCCGGTGACGGACAGGACATATAAATATTCCGCATCCGTCAACGCGTGACCCTCCGCTTTCCGTCGGTCATCGAGTCATTCCGAGATCCGAGAACGTGTGACCTTAAATATCCAGCAGTAGCACTATCCTCCGTAATGTACAAAGTTCACCCAGCGCTCGAGTGTAATGCCTCGCTTCCTCCTCAGCATCTGCACAGCCTCCCGCAACGCCCTCGCCGATCTCTCTCCGATGCCCATCCCCCGCTCCTCAGCCTCTTCTCCAAACATAAACCTGTAAAAATGTCCTGCCAGGTCCCGCCCAGCAATGTCTGCCATCGCCCACAGTGTGCCAACGACGCTCCGGAACCCGCAGTATTGCATCGCCGCCGTGAGATGTAGCACCTCATCCGACGTATCCACATCTGTCCACTCCGCGGCATGGCACACCGAAAGAAACGCACATTCCGCAGTGGACAACTGCAAGCACACGATGTCGAGCAGCGTGAGCCGTTCGTCGCCGTGGAGTACAAACCCAGTCTCGAATGGTTTCTCTGGCTCCAGCCTTCCGTGGCACGCAAAGTGCACCATCTGGTGGTCCGGGAGGTGCTCCATCACACTCGCTCGAGTCGCCTTTGCCCCAATGAGGCTTGACGCCGACGGGGCGTGTCTCTGAATCACCTTTATCTCTCCCCTTACACCCTGGAGAGTTGGATCGGGCTGCCCAACGACCAGCAGTGAAGGTCGTTCAGAATTGGCTACAATCCCCTTGCGAGATTCGATCAGGGCTGAGAGTGAGGGTGTATACGATGAAACGTATAAGTCAGAAAAGTACTGCATTTCACAGTCTTCTGACTCAATAGGTCCCATAGCGTGAAGAGGAAGGGAGCAAAAGATGGACGTTGGACACCACCACACTCGAGATTGTTCTGGTATCCCCTGTTCACGGAGTTTTTCGATCACCGGACGACCCACCAACTTGTATAGTTCCTGAAGCACAAAGCGCAGGGCGTGCTCATAGCGCATTGATTCCAGTGGATACTTGGTTCGCGTCTCCCACAACAATTGTTTCAACTGGGCTGCCCGGGTGAAAAAGTCCCCATGGGTAGGTATGAGGACAGGCGCAGAATCGCGCAGGATGATGAGGATGTCAGGGCGAAAGGCACAATGATTGATAATAATGACCGGGCCACACGCGGCCGCAGTCTGAAGAGTCCCAAAGGGCACGGCCTTGAGAAAGTCTGCGAAACCTGGTACGAGCCGGATTTGATCGACTATTTCCCCGCGCTTACGCTGCAGCACGCGCACGTTTTCCATCATCTGACTGAACACGTCAGGACTGCTGTGGGAGGGGTGGTCATCAAGGGTCGCCCCCCACGTGTGCCCGTGTATATTCCCGATGCTTGTGTAGATGTCGCGATGTTCTCGAGCTGTTCGCTGATGGCCACGAACTGCTCAGCCAGCATCGCATGGCCAGATGCGCGAAGCTGGTCAATCGGGGTGCGCAAGCCACGCATCTGCGACCACAGCAGGGTGCGCCCGCGCTCGAGAATCTCGACGGCGCTTTCCAACTTGCCTATCTCAATGTAGTAAGAGGCGCAGTTGAGCGGGAGCGCCATGAAGGAACTCCATCTTCCCGTGAGCCGGTGTTGAATCTCCAGGGTCGGTCCGACCGCCAACAAGCTCTGAATCAGCGACATGGCCTTCTCGTATGCGAGCGTCGTCGAAGGATGTCGATAGATCTGCGCGACGCTCGCCCACATCGCCACAGCCATGTATCGTGTGAGCGGGTCGGTGTGCTCCACTTCGGAGGCGGACTTGAATAGCGCCATCGATTCATCAAGGTCCACCTGTCGGTGGAGGGCGAAGTACCGCTTGCTCAGGGCAGCCAGAGTTCTTTTCACGGAATCGCAGGGTAACACATGTCCATATGGGTACAGTTCGAGCAGGTCCCTGCAGTACATGATGGAGTAGTCCAGGTAGTGCACTGCTGTCTCGTCGAACAGGTAATGTAGTAGGCATGAGTTGCTGAGTGCGGAGAGTATATTCCATCGAAGGTAATGATCGGGGGGTGATGCTGCGAGCGCAATAGAGAAGTAGTTGATTGCTTCTTTGAGATCCGCTAACTTCAATGTGCGTTCGAATTTGGATCTACAGTCTAAAGCAACGGAGCACAGAGCATTGAGGTAATCCGAATGACCCGCAGGTATCTTTTCGAGGCGCTCCTGCTTGCGTCGTATTTCCTCTTCCAACGCTTCCAGCGAAATATCCCTCTTAAAGTTCACGCTGAATCTCTTTGACCTCTCGATCATATTAGCGACAGTGCGCAGGTGTTCCGGTATTTCTTCACTGTGCGTGTCGTGGATGCACGCGTCTGCCTCCTCTAGGGACTCCGCATTTCCAAAGAATGCGTCTCGAATACTCAGCAATTTATAGAGGTGCTCGAGACAGTCAGGGCGCAGTGAGTGCGCTGGTGGGCAAGCAGCAAGAGCGGCGCGAGAGTGGCGGATGGCTTCTTCGAGATATTCGGGCTGTTTGTTGTAGTGGAACCGGTGGAGAAGGACGACGCTGATAATGTCTGGGAAAAAGGACGTAGAGGATGTTCTGGGGCCAGAAGAGCGAGGGCTTTGTTGAACCGCACGATTGCATGTTCGGAATAGTCGTACAGACCGGTGCGCTGAAGCAAGTGGCGAAAGTGAAACCTTGGGTGATGCAGAATTCGGGGGCAGTTCGGGGAGCACAACCCCTCCACTTTCGTGAAGAGCCTGAGTACTTGCTCGCATTCTGCAATCCGGTCGGTTTGTTTCAGCCAAGACAGGAGAATAGGACCGATATTTTCGGCAATAGGTCTGAGGTATTTGCTCAATGGGTCCCTGGCAGCAGACCTTTGAAGGATCCGCACTATTTCTTCAGCCAAGTCCAACTCGACCTCTGCGCCCATCCGAGCCTTCTCTGCCTAGCAGACTCGTGAAGTTTCCCAAGACTTCAAAGGAATCGAGATCTCCAGGCGGAAGGGTCAGAATATGACGATAGTACGTGACTGCTTGTTCCAAGTCTCGCAGGTCGCGGTGTAGCTCGAATCGGGAAGCGAGAGAACGCGCCAATCGGTAGAATATCCTGATGGTGATGGAGACAGGCACCGCTTCTGGACTGAATGGAAAGAGAAGCGATTCGGTGAGAAGAGGGATGGCAGCAAGCAGGTCGTCTTCCTGGCTGGAAATCGAATAACGGCAGTGTAGGGCTAAGCCGAGTCCAGGATGACCCAACGTCGAAGGGGATGCGGTCGTGGGAAGAGAGAGGGAAAATCCCGAAGCTCCTCTATTTTTGCATTGAGGAATGGGAGGTGATCATCCGTTCCTGTATAAAGCTTTAGGAGACTCAGAATCTCAGGTTGGGTGAGGAACGCGCCTTGCATGTCGTTGATGTGATGATTGCGTTGGTTACTAGTTGCTAGAGGCCTTGGGAATAAGGTGAGATAGAAGGTACATTATACTGTATCTGAAAGACACATACAGGTGGACACGGTTCTCAAGGACGTGGACCTGAGATTTTCGTTTGCTTTTCGCTATTCTGCGGTTGCACGAACCGCGAGGTGGTCAAGACCGGCGAGGACTCGTGCCGTTCGACCTGGTAGAGTGCAGGTGTCCTCGGTGAGCTAGGGCAGAGGGGTTAGGAAACATGATTGCAACGTGTTGGTACTGTGCTGCTCTGCGTCTGCACGCGTGCACGACGGCATTTCCGGGCCTGGATACCGAAACCGACTATCTGGCTCGCGCTCGGGATCACCAATGACTTACGTGCTCTCACCGTCACAGTCGCGGCTTCTTCCTCTACTTCAGCAAGATGGACGTCGGAGAGACGAATATGGCGATGCCGAACCTCACGAAAAGGCGACATTTCTCGCCGAGGTGGAGCGCGACCCGGAGTTGTAGCATGGTGATGGTTAGGCTTGCCACACTGGCACTACCGAGAGAGTACACAACGTAACTTTCCAGGTGTGTCCATGCGTAGTGTCCACCCTCTCCTCTTTGAGCCATAATAAGCTCTGCCCGTCAGTCGTTGACGTCGCGGAGAGATCCCAAGGACGAACCACGGACTGTGCCCTCACGACCACCAGGTGCGTTGACACATGTACCCGTATCTGACGGCTGCTCAACAGCTCAAGAAACCTGTGGATGATAAACTACAAAACAAGTGTCCTCCAAATATCGTGCGCAACCAAAGTACAATGTTTTCGCGTTCCTTCAGATCATGTTTTACGACCAATTCAAGTTCTTTTTCAACCTCCGTTTTCTTCCCGTCTCCGTATCTCGATTCGTCCCCGCACTTGGAACGGGTAGGCTCATTTCCTTCGCAGAGAGTTCGTTAATCTAACATCACCATCTCAAACATAACTCTACGTCCCTCGATAGGTTGTTTCGTGACCTATCTAGCGCATTTGTGCTCCTCGTTATAATGGGTAGAGAAGCTTACGACGATTACAAGCGCAATCTACGTGACCATGACGCCAACTCTGCGCGCTACTCGCCGCAGACGATGACGATTTGTCACACGGCCTGCTGGAAGACAGCCTCCCTCCCACGCGCGCGGTTCCGTCCTCTTCGATACGCGTCGGCGACCCCGTCCTATTCGAGAAGAACCAGCGTGTGTCTGCAGATCAGGTGCTCCTCCGCAAGGACCAGTTGGATGGCGAGACAGATTGGAAACTGCCCGTCGCGGTCCTGGCAACGCAGAAGCTTCCTTCCGGCCAAGAGCTGCTCAACCTCGATGCTGAGATTCACCATACGTCCACAAGGTTGACCTCCCCCACCTTCTCTGCCCTTACTCCGGTTTCTGCAGCAGATGCGCCCACGAAGGACATTCATTCGTTTATTGGCGCGTTTACAATCAATACGCCATCTAGAGTGTCCTCGAACGAAGTACCGATTGTGCAAGTTTCGACAGTCGAGCCACTTTCCGCGGAGGAGTTGTGGGAGAACACGGTGCCCGCAGAGGGCTCCGCGGTCGAATTTGTGGACTACACTGCACCAGAGGCACGGGGAGTGATGAATACGAGTCATTTCAGAGACGAAAGTTGGCCTATTGGACTCGGAGATCAGCCAACTCGCCAAGGTGCGACGCTCCTCGGGCTGTCCTCCGAAGGCGAGTGCTGATTGTGTGAACAAAGTTTCTGTGCGAGGTTTCTTTCGCGCTGGCTGCGTTTGAACCGGTTCCGTGGATTGTGGTATATCTACATGTTTCGGCTCTTGATTTGTTCTCGTCAGTCATACCAATCATGGGCCTCTGGATCGATGAGAGTGAAGAGTTCACGCTTACGCATTCTACGGGTCCCTGAACATGGAAAAGATGGCATCCGCGCATCTTATAATGAAAGACAACTCGATCCCGGGCACATACGGGCACAATGTCATTTGATTATGGCACGATGGATGAAGTCGTGCACTAACTCAATACTGTCACTGGGGCCGACGGTGAGAATATCCTGTCGATTATTTCAGGTTTACTCAAGCCTTTAATCAGGTTCAACGAGTTATACAAGACAAGGCTCTTAGAGGACCTCGAGTTGCTTGGGTTGGGTCGAGGACAAGTTGCAGGATGATGTGCGTGGGGCACTTGAATTGCTACGGAAAGGGGGGATCAAGATCTGGATGCTCACTCGCGATAAGGTTGAGACGTTCAAGAACGAGTTTATAGAGATCACAACGAAGCTGACAGCTGTCGTCGTATGCTGATACTTGGCGACGCAGAAAGCGCAGATGTCGCCCGGTTTATGCGGAGCTTCACCAAGAACTTAAAACGGTCTGCTGCATCGGAGGTAACGACGTGAGCATGGTCCGTGCCATCCCAGTTTCAGTTATCTAATGTTATGCCCACATACCTGTTCAATTCCTTCCTGCGGGCGTCAGCATCGTCGGTAAAGAAGGCAAGCATGCCTCCCGGCTGCAACTCGTACCGGCACTCAGCCAAGCCGGCACACTTTGTCATTCACCGCGGGCTCATCATCTCCGCCATGGAGACCGTCTTTTTCATACTCTACTTTGTGCCCATCGTGCTCTACCAGGGGTGGCTCATGGTCGGCTACGTGACAACCTACACCATGGTTCCTGTGTTCTCGCTTGTGCTTGATCGCGACCTGAACGAAGACTTGGCGTTGTCATACCCTGAGCTAGACCGCGCGTGATTGACCCTTTTAAGGACGAGCCTTATCCTGCAAGACTTGCTTCATCTGGCTCATGATCAGTGTCTATCAAGGTGGATCCGCCTGTCATTGCGAGGGCAAGAACTGACCTCACGTAGCATTTTTCTTACCAGGCGCAACAATTATGGCTCGTGCTGTTCGAGAATGAGTGTATGGTACATCCTATTCTTCTCGGCGTCTCTCTTGAAAGTCTTTGACACGGTGTTTGTCCTCGGGCTCCCACAAGCACGTTTACATGATCATCTCCAAAGTCGTCACCCTCTGTATCTACGCATTTAGCACAATCTTCCTCCCCGAATACTTCGGTGCGTTCAGGCTTCGCACTTCTGATGTCTCACGAGTTCTTCTGTGTTCCCAACTTGCTCTTTCCCCTGTTTTTTTTTTTTAGATTTGTCATTTGTTGTCTGGTTGCGGTTCGGGTGGAAAGTCACGGTCATCATCGCAGTGAGCGCGTTGCCCTGGTGGATCATCAAGTCGGATCGCGCCCGAGGCCACGATGGAACTCTAGAGGATAGAGGCATGTTGATGCGCCTGATGTAGTATCTTGAACTTAAGTTATTAAAGTTATTGCTTACTCGGCATAGGCGTAAATGGATGGTACTCTCGCCGTCATTTCCTCTGTATTCAATTGAATGCTCCCTTGGGACTCTGCTGTGACATTTTTGCGTCGCTGCCATGTCGAGATGACTGTGAGTGGCAAGGAGTGCTTTGCCATTCCTATTTTGTTCCCGTCATCTCTGACACCGCGAGTAGCTCGGTCTGAACAGAGATGATGTAAGGGAGTTCATGCTCTCCACTGTAGGCGTGATACGTGACTGTCCATGGGGGGTCGAGATCGTGTGTAAAAGTCAAGAGTCAAGTGTGGGGTCGGTGACGGGACAGGACGACAAATGGATATTTATATGTGGTCATCCTGAGATCCGACGACATACGCGTCCAGATTAAACAACACGCTATCTTCCGTAGTGTACAAAGTTCACCCAGCGCTCGAGTGTAATGCCTTTCTTCCTCCTCAGCATCTGCACACCGTCCCGCAATGCCCTCGCCGATCTCTCTCCAATGCCCATCCCCCGCTCCTCAGGCTCGTCGCCAAACATAAGCCCGTAAAAATGGTCAGCCAGGTCCCGCCCGTCCGTGTCCGCCATCGCCCACAGCGTGCCCACGACGCTCCGGAAGCCGCAGTATTGCATCGCCGCAGTGAGATGTAGCACCTCATCCGACGTAAACACATCCGTCCACTCCGCGGCATGGCAGATCGAAAGGAACGCACATTCCCCGGTGGACAACTGCGAGCGCACGATGTCGAGCAGCCTGAGCCGTTCGTCGCCATGGAGTACAAACCCAGTCTCGAATGGCCGCTCTGGCACCAGCCTTCCGTGACAGGCGAAGTGCACCATCCTGTGGTTTGGGAGGTGCTTCGTCACGCTCGCTCGTGTCGCCTTTGCCCCGATCAGGCTTGATGCCGACGGGGCACGTCTCTTAATCACCTTTATCTCTCCCTTTACGCCAGGGAGAGATGGATCGGTCTGCCCTACGATCAGCAGTGAAGGCGGTTCAGGGTTATCTACAATTCCCTTGCGAGATTCGATCAGGGCTGAGAGCGAAGGCGTATACGAAGAAACATATAAGTCAGAAAAGTACTGCTTTATACAGTCTTTTGACTCAATCGGCCCCGCAGCGTGGAGAGGAAGGGAGCAAAAAACGGACGTCGGACACCACCACACCCGAGATTGTTCTGGTATCCCCAGTTCGCGGAGTTTTTCGATCACCGGACGACCAACCAAATTGTACAGTTCCTGAAGCACAAAGCACAGGACGTACTCATAGTCGATCGAACCCAGTGAAAACTTGGCCCGGGTCTCCAACAGCAATTCCTTCAATTTGGCTGTCCGGGTGAAGAAGTCCTCAGCGGTAGGTATGAGGACAGGCGCAGAATCGCGCAGGATGATAAGGATGTCGGAGCGGTAGTTGCAGTGGTTGATAACAATGACCGGGCCACACGCAGCTGCCGTCTGGAGAGTCCCAAAGGGCACAGTTTTGAGAAAGTCGGAAAAACCTGGTACGAGCCGGATCTGATCGATTATTTCTCCGCGCTTACGCTCCAGCTCGTGCACATTTTCCATCATCTGACTGAACACGTCAGGACGGCTGTTGTCATGGTGGTCATCAAAGGTCGCAGCGTGACGTGCGCCTGCGTTTATTCCCGGCGCTTGCGCAGAGGTAGCGATGTTCTCCAGTTGTTCGCTGACGGCCACGAACTGCGTTGCCAGCATTGTGTAGCCGCTCGCCCGAAGCTGGCCAACCGGCGTGCGCAATCCACGCATCTCCGACCAGAGCATGGCGCGCCCGCGCTCGAGAATCTCGACGGCGCTTTCGAACGAGCCCATCTCGATGTAGTAAGAGGCACACTCGAGCGGGAGCGCAAAGAAGATTCCCCATCTTCCTGTGAGCCGGTGTTTCATCTCCAGGGTCGGTCCAACCGCCAACGAGGTCTGCATCGTCGAGATGGCCTTCTCGTATGCGAGCGTCGTCGAGGGATGTTGACAGCGCCGCGCGTAGTCCGCCCACAGCGCCGCGATCTCGAATCGGGTGAATGGGTCGGTGTGCTCCTCTTCAAACGCGGACCGGAACAGCGCCATCGATTCACCAAGGTCCCCCTGTCCGTGGAGGGCCAAGTAGCGGAGGTTCAGTGAAACAGCCAGAGTTCGCAGGCAATTGCAACGGGTCATATGTCCATGCGGGCACAGTTCGAGCAGGTCCCTGCAGTACGTGATCGAATAGTCCAGGTAATGCACTCTTGTCTCGTAGAACAGGTAACGTATTAGATATGAGTCGCCGAGGTAGAAGAGTATGTCCTGTCGAAGGTAATGATCAGGCGGTGATGCTGCGAGCGCAATAGCGTGGAAGTTGATTTGTTCTTTGAGATCGGCTAACTTGAATGTGCGTGTGAATTTGGATCGACAGGCTAATGCAAGGGAGTGCAGAGCATTGAGGTAATTGGAATGGCTCGCAGGTATCTTTTCGAGGCGCTCCCGCTGGCGTCGTATCTCCTCTTCCAACGCTTCCAGCGAATTATCCCTCTTAAAGTTCGCGTTGAATCTATTTGACCTGTTGGTCGCATTAGCGACTGCGCGCAGGTGTTCCGGTATTTCTTCAGTGTGCGCGTCGTGGGTGCAGGCGTCTGCCTCTTCTAGGAACTTTGCATTTCCAAAGAATGCGTCTCGCGTACTCAGCAAGTTAGAGAGGTGCTCGACACAGGTAGGGCGGAGTCCGTGCTCTGGTGGGCAGGCAGCAAGAGCGGCGCGAGAGTGGCGGATGGCTTCTTCGAGATATTCGGGCTGATTGTTGTAGCAGAACCGGTAGATAAGGACGATGCTGATAATTGCCTGGGGAAAAGGACGTAGAGGATGTTCTGGGGCCAGAAGAGCGAGGGCTTTGTTGAACCGCACGATTGCCTGTTCGGAATAGTCGTACAGACCGGTGCGCTGGAAGCAAGTGGCGAATGTGAAGCCCTGGCTGATATAGGATTCCAGGGACAGTTCGGGCGAGCACAATTCCTCCACTTTCGTGAAGAGGCTGAGGACTTGCTTGCATTCTTCAATCCGGCTGGTTTGGTCCAGCCAAGACAGGAGAATGTGACCAGTATTTTTGGCAATAGGTCTGAGGTATTTGCTCGATGGGTCCCTGGCAGCAGACCTTTGAAGGATTTGCACTATTTCTTCAGCCAAGTCCGATTCGACCTCTCCGCCCTTCTCACTGTGGCCAACCCCCTTCACCAGCAACTTCGTGAGGTCTTCCAAAACTTGGAGAGGATTGATAGCCCCAGGCGGAAATGTCAAAATATGACGATAGTACCTGACTGCTTGTTCGAAGTCTTGCGGGTCGTCGTGTAGCATGAATCGGGAAGCGAGAGAACACGCCAATCCGTAGAATACCGTGGTGGTGGGAAAGAGGCGAGCTGCTTCCGGGATGAGTGGAAGGAGGAACGCTTCGGTGAAAAGAGGGATGGCAGCCAGCAGGTCGTCCTCCTGGCGGGAAATTAAATAACGGCAGTATAGCCCTAAGCCGAGACGAGCGATGATGCAAGAGCGAAGAGGATGCGGTGGTAGGAAGCGAGAGGATAAAGCCCGAAACCGCTTTATGGATGCATTGACAACTCGGGGATCAATATCCGTTCCTGTATAAAATGTTGAGACGCAGAATCTGAAGTTGGCCGAGGAACGCACCGTTCATGCCTTAGGTGTGATGGTTTTCGTTGGATACTAGTTGCTAGACTCCTTGGGGGATAAGGTGAGATAGAAGGTCCATCGTACTGTATCTGAAAGACACATACAGATGCACATAGTTCTCAAGAATGTGAACCTGAAGTTTTTGCTTGCTGTTTTCACTATTCTGCTGTTGCACGAGCCAGCCAATTGTTCAAGAACGGCTGCTCGAACGCTGCTCTGATTCTTAGCGGGGGCCTTTTGACTTGGTAAAGTGCAGGTGGTCCTTGGTAGTAGGCTAGATGGGAGTAGGAGGGTAGCCTGGGTAGAGGGGTCGGGTGGCATAGTTGCAACGTGTTGAGTTGGTCGCCGGGTTGTGGGTGACGCTGCCTCATGGCAGGATCCCAATGGCGCGCGACCAAGGATCCGTTCCGGGACTCGGGAGTAAAGGATTGCATCTCCTTCCATGGCAACGAGTTTGAGCCCCGTTTTATCCGCGCACATATACTTGGGAATCGAAATGGCTACTCGCACCTCGACACCTCCAACCAATCGTGACGCGAACCGCACCATTCCGTGATAGTTGCTACCGGTTTATTCATACATCCAGCACAACAACCATAACTACAAGATGAGTAGGAGCAGGGTCTTCATGGTAGTCTTAGCCTACTCGTATGAGGCGATGGCAGTGTCATCAATCACCACACCCTTCAATTGGTATGACTGATGACCGTGACAGCCTGCAGTGCATCCACCGTGGCACCACACCGTCGCCAGTGGCCTACGCATTCCAAAAGAACACGTTCAGAGCGAGAAGAACTTAGATGCAGGCGGCCTCACCCTCCGACGAAGAATCATTACCACTTGTCGACGTCAACGTGACCAGCGAGTCCGAGTGAGTGTCCCATACTGTCGGCTGTGCTCTCAGCCTGAGAGATTACATTTCTTCCATACGGATAACAAATCTGTGGAAATCTCCATTCAAGACCTATGATGATCCCCCACCGCCACTTGGAACCGAGCTCACAAGTACCTCAGATGTTTCGGAACTGCCACTGGGGTTGAGTTGATGGCTTTTAAGTTGTTGAACACGACCTCGGTATCGGCCTTTTGCATTGCCCGGCTATCATAACCTCCAGGGAAATATCTGTCTCGCGGACGACTCTGGCGCTGGAATGGGCATTGGGGCAGGTTCATTATGTGAGTTGGTTGTTCTCCTGAACCCCCCACGATGGAGAACTGATCCCAGTGACGAATATATGCTTATTCTTCTGGCACGAGACAGAATGCCTGCCGGGATGGAAGAGATGGAATCAGTTCTTCCAGGTTGACCTGACTCCTGTGATCTGTGATTGCCTCTGGCGTGTCTTGGGAGTGAGCACCTAGCATCGGGAAGCTTGTCTTCCCTTCTGTAGGGCGAGGCCAGCCGTTGAGGGCGAGGCCAGCCGTTGGGCTCGGAATGACCCGCCCCCACCGGTCCGAGCTAATTTGTCAGCCACGGCCTCGTGTTCTCTTTCCCGTCTCGACCCCTTTTTCGCCTTAAAGCCGACCCCGCGCTCTACCCATCCCGCTCGGCCGACGTCAAGACGGTACCCCGTTTTTCATCCATCGATCTAGACACTCCCGCCCGTGCTTGACATTAATAGATTACTTCTTCCGTACGCCCATCTCTCTCTAGTCACTGTACGCCACTCGTTTGACGTCGCCGACAACCGATGGCGACCTTACAGCGCGCCCACGTCGGCCGACGCTCTCGCACCCGCCGCCGACTATCCTATAACAGTAGTGTGGAACGTGCGAGCACTGGCAGTTGCAGGGCCAAGTGGAAGGAGGAGCGCCTCGGTGAAAAGAGGATGAAGGCGAGCAGGTAATAAAGGCAGTATAGGGCTGATTTGAGAGCAGCGAGTACTACGCAATGGACCGCAAGGGCTAAGAGGATGTGGTTGTGGAGAGGGGTCACTCGTCAGAAACCGAGTCTGCGCTGACAACTCGGCCTGTCTAGTAAAACGTTGGGAGACTCTGAATGTGAGGTAGGCTGATTCATGTCATGGATGCTATACAATAATTCGGTTTGGCTATTGATTTCTTGACTTCGTGGGGGATGGTATGAACTCTACAGAAGCCATGCTGTACTCTATCACCTGGAACACAATTGAAAGACGTACACAACAATTCAAAGATATGGACTACAAATTTTGGTGCGTGGTGGCAAATAAATATTTCATATCTGAGAAACGCATGACCTCTCCCGGCCAGCATGCTATCCTCTGTAGTGTACAAAATTCACCCAGCGCTCGAGTGTAATGCCTTTCTTCATCCTCAGCCTCCGCACACCGTCCCCCAGCGCCCTCGCAGATCTCTCTCCGATCCCCATGCGTACCCCCTGCCGCTCCTCAAGCTCTTTTCCAAACATAAGCCCATAAACATTCTCCGTTAGATCCCGGACATCCATGTCCGCCATTGCCCACAGTGTACCCACGACGCTCCGGAACCCGCAGTACTGCATCGCCGCCGTGAGATGCAACGGTCTGAAGAGTCCCAAAAGGCACAGCCTTGAAAAGGTGGGAAAAACCTGGTAGGAGTCGGATCTGATCGATTATTTCTCCGCGCTTACGCTCCAGCACGCGCACGTTTTCTATCATCTGACCGAACACATCAGGGTGGCTGTGTGAGTGGTGGTCATCAAGTGTCGCAGCGCCACGTGCCTCCACGTCTCTTCCCGGCACTTGCGAAGTTGTAGCGATGTTCTCGAGCTGTTCGCTGACAATCACGAACCGCTTAGCCAGCGTCGCGTGGCCGCTTGCGCGACGCCAGTCAATCGGGGTGCGCAAGCCACGCATCTCCGACCAGAGTATGGCCCGCCCTCACTCGAGGATTTCGACAACACTTTCCATCGAGCCAATCTCGATGTAGTAAGAGGCGCAGTCGAGCGGGACCGCCGAGAGGGGTCCCCATCTGTTCCTGAGGATCCGGTGTTGCACCTCCAGTGTCGGGCCGATCTCCAACGAGTTCTGCATTAGCGAGATGGCCTTCTCGTATGCCACCGTCGTCGAAGGATGTTGACAGACACGCGCGCAGGCCGCCCACTGGCTCGCGATCTCGCATCGTGCGTGGAAGTGGGCGTGCTCCTCTTCAAATGCAGACCGGAACAGCGCCATCGATTCGTCAAGGTCCACCCGTCGGAGGAGGACCGAGTGGCGGATGCTCAGGGAAATGGCAAGCGTTTGCAGGGGCTCGAAGCGGGACATTTGTCCAGGCGAGCACAGCTGGAGTGCGTCCCTGCAGCAAGTGATTGAATGGTCCAGGTAGCGCATTTCGGTAAGGTCAAACAAGTAACGTTTTTGGAATGCTTTTCCGAGGTGGACGAGCAATATCCGTCGAACGTAATTATCGGGCGGTGACGCCGCAAGCGCAATAGAGTGGTAGTTGATTATTGAGCTGACCGGAATGACCCGCAGGTATCTTTTTGAGGCGCTCTCGTTGAACTCGTATTTCCTCATCCAACGCTTCCATCGAATTATCTCGCTGAAAGCCCTCGATAAATGTATTTGACTCCTCGATCGCATTCGCGATTGCCACACGCCGCGGTTCCGGTAGTATCTCTTCACTGAGCGCGTCGTCGATGCAGGCGTCTGCCTCCTGTAGGAATTCTGCATTACCGAAGAATGCATACCGCCACCGCAGCGAGCCAGAGAGGAGCGCGAGACACGCAGGGCGCAGTGGATGCCCCGGTGGGCAGTCAGTAAGGACAGCGCGAGAGTGGCGGTTTGCTTCTTCGAGAAATTCGAGCTGTTTGTCGTGGGTGAACCGGTGGTAAAGGACGGTGGCGATACCCATCCGGGTGAGAGGAGGTAGGGGATGTTCTGGGGCCAGATGGGTGAGGGCTTTGTCGAACCACAAGATTGCCAGATCGCAATGGTCGTACAGACTGGTCTGCTGGAAACAAAAGCTGAAGGCGAATCCCTGGCTGACGCAAAATTCGGGGGACCGTTCGGGCGAGCACAACTCCTCCACTTTCGCAAAGAGCCTGAGTACTCGCCCGTATTCTGCACTCCGGTCGCTTTTGGCAATCCTAGACCCGAGAATATGACCGATATTTTGTAAGCGCGACGACGGTGCGCGAGTGAGTTCGGAGGAGAGGAGACGTGGGAGGAGAAGATGATGTAAGCGGATGGAGAGAGATAACGCGAAGAATACGAAAAGGGTTGAGAAAAGAGTCTCGAGATCTCTTGACGTATGACGGCACGTTCGCTCGGTTTAACGTTAAGAGGTCGAGTTTAGAGAAGAATTAAAGAGAGAGAGAGGGAGAGAGAGTCAGAGCGATAAAGGGTTTCTGAGTTAGAAGCGAGGCGTTCTCGCTTTGTCCATTAAAATCGGACCGGATGTTACTAACTTTACAGAAGGCATTCGAGGCCTTTAAGTACACGAACGCGCGCTAAGTAGGTAAAAATAATACGAGCGATACTTAAGAAGGCGAGTACAGGGGATGAGGAGGAGGGCAAGGCAATCGAGGCTAAGACAGGGCAAAACTTTATCGAGAACAATAACGGCGGAGTCGGAGGGCTAAGAAATGATCATAAAGTGACTTGCGAGGCTGTGCGTAGGCGTAGAGTAGGTCCGGAAGTACGAGCGATACCAAAGACGAGAGTGGGGCAGGCGCATAGTATTCAAGTTATACCTATCAAAGTAAGTAGAAAATGTAGAAAAATCAAGTATACTGGCGGATCTGAAAAGATAGTCTCAAACACATAGCAAGGGGGGTGGTCACAAGGCTCAAAGGTGCGAGGCGTCGGGGAGCGGCGTCGAGGCAGTGTGTCGGGGAGCGGGCAGGTCTCGGAATGGGAATGTGGGCGCTCCGACGAATTGGCCCGTTTCGAGCCCAACGCGCACGCTCACCTTACAATTTTGGGCAATAGGTCCGATGTGACTAGACGGGTCCCTGATAGCAAACATTTGAAGGATTCGTACTACTTCTTCAGCCAAGTCCGATTGAATCTCTGCGCCCATCTTAACCTTGTTCGCCAACAGCATCGTGAGGTTACGCAAGACTTGCAGAGAATCAATGGTCCCAAGCGGCAGGGTCAGAATAGAACACGCCAATTTATAGAATATCTCGGCGATGGGAAAGAGGCGAGCTGCTTCTGGACCAAGTGAGAGAAGCGCCTCGGTCAAAAGAGGGATGGCAGCGAGCAACTCGTCCTCCTTGCGGGAAATCGAATAACGGTTGAATAGGGCCCTGCCGAGATGAGCGATGGCGACGGGGATGAGGTCGTGGGAAAAGAGAGGGAAAAACCCGAAACTGTTCCATGTCGGCGACTCGGAGGCCAGCATGCGTTCCTGTCTAGAACGTTGGGAGACTCAGAATCTCAGGTTGGCTAAGGAACGCACCTTGCATGTCGTAGGTGTTGTCGGTTAGTAGTTGCTAGACCCCTTGAGGGGTAGGGTTAACCCAAAATATTGTTTGCTGATTTGCTACTCTGTGGTTGCACGGTGCTCCAGAACCACCGCTCTGATTCTCAACCTGAGCGGGGATTCGGATTCGTGCCCTTTGACTTGGCAGAGTAGGGGGTCCTTGGTGAACTAGATGGGAGAAGAAGGTGGAAGGGCCAGGAAGCATGGTCGCAACGTGTTGATGGGCTGAGGGTGATGGAGACGGTCTCCCACAATGATTAGGCTGCACCAAAGGATTAATCCAACTCACTTCTCCTCCACAACGAGTTTGCACCTCGTTTTATCTGGGTACTCGACACCTCTAAAACCACGACCCACTTGTGGCACCGTACCGTGACGTTACACCACACGCCTACCCGTCGTCGGCATTGTCGGAAAAGAAGGCAAGCAGGCCACCCTTGCGGCGGACCTTTCCGTGACGAAGTTTAGCCACCTGACGAAACTCCTCTAGCATGGCCGCAACTCGTACCGGCGCTCGACCACGCTGGCCCAGTTTATCGTTCACCGCCGGCTCAGCTTCTCCGTCATGCAGGATGTCTTCTCCATACTTTGCGCCCATCGCGCTCTACCAGGAATGGTTCATGGTCGACAACTTAACGGTCTACACCATGGCTCTTTTATTTTCGCTCGTGCTTGATTGCGATCTGAACGATAATTTGGCGTTGTCGTACTGTAAAGGCGAAGGTACGCGACGACACGAGTTCGGCAGAGTTTAAGTTCGAAGGGAAGGAATGAGGTGATTTGGTGAGGTCGAGACTTGATGGGCCAAGGCGCAAGTCGTCGTCTCTGACTATGATGAGTGTCATCCAAGAGGCCGAGAATGAAAAGACGAGAGAGGAAGACGAGAGAGGAAGACGATTTCGAACCCGAGTCGGCACGGTGGCGCGGTAAAGTGTTCAAGTCAAAAGACGGGAGAAAAGGGAAGTGAGAAGCGCAGGCAAAAGTTTAGGATCGCAGCAGAAGAGTGGAGAGGAGAGAAGATGGGATTTGGCAAAGTTCGCTTTGCTCTACACGAGCTCTTTTGGAGGGTTTATACTGAAACAACGAAGAATGTATCGTGACAAGCAGGTAGTAAGCGGTGGTGCTGCTAACTGCGTGGGTATCGTCGGTGATGGAGGCGGGAGCGTCGGCCGGCGTGGGCCGCCGTTGCTTGCTGGCGACGTCGAACTGGCGGTGTATCGTGCTGAAAGGAGAAAGACGGGGATACAACACTGAAATGGAGATACGAGCGGGACTGTCCCAGGAGGGATCGATGAAGAATTTTGGGGCACGGCGAGGTTGAGCAAGTCAAGTTGACGATTTGACATCAAGTGACTTGTTCCGTCGTCACTCTTTTTGCAGATATGTGACACAACGCACAGCTCGTTCTGAATGTGAGAGACGATGTGAGCCACGATGGTAGCCGAGGCGATAGGGGGTGGAGGTCGTGTGCAAGAGTCAAGTGAGGTGGGTCCGGTGATGGGACGGCAATACACATTTTATATTTGGTGATCTCGAGTTCTGACATACGCGTGAACGTCGACAACATGCTATCCTCCGTAGTGTACGAAATTTACCCAACGCTCGAGTGTAATACCTTCCTTCATCCTCAGCCTCCGCACAGCGTCCCCCAGCGCCCTCGCTGATCTCTCTCCGATGCCCATCCCCTGCTCCTCAGCGTCTTCTCCAAACATAAACCCATAAAACTGCCCCGCCAGGTCCCGCCCGTCCATATCCGCCATCGCCCACAGTGTGCCAACGACGCTCCGGAAGCCGCAGTACTGCATCGCCGCCGTGAGATGCAGTGCCTCGTCCGGCGTGTGCGAATCTGTCCACTCTGCGGCATGGCACACAGAAAGAAACGCACATTCCGCGCTGGACAACTGCGAGCGTACAATGTCGAGTAGCGTAAGCCGTTCCTTGTCATGAAGTACAAACCCAGTCTCGAATGGTCGCTCTGGATTCAAAGTTGCGTGGCAGGCAAAGTGTACCATCTCGTGCTTCGGGAGGTGCTTCATCACTCTCGCTCGTGTCGCCTTTGCCCCGATGAGGCTCCTCGCCGTCGAGGCGCGTCTCTGAATCGCCTGTATCTCTCCCCTTACGCCCGGGAGAGACGGATTCGGCTGCCCTACAATTAACAATGAAGGTGGGTTTGGGATATCTACAATCCCCTTGCGAGATTCGATCAGGGCTGAGAGCGATGGCGTATATGAAGAAACATATGAATCAGAAAAGTATCGCTCCACGCCGTCTTCTGACTCGATCGGTCCTGCAGCGTGGAGAGGAAGGGAGCAAAAAATGGATGTCGGACACCACCACACTCTGGATTGTTCAGATATCCCCAGTTCGCGCAGTTTTTCGATCACCGGACGACCCACCAACTCGTACAGTTCATGAAGCACAAAGCGTAGGGCGCGCTCATAGTCGATCGAACCCGGTGAAAACTTGGTTCGCGTCTCCAACAGCAACTGTTTCAACTCGGCTGCCCGGGTGAGAAAGTCTTCGGCGGTAGGTATGAGGATAGGGGGGGAATCATGCAGAACGATGAGGATGTCAGAGCGAAAGCGGCAGTGATTAATAATGATGACCGGGCCACACACACAGCCGCCATTTGAAGAGTCCTAAAGGGCACAGCCTGGAGAAAGTCTGAAAAACCCGGTAGGAGCCGGATCTGATCGATTATTTCTCCGCGCTTACGCTCCAGCATGTGCACGTTTTCCATCATCTGACCGAACACATCAGGGCGGCTGTGGGAGTGATGGTCATCAAGTGTCGCAGCGCCACGTGCCTCCACGCCTCTTCCAGGCACTTGCGTAGACGTCGTGATGTTCTCCGGCTGTTCGCTGACAACCACGAACTGCTCAGCCAGCGTCGCGTGGCCGCTCGCGCAAAGCTGGTCAATCGGGGTGCGCAAGCTACGCATCTCCGACCAGAGTAGAGCGCGCCCTCGCTCGAGAATCTCGACCGCCCTTTCCAATGAGCCCATCTCGATGTAGTAAGAGGCACAGTCGAGCGGGACCGCCGAGAGAGGTCCCCATCTGTGCCTGAGAAGCCTGTGTTGCACCTCCAGCGTCGGTCCGATCGCCAGCGAGGCGTGCATTAACGAAATGGCCTTCTCGTATGCGAGCACCGTCGAGGGGTGTTGACAGATGCGCGCGCAGGCCGCCCACTGGCTCGCGATCTCGCATCGGGCGTGTGGATGGGCGTACTCCTCTTCAAACGCGGACCGGAACAGCTCCATCGATTCATCGAGGTCCGCCGGTCGGAGGAGGGCCGAGTAGCGGATGTTCAGGGACATGGAAAGCGTTTGCAGGGGCTCGAAGCGGGACATTTGTCCAGGTGGGCACAGCTTGAGCGCGTCCCTGCAGCAAGTGATCGAGTGGTCCAGGTAGCGCATTTCGGTGATGTCGAGAAAGTAACGTTTTTGGAATGCTTTACCGAGGCTGACGAGGGAGATCCGTCGAACGAAATTATCGGGCGGTGACGCTGCAAGCGCAATAGAGTGGTAGTTGATTTCTTCGTCAAGATCTGCCAACTTGCCTGTGCGTTCAAATTTGGCTCCACAGGCCTGTGCAAGGGAGCACAGAGCACCGAGCTGACTGGAATGGCCCGCAGGTATCCTTTCGAGGCGCTCCAGTTGGGCTTGTACTTCCTCTTCCGACCCTTCCACCGAATTATCTCTTTGGAAGCCCCCGATGAATGTATTTAACTCCTCGATCGTATCCGCGACTACTACGCGAAGCGGTTCCGGTATCTCTTCGCTGAGCGCGCCGTCGACAAAGGCGTCTGCCTCTTTCAGGGACTCTTCATTGCCGAAGAATGCATATCGCCACCTCAGCGAGCCAGAGAGGAGCGCGAGACACGCAGGGCGCACTGGATGCCCCGGTGGGCAGTCAGTAAGGACAGCGCGAGAGTGGCGGATGGCTTCTTCGAGAGACTCGAGCTGTTTGTCGTGGGTGAACCGGTGGTGAAGGACGGTGGCTATACCCATCCGGGTGAGGGGACGTAGAGGATGTTCTGGGGCCAGCTGGGTGAGGGCTTTGTTGAACCGCACGATTGCCTGTTCGCAATGGTCGTACAGACCGGTCTGGTAGAAAGACAAGAGGAAAGCGATGCCCTGGCTGACGTAGAATTCGGGGGAGCGTTCGGGCAAGCACAACTCCTCCACTTTCGCGAAGAGCCTGAGTACTCGTTCGCGTTCTACACCCTGGTCGCTTTGGGAAATCCTAGACCAGAGAATAAGACCGATATTTTGGGCAATGGGTCCGATGTGACTACTTGATGGATCCCTGATGGCAAGAATTTGAAGAATTCGTACTACTTCTTCAGCCAAGTCCGATTGAATCTCTGCGCCCATCGGAACCTTGTTCGCCAGCAGCATCGTGAGGTTACGCAATACTTCGAGAAGATCAACAGCCCCAGGTGGAAGGGTCAAAGTATGGCGATAGTACGTCGCTGCTTGTTCCAAATCTTGTGGGTCGCCATATAGCTGGAATCGGAAAGCGAGAGAACACGCTAATTCGTAGAATGTCTTGACGGTAGGGAAGACGCGAGCTGCTTCTGGGCCGAGTGGAAGGAGGAGTGCCTCGGTGAAAAGAGGGATGAGAGCTCGCAGGTCGTCCTCCTGGCGGGAAATCAAATAACGGTAGTATAGGGCTGAGCCGAGGGCACCGACGGCGAAAGGGCGGGCGGTATGTGATCGTGGGAAGAGAGAGGGAAGAACCCCAAACCGTTCAATGTCTGCATTGACGACTCGGAGGTCATCGTGCGTTCCTGTATAAAACGTTGGGAGACTCAGAATCTGAAGTCGGCTGAGGAACGCACCTTGCATGTCGTAGGTGTTGTTGGTCAATAGTTGCTAGACTCCTTGGGGGGTGAGGTGAACCTGAAATATTGTTTGCTGGTTTCCCACTCTGTGATTGCACGAGCCAGCTAGGTGCTCCAGAACAACTGCTCTGATTCTCAGCCCAAGCGAAGGCTCGTGCCCTTCGACTTGGTAGAGTGTTGGTGGCTCTTGATGAGCTAGATGGGAGAAGGGTGGAAGAATCGGGAAGCATAGTTGCAACGTGTTGATGGGGCTGTGAGTCACGGTAAACGGAACGAGATCCCTCATGATCAGGTTCGCAACGTGACCAAGGAACGAGTAAAGGATCAATCTCCAACTCTTCGACATCGAGTTTGCACCTCATGTTATCATCTGCATGCATCAGTAGAGATACTATCAAGTTTTTTGGGCTCGTACGAGCTAGTACGAGTGAAAAAGCCAACAATTGTGCAAGGAACCTGGAATTGACCATAAAAAGTAAATAAGTGCAAAAAGTGGGGAACAAGTGCTAAAAGTGACTAAAGCGGTCAAATTTGTGCCACAACTTGTTTACTTTTGTTACTTTTCTACATAAAAAAGCTGACTAGTAAACAGGTGTGGATTTTTTACTGATGTGTGCTCCACAATCCTGGGTACCGACACAGCTACTTGTGCCTCATCACCTCCAACTACGACGCTACATTGTTACTACAACTGTAGTATGAGTGACGTTACACCACATGCATACCCATTCAATTCCCCCCTGCAGGCATCAGTATCATCAGAAATGAATGCAAGCAGGCCATCAGTACTTTTGCAATTGACTGAAATCGACTGAAATAAGTCAAATCAGTCGATCTCAGTCAATTTCAGTTGATTTCTGATCTCCTCAGTGAGCCAGTCTTCGGATCACACATTTCAGACATTTCAGACCATACCTCACTCGTGGTGCCTGCATTTTTCCAGTCACTTCAGACACTCCAGTCATCTCAGTCTTCAGTCAGTCTTTGGTCCATACTGACTTAACTTAATATCATTGTGACAAATTTGCGTGTCAAGTGTGATTCGAACCCACAACCTCCCCAGGCATGGATTACATAAAACATGTGACTTAACTGCTAAACCATGGTGGCAAGTACTCCTGTACCCCCTTTACTATAGACAAGGACAGTTCATGCTGAGTCAGAATTTGAACCAAAAAAATGCAAAGTCGCAAGTTATTCCTTCACCCTTAGTCAGCCCCTCCCTCTGATAGAGCCCCACACCCTCTCACATTTTCACCATGCCCGCAGCGCCAATACCAACACTGTTACGCCCTGCGGTGCGTAAAGGCCAGACGTTGGCAGTTCAAGGTTTGGTGCTTAAGCATGCTCTACATTTGGGGGCTGGTCTCCCTACTTAGTGGGTTCTTGCTTGGATAGCGGTCCAAGCCTGGGTTCGAGAGCCTGACGCACACTTTGTGCTGCTCTGTCTGACAATGCAAGTAAATGCGGTGTGTCCATGGTCTAAGTCGACTGCTAGTGGGTATGCCGTCTAGTATCCCACACAGCTGGGGGTTGGTGTCATGGTCAGTCGTTCGCCGTACCTTATCAAAGGTAATAGGCTTTTGAGTAGTCTAAAGAGATCAGTTCACGCTAAGTCACAACGCTGACTTAGGTATAGAGGAGAAAGGGGTTCAACTGTGTCAAGAATCTCGTACCTAAGACTCCTGATAGAGTTTCTTGCAAGTCCCAACTCTCACAGAGCGTTGATTGTTATAGCACAATCAATAAGCTTTGTAGTTCTCTGGGTATTAAACCAGAGGGAACTTGAGTTGATTAGATGAAATAGGACCGCTCTGAAGCTTTGAAGGGACTGAGAGAGGTATGCAGAATAGAATGTTGATTAAGTTGAGCTTGGCTCGGCTTCTACGCATCAACTACTGCTTAAATACAAGCCATACAAGTACAGTAGTTACTAGTTCTTTGTAAGTGCATACTAAGCACTTAGTAAAATCGAGCAATGCTTCCTAAGCATTCGTACCAATCCTAACAGTAGGTAGTCATCAGTCTTCGAGTCACAACAAGTCAAGCAAGTACCAGAACACAGCGAACTCTTTATGGGCTTTGTTGGGTTTATAAGACAATCAGTAAGTCATCAGTCATCAGTACCAGGATCGAGTCATACTTTGTATTGTACAGATTCTTCAATCACGAAGTAAGCGAGGCAGCATAGGGCCAGTAGCACATACCAAGGCGTCAAGAACAGGAACACAGAGGGCCACACTATGAAACATGGGAATGCAAATATGGTAAGCCAGAAGGAGAGGACATTCCATAACATCACCTCCCCTTTAAGGTCAGGGCTTCCATGCCCTTTAGTCTCCTCAATCTTCGGCCTCCCAGTTGTAGAGGTCCATGTTGTTGTTGTAGTCTTCTGTGGTTGGGAGGTCGTCTCCCATCTCTTGTCGGTGCTCTCGCTCTCGTCGCAGCTCTTGAGTGTGGAGTGCTCAAAACTCCTCGAGGATCTTACCAATATATAGGCTCGGGTAGATCTCCCTAGCCCCCTTGGAGTCGATGTGTTTGACTTTGCGGACCGCGGCTAGATAGTGGTAGGTCATAGGGTACCTGTTGGCGGAGAAGATGTTCCCCAGAGCTAAGGGGATGACAGGGGTGTTAGTGGTGGGGCTGTTCGACTTCTTGCTTTTCTTGGACGGCCCTGCTTCTGCGGTCTGAGCTGTCATTCGAAGTATCACGAACAGTGACCTCCAGACCACAGGAATCAAAGGGAATGGACAGGACAATGTCCAGAGATCTCCCTGCAATGAAATGGGACAACCCAGCAAAGGGGGACAACCCCAATGCTCCCACAACGCCCCCCAGACCCCCAAAGCGCCAGCAAGGCCATACACAAATAGATCCAAAGAGAACCCCTTGGGAAATCCCCAAGGGAATCCCCAGATCACATCTAGGACCCTAGACGATCTAGATATCTCTAAGATCGGAACAGGGGATCGCCAGAGGTACAGATCTGGCCACAGATCTGCATCAATCCTAAAATACCTTGAGAAGCGAAGTGGCCACAACCCCCAAGGAAGCGTGCCACAACCCCAAGTGCCCAGAATAACTCCTCCCCAACCTGTTGGACGATCCAGACCAAGGACAGATGGCATTATGCCATTGGAACAACAAGACAGACCAAGAATAGCCCCTAGAGTAATAACACTTACTAGAGTACCATCCCTGTGTATATAAGGACTCCCAATATGAGCAGACAGTCCTCAGACTGTCCATTTGTGACACTCCCATCATCTCCTCCCCTTACTGCCTTGCACTAAGCGGCTCAGTGCCCAAGCCCTCCCCTGTATCCTCTGAAACCCCCTGTGTCCCAACACTCGACCCGTATCGTCAACCCACGTCCCCCTGTCCATCCAGAACCCTCCTAGTGAATTACTGTCGACCCAGCAGTAAGTTTGCCACACGAAGCACCTCATGCTTCTTCTGCTTGTTAGCTGCCCTAGCTGCCTTCTGCCTCTCTTTCTTCCTCGTCCTCCATGCCGGCTCTGACTCTCCCACTCGTGGAAGACCTCCCTCTCATCGCAGTTGTTCTGCCCCTTGAGTGAGCTCTTCCTGCTGCTCAGGTGTGAGAAAGATGGTTTTGGTGACAGGGGTCACTCCAGTGGATGGGTGTCGCGAAGGTAAGGCCCCAGTAGCTGATATGTGGGCAATGTCTTCCATCAACCTCTTCTTGTCTTGGTACCACTGGTTGCTGGCGGCTTCGATGGGGGGCTCCTTCTGGAATCGATGCCCATCCCACAACTCTGATGCTGGGCAATGCTCGAGAGTTAAGTAAAATGGGTGCTCGGTTGGGACTTGGCATCCTCTTTGCGCCGTACATTGAGAGTGGGGGTCTTCACACTCGTCTGTGGTGTGAGCACTGAAAGGGAAATAGGCGCACTTGCTGTCGCCCCTCCCATAGATCTTCAAGGGGTTTCGTACCCCATGTTTCTTCTTGCCCAGTCCCAGTTCCTCCAAGTAGTCTCCTCCCTCTCCCTCTCCCATGAGGGCGTCTGGTCACTCAATGCCGTAAACCTCACGAACGCGGGACTGTACCTTGGCCTTAGCAAGATGGTCCTTGGACCCCTTGATGTCAGACTCGACCTGCCTCCTGGCGATGTCCAACGCCAACCACCTACTGGTGAGCTCATCTTGGAGCTTGTTGAGGCAATTTCGCTCCTTATCGAGGTATCGCTTGGCTGTGGTGGTTTGTTGGAGGCGGTAGATTTCGGTGAGCACTCCAAAGTTGCTGAGGAGTTCTGCCCCTCGAAGGTAGGTTCGGTGGAAGAAGGAGGAAGGGGTGAAAACATCGAGCTGCGTCTCGTCGATCGTCCATGGGAAGGTATGCTTGCAAGGGGTGGCATATAGGGGCTCTCCATACTCCAGCTGTCCTTGCCCCATAGTGCTGTAGACGAGTGGTTCCCCATTGATGATAGCAAACTGTTGGTACTTGGCATTTTCCCACTGGTAGTCTCTGGTGAGGACGGTGGTACATGTTGGCCCTCCATTGTATAGGAGCCAAGGGGGTCTGGGGTGGTCGCTAGGTTCTTCGCCAGCTTGTTCAGAGGTTGGGGACTGAGTCGACGCACTGGCTTTTGGTGGGGAGCCTTGAGGCTCTGCTCCCCCTTTGCCCCCTCCCTAGGTGTGGGTTTGCAGCCCTGCTTCGAGATCTCCTTCGAACCCAGGGGGTAGTCGGAGGAAGGTAGCATTTGCGAGGCTCGAGTCTGGGCTCTTCGCTTCTTGCTGGCTTGGGCCTGCATCCGGGCTAGGTAGAGCTCCCATTCCTCCTTTCGGCAGAGGGACTGGTCAAGGCGATTCTGTATCAGAGGACACAGAGATGTGCGAGGGTGTCGGGGACTGGCGAGGCAGATTGGACATGGAGAGTTGTGAAAACACCTTGGTGAGGGAAATGAGGGGTTGATGGGCATCTGGGGTCATCTTTTGGTCGTCCTTTTGTACCTCCATCGTCCTTATAGCCATTCTTCTTTCCTTTTGATACTCTTTAATCAGTTCTTCCACTGATACATCTTCTTCGTACTCCCAAGTATTTTCTGCTTCCGGAAATCCTTTCCATTTGAGGAGGTACTGTAACCTTTTCTTCTTCCCTCTTCATCTTGAATCTAGCACCTTTTCCACTTCCCACTCTTCCTGTCCTTCTACGATCTCTGGAGGCAGTTTCAGATAGTTTGTGCCATGTGCTTCCGTCTCTCTGTATGGCATTAGAAAACTTGCATGAAATGCATTATGGATCCTCCATTGCGCCGGTAGTTCCAGTCTGTAGGTCACCAGACTGATGGCTTCTGTTACTCTGAAAGGGCCGTATCTTTTTGGTCTTAGTTTGGTCGTAGGATGAGTGGTCTGCAGGTGTTTCACCTCTAACCAAACTTGGTTGTCCTTCTGATAACCCCTGAATTTCATTTCCTTGGTCCATAAGTTTTGTGCCCTTTTCATTGCTTCTTGGGCATTTTTCCTTGCTTCTTTGAATCTTGTTTCATGCCACTCCACTCTTGGCATGTGGCTAGGTCATTCTGGCTGGTGAGCCCTGGGAACGTACCCCATCCAGAGTTCAAATGGCATCTTCGTTGTTTCAGATACCCGAGCATTGATCATGTATTGGATCATGGGAAGATATTTGGCCCAATCTGTCTGTTGGTAGTTACAGAAGATTCTCAGCATCGTTTCCACGTGTTGGTTCATTTTTTCCGATTGTCCATCGGTCTGTGGGTGATAGGCCATGCTGATATTTTGTTTCATTCTCAATTGAGCACACACTTCTTTGCGAAGTGACTGGTGAATCTTGTATCTCTGTCCGAAATGATCTTTGAAGGTATTCCCACAAAAGGGAACACCTTTTGCTTGTATTCCATCGCCAATTCTTCAGCTGTCATGCTTTCCAAGCATGGTATGAGGATTATGCCTTTGGTACAATCGTGGTCAGTTATGGTAAGGATTGAGTCATACCCATTTGATTTGGGTAGCTTCATGATGAGATCCATTGCGATTGTTTTGAAAGGCTGGGCATTCTCTTCAGGGGGAATTGGGTAGAGGCCTGGGTTGTTTCTTTGAGTGATGGTGTCACCGGCACGTGAGAATGGATGGGTTGGCATCCGTTGGACCACGGTAAGTTCAAGAACTGGCTATGCCCCATTGTTTGCCTGTGTACCACCTCGCATCGTTTCTGATCCGTACAAGTGAGATTGTACCTTACCAGAGCTTGATGTCCTGATCTATTGCTAGCTGTCTGATTGTTGCCACGCCCCTGATTGATCATGGTCACCGTCCACATAAGGCCTTATGGGAATAGCCTACCCACTTGTACTATTTATAGAGCTGTACCTAGTTACTTGAGACTCTAACTTGAGTCTTCTGTCTCAATATCAGGTCATTCTCACTACAAGTCAAAGTTGGGCACACTTCGTCGCCCTTGGTTTGACTTATTGCTCCACTCCCGGAAGACGTACGGGTGTATGCTCTGCTTTCTCATTGTGACCTTTGCTCTGCTCCTCGTGTTCACCATCGTACTATCGGGTCCATTGTAGTAGTGGTGACAGATGGGTTTATTTTCTTGACAGATTGTGCATCCTTGAACATATTGGACTACAAACTCCCTCATTTTTGGCCACCAATAATCCCTTCGGAGGGCCTGGTAGGTTTTGGCTTGCCCAGGATGTCCAGCAGTCATTCCATCATGGTATACCCCAAGGAGGCTCTTTTGCACCTCTTCAGGATTCGCTACCACTAAGGCCGTTCCATTCCATAGACATCTTTCTCTTTCGCTAAGTGGATATTGCTCTTTCCAATCTTCTAATCATTTTCGATGTTCTCTATCCTTCTGTTGTCGTCTGATTGTTTGGTCCAATGCGGCTGTCCCAATTAGCTGCATGAAGAGGTGTTCTGGTAATGGAACTGCCACTGGTTCTGTCCCTTCAGGGGGTGTATGATCCGTCCTTCTTGATAGGGCATCTGCTAACCCATTTTGCTTCCCTGGGATGTGATGGAATTCATAGTCAACCTTGATAAGAAGGAGATATATGGGCGATCTTCCCGGAAAGTTTCTGGGCTTCCCGATGTTTTGCCAAATTTGCATGATCGGTGAAAACTTTGATCTTATGACTCATCCCTTCTAGAAAGTGTCTCCAGAACTTGAAGGCCCTGATAAGGGCTAGGAATTCTCGATCGTAGACATCATAGTCCTTTCTGCTTCGTTCAGCGCTTCGGAGTGGTACCCCACATGAACCTTCCTTCCCTTTTCGTCTCTTTGGATGAGTACCGCCCCAGTTGCATAGTTTGAAGTGTCTATTTCGAGTTCAAATGGTTTTCCATATTTGGTTGATCTAGCTGTGGGTCTGACTTGATTTTTTTGATGAGAGTGTCTAGAGCAATCTCAGCCTCTTTGGTCCACATGAAGGGAGTCCCTTTCTTCAAGGTAGCAAATATTGGTCAAGCGATGTGGGAAAATCCAGGATGAACTGTCAATGGTACTGAAGTGTCCCCATCATTCTCTGGACGTCCGTTTGGTCCACTAGGGTTCTAGGCCATCAACTAATTCCTTCCCTTTTTGCTGGGTCGATTCTCATGCGCCCATTTTCTATGATGACTCCAAGAAATTCTAGCCTTCTTTCCTCCCATCGGCACTTCGCTGGTCTAAGGTGAAACCCCCCTTTTTCCATCAGGGCTAGTAGGTCATGGGTACATTCTTTGTGCCCTTCTCACCCTTTTGGGGTGTTCTTGCTTCCAATTGAGAAGTCATCCATGTAACTTCCTCCAGTAGTGTCCTTGTAATTATACCATTTATCATACCATGGTTTGAAATGGCGGAGCATGAGCCTAGTCCATTGGGCTGGGGCATTCTTCATTCCGAAGTATAGTACCCTAGGTTGGTACGTTCCTAGTGGTGTTTTGAATGCTCCTTTGAACCTATCTTCGGTCTGAATAGGGATATTGTTGTACCCCCAGCGAATGTCAAACTTTGAAAAGATTTCATTTCCTTCCATCTGCTGCAATAGGAGGTCGATGCGTTGGAGGGGACCATTGTCTCTCTTGGTCCATTCATTCAATCTTCGGTAGTCAATGATCAATCGTTTTTCATCACTTCCTTTTTTGTTGATAAAGAACACCGGGGAGGTGTAAGGTGATGCCGCTTCTTCAATAAACCCTTTGTCCAGCTCTTCTGATAGGAACTTTTTTAGTGTCTCTGTTTCTTGTCAAGTCAGAGGATACACTTTGCAATTTAATTGATCAGGAGCTCCTGGCAGAAGTTCTACCGTGGCATTTGGGTTTCGATCAGGGGGGAACTTTCTTGCGTCTTCTTCGGAGAATGCCTTGCTGTACTTCTGATATTCCTTGGGTATGGAAGGGACCTCTGGTGTTCCTTTCTTTCGGTACTCTCTCTCCATTTCTTGGGATAGAGTCATCTTCCTGATGTAAATGGCATCTCCTTCCTTCGGTTTTCCAAGCTCTTTCAAAGCTTTTGCTTGCCAGTGAGTCACCAATTTGTCCAGGTGTTTGAAGATGGCACTTTGGATTTGCACCTGCCCCCCTTCTAGGGTCCCTTGTTGCCAGTTTACTTTAGGGTTAAAGTGATGTAGGAAGGGGTATCCAAGGATGAGTTGATCCTTTTCTAAGTTCGTGATATAGAAGTTTTGTAGGTCTTCAGTGCCATTGTAGATGATTCTGAGTCGACAGAAATGAGTCATTTCCCCTTGACTATTCTCTGTTCCATCGACGTTGTACACTTTGATTGGTTTGACTAGTGGGCATTTTCCAACACCCATCCTCTTCCAGGTTTCCTTGTCAATAAAGTTTTCCATTGCTCCACTGTCCAACAGGGCTTCCTCTTCAGCCTTCGCATGCGCAGTTGTAAATGAAAATGGGATGTTCATAGAGGTGATCCGTTTTATGTACATGTTTCATTCTGGACTGCTGCTGCTAATACTCCTAAGCCAGGCCTTCGACCTAGGAGTGGTTAAAAACCCTCATTAATGAGCCTAGTGAAGATCACTTCTTTATCTTCTGTTCCTAGTTTGTTTATCTAGGCCATTAGGCTTGGTTCTTTGTTGACTTTGGTCGATCCTGAGGTCATGGATCGAGCTTCTTCTTCTTCTTCACTAGTCACTTCTTCTTCATCGGCTGTTTCGGTTATTCTTGCTGATGGTCTTTTTTGGAACTTCAAGTTTGGCAGTTTAGAGCTTTGACTTTGCCCTTTACCAGGGCAGGCCCTAGCCATGTGTCCTTGCCTTTTGCATTTGAAGCACCATCCTTCGCTTTGTAGCTTTATTTGCTCTTCAGGGGACAACCTCTTGAAGCCCCCTATCTTCTTGATTTCGGCAGCATCTACTTCCATGGCGTCGTCATCCGGTTTTCTCCCTTTCTTCCTTCGTTTGAACTTAAAGAAGTTCTGCAGCTGGTTCTCTCGGATGGTGAGACCTCCTTTTCCAAAGGTTCCCCCAGCTTATTTGGTTCTTCAATTTGTATTGACTGACCTCCCTTCTGGCTGCTTCTTGCCATCCATCCAAGTCGTCCTCATCAGGAAAGGGATTTTGGTCGTAGATCCTTACTGGGATCCAGGAAAGTAGGCCTGCTCTGAATGCTCTCACCGTTCCATGGTGGTTCCTTGCCCATCCTAGTTCGGTGGTCAGGGCGTTAAAGGTGGCTATGTAGCCATTTATTTGGACCTCTTTTCCCATGCTGAGCTGCGACAGTTTTAATAGGGAATTGTTTTGGAGGGTATCGTCCTTCCAGGTGTTTCGAAAGTCATTGTAGAAGAGAGTCCAATGTTGCTTGTCCATGGTAGGCATTCCCCCATTGACTCGATCATTCATGGCTACTATTTGAGCCCTGACCCATGCTTTGATATTTTCCCCTCCCATGTATGAGAGGGCCAGAGCAACCCTAGATACCAGGTTTGCCATGCTCTCCTTTTGTCGGTTGATCCAGTACCAGAGCATGAAGGCGTAAAGCCATTCTTTGGTTAGCTCTCTTTTTCCTTTGAACATTGGTGGAGGATGTCCTTGTAAAGCCCCATTTCCTCCATGGCCAGGGGCTGCCTGTCCTACTGGTAGTGGCATTCCTGCCGGCGGTCCTCCTGCTGGTGGTCCTCCTGGTGGTCCTCCTGCTGGCGGCCCTCCTGGTGGTCCTCCTGCTGGCAGCCCTCCTGGTGGTCCTCCTGCTGGCGGCCCTCCTGGTGGTCCTCCTGCTGGCGGCCCTCCTGGTGGTCCTCCTGCTGGCGGCCCTCCTGGGGGTTGTCCCCCTGGCTGTCCTCCTACTGGCCCTCCTATGGGTTGTCCTCCTGGAGGCCCTCCGGCTGCCGCTCCTATGTTCGCTGGTCCTCCCGCAACCATGATGTTTTCTTGTGCTTGTGTTAGTGTTGCCATCTTTCTCTGTTCTTCTGACTCCTCAGGTTCTTCGTATTGGAGACTTGTTCCTCTTAACCTTTGAGCTAGATCATTGAAGACTTCTGATTGGTGTCTGGTGACTACTGGAGTGTCTTCCTCACTCTCTTCCTTACTGGGACTTGTTCGTGGTCCTTTGCTTTCTGTTTCTTCTGGGCTTCGGTATTGCGACTTTGAAGCTTCTTGTTCTTTGAGCCTTTCTATGAATGAAAATGGCTGTTCTTTCATTCCTAGTCCCGACTTGTTCGGGTCTTGGATCTCATCAGCGATTGAAGTACTGTAAAGGTTTTCCTCTTCGTCCCACCAGATGTAGTACCACCGCTCGTTGATGTATTCAATTCTTTCGAACTTGGCTCCTAGTTTGAGGCTGTACGATCCTTGGGCAAAATCTTGGTGAGGCATCCAATAGGCTTCTCCTCAGATCTCTAGTGGTAGATCGTCACTCTTTCTACTTTGAAAGAGTGCTAGTTCATCCTCGGGGGGAATCAGATCTTTAAGGCTTCTCCTATCAGGTCCTCTCTTTGTTTCCCCTTTACTTTGTCGATTAAGGCCTTCGTTTTGCCTTTTCTGCGAGTATAAAGCTCGACTTATGTCAAGAATCTTGTACCTAAGACTCCTGATAGAGTTTCTTGCAAGTCCCAACTCTCACAGAGCGTTGATTGTTATAGCACAATCAATAAGCTTTGTAGTTCTCTGGGTATTAAACCAGAGGGAACTTGAGTTGATTAGATGAAATAGGACCGCTCTGAAGCTTTGAAGGGACTGAGAGAGGTATGCAGAATAGAATGTTGATTAAGTTGAGCTTGGCTCGGCTTCTACGCATCAACTACTGCTTAAATACAAGCCATACAAGTACAGTAGTTACTAGTTCTTCATAAGTGCATACTAAGCACTTAGTAAAACTGAGCAACACTTCCTAAGCGTTCGTACCAATCCTAACAGTAGGTAGTCATCAGTCTTCGAGTCACAACGAGTCAAGCAAGTACCAGAACACAGCAAACTCTTTATGGGCTTTGTTGGGTTTATAAGATGATCAGTAAGTCATCAGTCATCAGTACCAGGATCGAGTCATACTTTGTATTGTACAGATTCTTCAATCACAAAGTAAGCGAGGCAGCATAGGGCCAGTAGCACATACCAAGGCGTCAAGAACAGGAACACAGAGGGCCACACTATGAAACATGGGAACGCAAATATGGCAAGCCAGAAGGAGAGGACATTCCATAACAAACTGGGTATTATCCCTAAAGATTACTGCTTTGTTGATACAGGTTCAACTAAGTCAGGCTTAAGGCCTTTAGTACGCTATTTGAGGTTCTTATATAGTACAGAGAAGGTAATCTGAAATGAGGTGCTAAGTGCATCAACCGTATGAAACGATGGATATAAAATGAGGTGCTAAGTGCATCAACCGTATGAAACAATAGATGTGAAACGAGGTGCTAAGTGCATCAACCATATGAAACGATAAATATGAAACGAGGTATGGGTCGAGAATGAGTCACTGAGTATGGGTCAAGGGTCCGGATCATGAGTCTAGTCTGTCATGGAGTCAAAGGATCATGCTACGGTAAGAAAAAGTAGGGTCCGTTCCAGCGGATTGTAACAAACACAAGCAAAACTGCCAGCCTGCATCTCGACTGCCTGCCTATATTCCCAGGTTTAACTATAATGGTATGTCATTTTTATGTTATTATTTGAGTCCCTCCTTGTTATGGACTTACCTCGATCTACAGGGCAAGCTACACCTCCTGGTCCCGGAACTCATCCCCCCTCCTTTCGATCCACACCCATTCCCATCCCCAAACATGCCTGTATGCACTGGGCCTTCTGCAAGAAGTCTGGATGCAAGTGGCATGCCTAGACTCACTATTGTTCTGATGTGTGGTACCTTTGTTCTGACATTCTGTGGGACTTATTGTGGTCTGATACTGATATGCTTACTGATCCAATGACTGGATGCTTACTGATCCAATAACTGACTGTTCCCATGCTATTGTTCCAAAGTCCAAAAATGCACTCTATGATATCATAGCTTACTGATGGCTTACTGATACTTAGGAAGAGCTGACAGGCCTGAGAAGATTGCTTATTGATCATACTTGCTACTTACAAATCCCTAAGTAGCAGACTTGTATTTAAACCCTTCAGCAGTTGTAGAGTCGAGCCAAGCTCGACTTAATCATACATTGGTCTTGCTGACTATCATCTCACCTATTGGAGTGACCCTTCTCATCGTCTAACCAACTCTCGCTCCCCTTGGATAACTTCCAAGGAACTCCGAAGCTTAGTGATTGAGCTATATCAATCAGCACTCCAGAACAGGTGAGACGCTACTGCGAACTCTATCAAGAGTCGAGCGTCAGCGATTCTTGACATAAGTCTAGCTTTCAATAGCCAGTCAAGATGAAGGCTCTGCGAGAAAAACTCCAGGGGAAACAGAAGGAAGAGCTTCGAGATTCAATAGTCTTGAGCTTTCCAGAGGACCCCGAAGAAGCAGCAGACTTCCAGAACAGAGGGGCGGACAATCTACCCCTAGAACTCAAAGGAATCGCCCTTTGGTCGATAAGACAGGACTTCGCCCAATCATCCTACACCATCCTAGGAATAGGAGGAGTGTGGGTGCCAGTGGAATACATCAACAACCAGTGGTATTACACTTATTGGAGTCCGGAGGAAAGAACATTTTGGACGACCAAAAAGGATCTCATAGAGAACCCGAATAAACAAGGGTTAGGAACATTGGCTGAACCTTACCAGACCGAAGAAGCCAAGAAAAAAGACACTTCTTCAGAAGAAGACACGAATACTGACAATCGGTCAGAGTCTTCAAGAGAAAGAACTCCAATACTGCAGAGACACAGAGTGGACAGAAGTGAATACAGTCTTCACGTTGAAACACAGCTGTTGCCAGAAGTAGAGACCATCACTAGGCAGCTAAAGACAATTGACATCAGCCCACAACAGAGGTTGAACGAGGCCATTGATCAGCTTGTAATGGCTACAATGACTTCCACCAAAGAAAGAACCACAGACATCACCTTCCAGAGCCTACAAGAAGGGCCTTCCATCCAAACCACCTTCGCCCCCATCCCAGTACCAGATCCAACACGTGGGAGTGGAGGCGGCGGAGGAGGAGGAAATCCTCCAGGGGGAGGAGGTGGCCCTCCAGGAGGAGGAGGCGGCCCACCAGCCCTCCAGCCAATGGCCGCTGTGATGCAACAAGCAGCCCAAGGGGGAGGAGGGTTGGACGGACATCCACCAGATATCTTTGATGGAAACAGGAAGAATGCGGAGTCATTCATGTATGACTTCACAGTCTGGGCCTGGATCAATTCACACAAGAGAGTAATGGCCCGACCCCTGAGCCGAGTAGCATTGGCCATAACCTACATCAGAGGAGACAGGGTTCGAGAATGGACCAAAGCCCAGATCTGCGCTGCCAACGACAGAGTAACTGGAGGGATGGACGCAGACAATGACCAGCATTGGATAAGATTCAAGAACGACTTCATTAGCACCTGGAAGGATGACAGCCTCCTTGAAGACGCTCAATTTAAGCTATCAGCATTGAGCATGAAGAAAGACATGCCCCTACACGAATACATTTCCACCTTCAATGCCC
>WTXJ01000174.1:0-38468 GCA_022376545.1 Russula dissimulans | reverse complement strand
CCCTGGAACAAACCTTCGCTCTACTGTGCAAGCCAACAAATCATGGGAAATTGCTACCACTCGCTCAATACACAAGGAACTCCTGGCCACACTCCACGACAAAGAAAACACCCTACGACCTCATTATCGGCTACACCCCTCAAGCACACCAACCGACAACAAGGACCGACATCCCCGACATCGACACAAGGCTGAAACACATTAGGGAAGTCCAAACTGCCGCCCAAGAGGCCATAAGCAAAGCGCAGAAAGGACTCATCAAAGAAACAAAGTTTAAAGGCTACGAAGAAGGGCAAAAAGTCTGGTTGGAAGGACAAACATCAGGCGACCTTACGATAGTACAAAATTATCCCCAAAGCGGTACGGACCCTTCGAGGTAGCCGCTAAAATTTCGTCCATGGCATACAAGCTCCACCTCCCTGAAACCTGGCAAATTCACGACGTCTTCCATGCCTCATTACTCACCCCATTCTTGGAGACCGAGGAACACGGACAGAACTTTATAGAGCCACCACCCGAGGAGATAGAAGGACAAGAAGAGTGGGAAGTAGAACAAATCCTTGGCAAGCGAGCCCATGGCCGAGGAAAGAAGCTGCAATATCTTGTCAGATGGAAAGGATATTCACCAGCACACGATCAATGGGTTGCCAAGGAAGACCTACACGCGAGGACTTAATAACCGACTATGAATGAAAGACCGCGGAGCGCCAGCCTCACAGGAGTATAAGAACCCGGAGGAATATTCGTAAAATGGCCATCCGTTCAAGTCACCTCGACCCACCCTGGCACGCAACAACCTCTTCGATTACAGCTATCAAACCCTCAAGGGACCAGCCACCTTCGCCCAAGTCCTCTCGGGAGAAGCAGTCCGCAAATACCCCAACTGCAACATCTTCGTCCACCGCTCTGAGAAAGAACACAGCGGTATCCATTTCTACTACTGTCGTGTCAACTACTGCCCCTACCACAACCACTAAGAACCACTACATGGCCCAGAGCAATGCCCCCTCACAAGAACACATCCCGACCGCCCCCATACCACCTCCGAGTCTTACCGACCCCAATACCACCTCAAGCAACCCACATGACGATAACAGGACCCCCACAGGAGGTCCCCAGGTTTCGCCGAGTAGGGAGTCCGGCCCCCATCCTGATAATCAACCGAGAAGCCCTCCTACTACTAGCTCTGCTCTTGCTGCTGCTGCTGGGCTTGGTGCTGGGCTTGTCAATCAGATCGAACTGCAGCAGCTATGGCGCTGGGCCCAAGGGATGAAGGCGTACTCAGAAGCACATGGAGCGTACCCCCAGTCCTTCTCCACCCATAGAGGTTACTCCACTGCCGCACCCCCAATCAGAAAACTCGCTCGACTCCCTGAGACCCCTACAGATCTAGCCGACTTCCTCACTGTGGGAGAAGCTAGGAAGGGGCTCTATACGTTCCTTAAAAGACTATCCACAGCCACTATGGTCGATATCGCACCCTTCCTGCCAGAAGAAGGCGAAATCATCGCAGCAACTTCCCCCTCAGCCATCTCAGTCCCTGACTCGAGCGAGAACGAGGAAGAGGAACACACCAATCACCCAGAACATCCAGGTGGCAACTGGATCGAGTACAGTTTCGGGCAAACCGACCACTATCCGGTCATTATCGATGATGGAGAGGACCAGGTCACCACCAATTATATCCGCTACGTCTTCGATGGGGAAGAAACATATGTGGAGGGTACTAACCATAAAAACGGCCCCATTTACCGCCTCGCCCTCCATGCTCGCCCCCAACTCCACCCAAACTTTGACAACGACAAGCAGATCAGGGATGACCACCTCAACGTCTTCCACCCCGAGTCCAGCCTGAGGGACTTCGTAGACCGAGCAGTCCACAACATCGCCGACCCTGGCCTCACTGCGGACCTGGTGCGCTATAGGTCGCGCAAAGCGCGACATGCTACACTGCTCCGCCGTCTCCAAGCTGCTGAGGAAGCGTTACTCGAGAACACAGAGGCTCTAGTTGGAGTGGAGCGCCACCTCATCCATGCCAAGGCTTGCACCCGGGTCTTCAATCAGGTCTACGCGGTCAAACCTGAAAGCGAAAAGCCCTATCGCGTCGGGCATGTCCCAACCCTCAAGGCCAGCCAAGGCCCACCAGACACCAAACGAAAGACGCCCATACCCTCCTCCCAGACTCGCTTCGCCCCTTATCACCGCCCAAAAATGCTGGAGCCCGTATTCTGCTTCGAATGCATGCAGTCCCAGTCCCACCACCTTGGCAAGGACTGCCCCTCAGCAGGAACCTGCTGCTACTGCCAGAGCTCCGGCCATGAGTCACTCCAATGCCCTACCCCCCACATTCAGTGCCATGAGAACAGGTGTTCAGTTCCCAACTGGCTCACCTTCCATGGACTCCAATGCCCAGCCCCTGCCATGGGATGCCTCGCCAAACGTCTCGGCACCCCGCTGGATGCCTTCCCTCACATGTGGGCCCAGGACACTGGCACGTCCCCCACCACGATGGAAGAAGACTAGCTCTCGTGTAAGTGAGCTCCTTAGGAAGGGCGTGATGTTACGATCTGCCCCTCGGACTTACCACTACCCATCTTTTCCCCCTTTCTTTATTCCTACCTCACTTGCTACTCCTTACGCCCTCAGACTACCTACCTACCCTTCCATAAAACTTCTCCGCTAGCTACCATCATTTTACCTTCGCTTAGCTATCGTGACTCATTCCATTGCTACCACCTTCGGTCCCTAGTACTTGTTATTGTCTCTTCGCTTGCTACTCTGACTCGACCCAAGAGCCCTTAAGGCCATTTGCTACTATTCTTACTTACCTGACTCACCAAGCGTCCTAGACGGACTGCGACATGTATATAAACTCGTATAACTCACAGTTGGGCCTTAAGCCTGACTTAGAATCAATCTTGCGACTTTCTGGTCATTGGCATACAAAGTGGGAAGGCCACTGGACCGACTTCGACTCCAGAACTGCTGGCAAGGACCTTCCAAGGAAGGGGATCACTTCATCGTCAACTTAGACCCTTGCACAGACCGCATTTACTTGCCTATCGATTTCGCCTTGCTTTGCAAGTGCTCGCTGAGTAGGGAGACCAGCCCCCATTCGACTAAAGACCTTCTAGTGCTGCTTAACGTGCACCCGGACCCCAAACTGCCAACGTCTGGCCCTTGCGCCCACAGGAGCATAACAAGCGGGGCTACGGAAAACTTCATCGATGAAACTACCTGGAAAAGAATGAAGGTCGGAAAAAGACCTTTAGTCAAACCAATCAAGGTCTACAATGTCGATGGAACGGAGAACAAACAAGGAGAAATGACCCATTATTGCCGCCTAAGAATCTCCTACAATGACCAAGAAGACCTTCAAGAGTTTTATATCACGAACTTAGGGAAGGATCGCTTAATACTAGGATACCCATTCCTCCGAACCTTCAACCCAAAGGTAGATTGGAGAAAGGGAAAGCTGCTTGAAGGCACGGTCCAAATTCAAAGCAGCATGTATAAACACCTAGACCGCATGGTCACTAGGTGGCAGATCAAGGCCATCAAAAGTCTAGGCAAGCCTAGGGAAGGCGAAGCTATCTACGTCAAAAGACAAACCATATCTCAGGAAATGGCCGAACAGTACCATCAGAAGAGCACCACACAGCTACACAAGGTGCCAGAAGAATACCAAAAGTACAAGGAAGTTTTCTCTAAAGAATCAGCCAAGAGATTCCCCCCCGACCGAAATCCAAATGCCACAGTAGAACTAGTACCGGGAGCTCCAGAGCAGCTGGATTGCAAGGTCTACCCTCTGACCAAACCTGAAACGGAAACATTAAAGAGGTTTCTCGCAGAAGAACTGGAAAAGGGATTCATCGAGGAATCGGCTTCGCCTTACACCTCCCCTGTATTCTTCATAAACAAGAAGAACAGCGCCGATAAGCGACTCATCATCGATTATTGAAAACTCAATCAGTGGACAAAAAGGGACAATGGCCCTTTACCTCGAATTGATCGCCTACTGCAACAAATGGAAGGGAAGGAAATCTTTTCAAAGTTCGACATCAGATGGGGGTACAACAACATCCTTATCGAAGAAGGGGATCGACAGAAAGCAGCCTTCAAAACGCCACTGGGAATGTACCAACCTAAAGTGCTGTATTTCGGAATGAAAAACGCTCCAGCTCTATGGACGCGACTAATGTGGCGCGATTTCCGACCATGGAGGGACAAGTGGTTCAATCACATGGACACTTCAGCAGGCAGCTATATGGATGACTTCTTCATTGCCAGCAAGAAGACACCTAAAGGGAGGGAGGGACATAGGCAATGCACGCACGAATTGCTCGGACTGATGGCCAAACATCGTTATCATTTACGACCGGCAAAGTGTCAGTGGGAACAAACACAAATGGAATTCCTGGGAATCCTAGTTGAAGCCGGGAAGATGAGGGTGGACCCAGCCAAACGAGACGGAATCAGTAAATGGCCTCAAGTGCTCCAGAGCAAAGTGGACGTCCAACGAACCATGGGAGTCTTACAGTATCAAAGAAGGTTCATACCGAACTTCGCTCACATGGCTAGGCCCATTTTTGCTACCATCAAAAAGGGACAGAAGTTTGAGTGGACTAAAGAAGCGGAAATTGCCTTGGACAGTCTTATCAAGAAGATCGAAGCCGATCCTCAAATAAGCCACCCAAACCCTGATAAGCCCTTCGAAGTAGAAATCGATGCCTCAGATTACGCTACAGGGGCGGTACTCATTCAAAGGGACGAAACAGGAAAGCGAGTGGAGGTGGGGTATCATTCCGAAGCCCTCAACCAAGCAGAAAGGAATTACGACGTTTACGATCGGGAATTCTTGGCCCTTATCAGGGCATTTAAATTCTGGAGATACCTTCTAGAAGGCTCCCCACACCGAGTCAAGGTTTACACTGATCATGCCAACCTAACCAAACATAGGGAGGCGCAAAAACTATCCGGCAAGGTGGCCAGATATATAACCTTCCTAGCAAGGTTTGATTTCGACATCTGCCACCTGCCTAGGAAGAAGAACGCCGTGGCAGATGCCTTGTCACGGAGATCGGACCACATGCCATCAGAAGGGGAGGAAGTTAAGGCAATACCACTCCCAGACCATCTGTTCATCAAACTCATCAGACTGTTATGGACTCACCTCAATCTACAGGACAAGTCGCATCTCCTGGCCACCAAGGTCATCCTCCCCTTCGCTCTGTCCCAATTCCCATCCCCAAACACGCCTGTATGCACTGGGCCTTCTGCAAGAAGTCTGGATGCAGGTGGCATGCCTAGACCTCCTATTGTTCTGACAAAGTGGCGCTTCATCCCGACGTTCTGTGGGACTTATTGTGTCCTAATGTTGCTATGCTTACTGATTTACTGACTGGATGCTTACTGATCGGATGACTGATTGTTCCCATGTTATTGTTTCAAAGTCCAAAAACGCACTCTATGATATCACAGCTTACTGATAGCTTACTGATACTTAGGAGGAGCTGACAGGCTTGAGAAGACTGCTTATTGATCGAACTCGCTACTTACAAATCCCTAAAGTAGGAGACTTGTATTTAAACCCTTCAAGGGTTGTAGAGTCGAGCCAAGCTCGACTTAATCAAACACTGGTCTTGCTGACTATCATCTCACCTATTGGAGTGACCCCTCTCATCATCTAATCAACTCTCGCTTCCCTTGGATAACCTCCAAGGATCCTCGAAGCTTAGTGATTGAGCTATATCAATCAGCACTCCAGAACAGGTGAGACGCTACTGCGAACTCTATCAAGAGTCGAGCGTCAGCGATTCTTGACACAGACCAATGGTGGTCGAAGAGGAGATCTGGAGACAACAGAAACGAGAAGAGAACGCTGCAATCCTTGAAGAGTGGAAGACGAAGTACGACATCCAAAAGAGGAGAGGGTACTACTGGCACCAGCAGGCCATAGTAGTACCCAGGCCGGAGCAAATCCAGAAAAGCTTGCTGGAGATCTACCACGATGGGCCTACAGCTGGACACCCTGGGCGAACCAAAACACAACAAGATCTCCGGCGATATTACTGGTGGCCGGGAATGGGCAAATTCATCGAAGGATACATAAAGGGATGCGCAACGTGCCAGTCAAACAAAGTTATACACCACAGGAACGCCCCTGGATTATACCCAATCAATCCAGAACCTGAGGCGCGCCCCTTCCAGACGATAGCCATGGATTTCATCGTCAAACTTCCCACTTCGAATGGGTATGACGCGATCCTGACTATTACCAATCACGATTGCACAAAAGGTGTTATCCTAATACCATGTCGAGAAACAATGAACGCAGAAGAGCTGGCAAGGGAATATAAGAATCGAGTATTCCCTTTCGTAGGACTACCCAGCAAAATCATCTCGGACCGGGACAGAAGATTCACTAGTAATTTCGCCAAGGAAGTTTGTTCCCAACTGGAGATAGAGCAGAACATCAGCAGCGCCTACCATCCCCAAACAGACGGACAATCAGAAAGAACGAATCAGAATGTCGAAGACATTCTACAAATCTTCTGCAATTACCAACAAACAAACTGGGCAGACCACCTCCCAGTTGTGCAATACATGCTGAATGCACGAGCATCAGCCACTACAGGAAGAACCCCTTACGATCTGTGGATGGGGTACGTACCAAGGGCGCACCAGCCGGAGCGCCCAAGTGAAATGCCCAGAATAGAATGGTACAACAAGAGCATAAAAGAAGCAAGACGGGAGGCGCAAGAAGTGATGAAGAGGGCGCAATCGTTGTGGAAGAAGAACACAAAGTTCATAGAATATCAGAAGGACGAGAAGGTGTGGCTCGAGGCAAAAAACATCCATACAACTCATCCGACTACCAAACTGAGACCCAAACGATACGGCCCCTTTGAAGTCACAGAAGTCATAAGCCCTGTGGCTTATCGATTGAACCTTCCGGAACAGTGGAAGATTCACAACGTGTTTCATGCAAGTTTGTTAACACCATACAAGGAGACGGAGGAACACGGGCCTAACTATGAAGGGCAACTACCAGACCTAGTCGAAGGACAAGAAGAATGGGAGGTCGAAAAGGTGTTAGACTCTCGAAGATATGGGAGGACGAAGAAACTGCAGTATCTCTTGAAGTGGAAAGGGTATCCCAAAGCAGAAAATACCTGGCAAGACAAAAAGGACATTTTCGCACAACAATTGATTGAAAAATATCACAAGGAACACCCCACGGCGATAAGAACTGCACAGGTACAAAAGGGAGGGTCAATGGACGACGAAGAGGCCCATCACCCCATTACAGTCCTCACCCAAGCCTTCTCCCGACTCACATTAGCCCACATGTCTACGATCCCCTCGCCCACTCCTTCACATATCTCCGTAATATCCACTCGGCCCAGCACACCCGAAATCCTTCGAGTCCCCCCTCGGAGGGAAGATGCGACCACAAGCAGGGAAGGAAGCATCCCTAGCGTCGAAGAACTCCAAGTACCACCAGGGCTTGGAGTCACTCAAGTACGCGAAGGACTATCGGCACATTGGGAAGGTAGCAGTGCCGGGGGTGAAGCTTTGGGGTTCCAAGAACCTGTCCAGCCTGCCTCCGAATCCCCTGATGAAGGGGCAAGAGGAGCTGGCGCAACCCTCACAGAGGGGCAGACTGGTCTCCCACCTCGGATACCTGCCAGTACCAGCCGATCCCTGGAGGAAGAAATCACCCCTACCCCAGCTTCGCCACACACCACCACTAGCCAGCAGGCTACACCCGAACTGGTGGGCCATGAGGGAGACCAAAAGGAAGATGACCACCCAGGAGAAGGGTGGGTCAGGTGGAACCCGAGTTGCAGTTTCACCAAGACAGAAGTCTTACAGGAAGACACGTACAAATGGAAGGGAGCTAAGTACCAAAAATTCCTTATCCAGAACGGGGACCCTAAGGTGTTTAGCACCATGGGAAAAGGACAGCCAGAGTACGGAGAAAGCCTTCACCCCGCTCCCAGTCGAAGAATCTTCCCTTGGGAGTGTAAAGAAGAAGACTTGGAAAAGTTCCAACCCAAGTATTACTTCCAAGACCGGTCATTGATCAGAGGGGCAGAACTGCTCAATGACAATGGGGTCTTCGCAGAGGTGTATCGCCTCCAAGCCTCAGCAATCGAGAAAAAATATCTTGACCTGGAGCAAGATGTTATGGACTCACCTCAATCTACAGGACAAGTCGCATCTCCTGGCCACCAAGGTCATCCTCCCCTTCGCTCTGTCCCAATTCCCATCCCCAAACATGCCTGTATGCACTGGGCCTTCTGCAAGAAGTCTGGATGCAGGTGGCATGCCTAGACCTCCTATTGTTCTGACAAAGTGGCGCTTCATCCCGACGTTCTGTGGGACTTATTGTGTCCTAATGTTGCTATGCTTACTGATTTACTGACTGGATGCTTACTGATCGGATGACTGATTGTTCCCATGTTATTGTTTCAAAGTCCAAAAACGCATTCTATGATATCACAGCTTACTGATAGCTTACTGATACTTAGGAGGAGCTGACGGGCTTGAGAAGACTGCTTATTGATCGAACTCGCTACTTACAAATCCCTAAAGTAGGAGACTTGTATTTAAACCCTTCAAGGGTTGTAGAGTCGAGCCAAGCTCGACTTAATCAAACACTGGTCTTGCTGACTATCATCTCACCTATTGGAGTGACCCCTCTCATCATCTAATCAACTCTCGTTTCCCTTGGATAACCTCCAAGGATCCTCGAAGCTTAGTGATTGAGCTATATCAATCAGCACTCCAGAACAGGTGAGACGCTACTGCGAACTCTATCAAGAGTCGAGCGTCAGCGATTCTTGACACAAGAGCGGCTCAGCAAGGAAGCGCAGACACTCACTAACAAGTGGGTTGAACTCGACCGAAAGAGGCGGAATGTCGAGTCGGAAATCCAGGAGGCTAAAAGGTACCTCACCGAAGCCCAAACCCTGGAGAGGATCAGAGAGGCCTACAACAACCACGACCCAAAAGTGTTGATCTCCCCAGGAGAAGGGGGAGATTGGCTGATGAGTATGGGAATGGGACAGAGGTACCATTTGCCTCATACTCCAAGGATCCTCGAAAACTGCCATTACCATGGCCTTGGGGCGGGACACACCGAGGATCAATGCCATGACCCTCATAACAAATGTCGACCTGGAGGGCTCTGCGCAATCTTGCCCTGACACATTGGCAAGGTACCCCAATGTCCCTATGCTTATATTCAACTCAAGGCGGTGGAACGAGCAGAGCAAGAGAGTCGGGACCGCATCCAAAAAACCTTACAGCCCTTTCCTGCCACTCCCACCGATCCATCTGCCGATGGACTGGTGGAGACCATCCAAGGAGCCCATAGCCAGCTTCCTGGAAAGGGAGGTCAAGATGCCTCCAGCTCTCACTCGCCTACTAGATCCAAGGGACCGAAAAGGGGGAGAGGGCAGTCAACCCTGCATCGCATGGTGGCATCCTCTACTGCACGCAAAGGGAAGGGACGAGGCACTCCAACTATTACCCCCAATGAGAGCCCCGGACTCGGCCCTCACATCCTATCTCAAGATAAATTCCCCATGACCGACGAATACCTGACCATGTGTCAGGAGGTCTGGAATTGTACCCGGAAGCATGCACAAGACGCCTACCCCCTCATGCGCATGGGAGTTGTCGTCGAACTCTTTCGCTCAAAACAGCGAGAGAAAGAAAGGAAGGAGAGGGAAGACCGAGAGGAGGCAGAGGCGCAGAAGGACTACCACCTCGAAGGAGGAGAAGACCCTGACGACTACATTAACTGGGAGGCCCAGGATCGAGGTGACTGAGAGCTGTGGAAAGCTCGACCTTAAAAGGGAGATAATGTTATGGACTTACCTCGATCTACAGGACAAGTCTCATCACCTGGCCCTGGAACTCATCTCCCCTCCTTTCGATCCATGCCCATTCCTATCCCCAAACATGCCTGTATGCACTGGGCCTTCTGCAAGAAGTCTGGATGCAAGTGGCACGCCTAGACTCCTTATTGTTCTGAAGTGCGGTACCTTTGTTCTGACGTTCTGTGGGACTCACTATGGTCTAATACTGATATGCTTACTGATCCAATGACTGATTGTTCCCATGTTATTGTCCCAAAGTCCCAAAAACGCACTCTATGATATCATAGCTTACTGATGGCTTACTGATACTTAGGAAGAGCTGACAGGTCTGGGAAAGACTGCTTATTGATCGTACTTGCTACTTACGAATCCCTGAGTAGTAGACTTGTATTTAAACCCTGCAGCAGTTGTAGAGTCGAGCCAAGCTCGACTTAATCAAACACTGGTCTTGCTGACTATCATCTCGCCTATTGGAGTGATCCCTCTCATCGTCTAACCAACTCTCGCTCCCCTTGGATAATCTCCAAGGACCACCGAAGCTTAGTGATTGAGCTATATCAATCAGCACTCCAGACAGGTGAGACGCTACTGCGAACTCTATCAAGAGTCGAGCGTCAGTGATTCTTGACAGTTTGCTGCTGGGGAGGTAGGAATGTGGTAGAGCGGGACTTTAGTGGCGTGTGTAGCTACTTTGTTTTGCTGACACGTCGTGCAACCTTGGACATAGTCTTTGATCCAGGAGGACATTCCAGGCCACCAGTAGAGCAATTGCACTTGGCGTAGGGTTTTGTCTCTTCCTGGGTGTCCTGCTGAGGGGTCGTCGTGGTGTAGTTTCAGGATGGCACGTCTGACCATGTTAGACGGTGGGATAACTAGTCTCCCTGCCCACTGCCAGGTTTGGTTGGTGGCATTTGGGGGGGATATTCCATGTTTCGTTTTCCAATTGGTCAGCATGGTTTCGAATTGGACTTGTACGTTGCGGATTTGGGAGTGGAGTGGGTAGTGAAGGGTCAGTGATTGGATGAAGAGTCGGTTGGGTAGTACTGTAACGTCTTGGTTATCTAACTTGCCTTTGTCTACGTCGTTTGGTCGTGAGAGCATGTCTGCTGGGTGGGTTTTCCCCGGGACATGGTGAATTTTGAGGTTGTAGTCTTGGAGTTCTGTAAACCATCGTGCAACTCAGCAGTTGACTTTTCGAGGGTGTTTCCAGTATGTGAGATTGGCGTGGTCCGTTAGGAGTTTGATGGGATGGGTGGAACCTCCAAGGTGGGGACGCCAGTGCGCTAGTGCTTTTACTACTGCTAGAAGTTCACATTCGAAGATGTCGTAGTTGTGTTCTGCTGGGATAAGAGAGGCAGAATAGTAGGCGATGGGGTGGAGTTTGGGTTTGAGGTTGTTAGGTTGCGAATCACCCTCTTGTGAGAGGATAGCCCCGACTCCATAGGCCGAGGCGTCTGTTTGGAGGGTGAACTGTTTGTCGTAATTTGGTTGGGTGAGGACTGGTTGGCGGCACATTAGTGTTTTGAGGGTTTCGAAGGCGTGGAATTGCGCCGGTCCCCATATCCATGATTGGGTTTTCTTGGTGAGGTCGATTAGGGGGCGGGTGACTGTGGAGTAATTGGGGATGAAGTAACGGTAGAAGCCTGTGAATCCGAGGAAAGCTTGGACTTCAGTGATGTTGCAGGGTGGTGACCAGTCCGCGACTCCCTTGATTTTTGCCGGATCCATGTGTACTGTGTTGTCACCGCTACGGTTTCACCAGTCTCGCTAGTAGCAGTGGAATGATAGAACAATGACGTATACAACGATGGCGATGGTGATCGCTACGACGAAGGCCAGCATACACCCGTCTGTGGTCCGGGTAGCTCTTGAAGGAGAGTACGACTCCTACTCAAAAGGAAGGCGACCAAGGAAGGGCCAAGACCGCGTTCGCTTTGAGTGGCAAGACGAGGGTACCGAGCAAAGACAGCGAGTCTTTGACAGGGAGCCCTGAAGGGGTAACACGTGTATAGACAGAAGACTCGACTTGTCGAGTCCTAACGGTACATCACTACTACTTATAGTACATCCCTTGGTCCGTGCTTGCAGACCATGAGGGCAGGCAGATCAAACTATCACAGGTAGGCGGTCGGCACGACATAACAATCCACAACACCATCGGAGCGTCAGAACGGATCGGAACACAATCGGATATAATACAGTGCCTGGTTACAGAACTTACCCCGGTCCATGGCGTACAAGCTAGCCATCTCGGGAGCCGGTGACATCACCCTCCTTCTAGACGGCGAAGCGTCCTCACTTCACGTTGCGGGTCTTGGGGGGAACCTGGGGGAAATTTTTGTCGTTCCGAAGTACCGCAGGGACCAGGTACTGTTGGCGGGCGAGGCGTTTGGATACGCGGGCGAGTTTGAGACGCCCGGGGTGAGGGCGTACTTTTCGTGTAGGAGGGCCAAGTCCGCTTCAATTTGATCCCGTTGAAGCTCCATTTCTTGGCCCTTGAGGTAGGTTTTGCGGGCGCGTGTGAGGTCGGCGACGATTCCGAAGTCTGCGAGTTCGATCGCGGCCCGGCGGAGCGCTTCGAAGGTGGCTGTTCGTCCTTCGATGATCGTCTGTACCCAAAGGGGGAGCGGCTCGGGGACTTCGTCCACTCGGAGGTCAGGCGCGGCGTAGATCTCGATGCTGTAGGGGGACTCTGAGTGGAACTCCTTGCCCGTGAGGCCTTCGGCCTTGGTGTAATCGCCCGGGTGCTGGCGGATGAACTTCGCAGGGAGGTATAAACCGTCGCCCATGGGAATATCGAAGTTCCTGATTTTGCCGTTGTTTCGGATGAACCCTTCTGGGGGTTCGTCATCTTGCTCGTCGCCCAGAAGTTCTTCGAGGCTTTCGACTCGCTCATGGAGTTTGCGAAGTTCCCCGTTGTGGACGTTTTCGCGCTCTTCGATCGTCCAGAGGAGCCCAGCCGCGATTTCCCGCATAGTCTCTTCGGGGATGTGATGCTTGGCAGCCAAGATGGCAGCGGTGGAACGGGGCGAGAGGGGAGCTCCGACGACCTGTGGGATGGCATACGAGCTGCTTGACTGAGGAGAGGCCGATCCGAGGTCCTGGGACATTCTAAACTTGCGATCGAAGTGGGCAGCGAGCGTGTCGAGGTGGAATTGGAGCCAGGGATTACGCGGCGTGACGAGGAGTTCTTCAGGGGAAAGGAGAGGAGCGAGAGCGTAGAGGGGGTCAACTGGGGCGTCCAGTTTTGCTGCCGAATGCTTGCAATCCGGGTCGCTCTTTTATCTGGAAAAAGGGGGGTATGCTTATGATACTCTCTGATCAGCTGGTCGGCATGAATGCGATCCTTCGGCTCCCACGTGTTGTCACTGTGAGGGTAGCCTTTCCATTTAAGGAGATATTCCAGTTGCCGCTTTCGTCCTTTGAACCGGTGGTTAATGATAGCTTCCACTTCGTATTCATCTTCTCCCCCGATCAGTTCGGGTGGGGGTCGGATAAAGTTTGGCCCGTGTGAGAGTGTTTCGCGATAGGGCAGGAGGAGTGAGGCGTGGAATACATTATGGACGTTCCACGCCGAAGGGAGTTCCAGTTGATACGCCACTGATGAGACTTTCTTGATGATTTTAAAGGGTCCTTGTCGTTTCGGGGCCAGCTTCGTTGCTTGATATGGCAACTTCAGATTGCCGGCTTCGAGCCATACTTGTTGTCCGACCTGAAACATATCTTTTCGTATCTCTCCTTGATGCGCCGCCTTATTGATGGCCGCTGTAGCTTGCGCCCTTCGTTTCATCATTTCATCGATTCGTCCCTCCGCTTCTTCGCTGTTGGTTCCTATCACTTGATTCGGGTATAGAATGGGCCAATATCCCAATAACGCCTGATTTGGGGACATTTTTAATGTGGAGTTTTGTCGGTCGTTATGGACCGCCGACGCAATTGTAAGCCACTTGCTCCAGTCGTTTGGTTGTGCCCCGGTGACCAATCACAGATATTGCTCGATCCACTGATTAGTCCTCTCTGCCAGTCCGTCGGTTTGGGGGTGGAAGGCGGTTGATAGATTTTGTTGTACTCCTAATTTTGCTGTGAGGGCACGCCCAAAGTGGGAGGTGAAATGCGGGTCTCTGTCCGTTATGATCTTTCTGGGTAGTCCGAACCATCGGTAGACATTGTCCAAGTACAGTTGTGCGATGTCAGGGCCCATCACCGTTGTTGAGCATGGGATGAAGGTGGCCGCTCGGGAACATCCGTGGTCCACAATGGTGAGGATCGCGTCATACTTCTGACTCTTGGGGAGTCCGGTGATCAGGTCCATGGCTACTCGCTCGAAGGGCTTCGCGTCCGGTGGGGTATCTATCTTGTAGATAGGAATTCGGGGCCGATGCGTGCGGATTTTACTTTGTTGACAGTCGCCGCATCCTTCAACATAATTGATTATCCACGCGTTCATACCAGGCCACCAGAAGTCTCTTTTCACTTGGCGGAGGGTTTCGTCTCTGCCTGGGTGCCCTGCTGTTGGTGCGTCGTGGGTGTGAGCCATAATTCGTCGTCGGAGTTCAAGGTCTGGTGGGACCACCAGTTTGCCGGCTTGGGTCCACTTTGGGACGCGGTGATGTTGCTCTTCCTGGATGCAATGGAAAATGTCCTTCCATTCTTCCATGAGGCGTGGGTGCTGCTTCTGGGACCATCGGATATTGTCTTCGAGATCTTGGTGGATGGAATCCAGGTCAAAAACACGGATTCGTGGTGGGGGTTTGAGATGGCGTGGCTCCGGTTCGACTGGAAGGGTTCGCGGCAGTCCTCGATGTTCGTCGGGCACTTCGTAGCGGGAGTCAATGAAGAGTTGTTCGGGGAGGACTATTACTTGTTTATTGTCGCCTTCTCCTTTGTCCGCTAAAGGTGGACGTGATAGGAAGTCTGCTGCCATATGTGACTTCCCCGGTGTGACTTGGATATTAAACCAGTAGTCTTGCAGAAGCGCGTGCCACCGAGCCGTTCATCTATTTAAATCTCTCGGTTCTTTCCAGAAGGCTAGGTTGGCATGGTCTGTTACAATTGTGAATGGGTATCGAGTGAACCCAAGGTGTTGTCTCCAATGTTTGAGGGCCTTAACTACGGCTAGCAGCTCTTGTTCGTAGATATCATAGTTGCGCTCTGCCGGGATGAAAGTTGACGAGTAGTATGCGATGGGATGAAGTCGAAATTTTAGGGGTCGTCCTGGATTAGGGTCACCCTCCTGTAGGAGTATGGCTCCCACGCCATACCCCGAAGCGTCTGTGTGGAGGATGAATGGCTTTGTGTAGTTTGGTTGGGCGAGGACTGGTCGTCGACACATGAGCGTTTTAAGGAGTTCAAGGCCCTCATTTGTTCTTCATCCCAGTGCCATAGGGTAGTTTTCTTTGTAAGGTCTAGTAGTGGGTGTGCGATCTTTGAATAATTTGGTATGAAATACTGGTAGAAACCCGTGAATCCTAGGAATGCTCTGACTTCTGTGACGTTTGTCGGTCGTGGCCAATCTGCAACTCCCTGTGTCTTAGCTGGGTCCATATGGATGGTGCCGTGTTGAAGGATTACTCCTAGGAAGTCAATGCGACGTTGTTCGAACGCGCATTTCTCAGGTTTCAGGTATAAGTTATACTTTGCTAGTTTATCCAGGACTTGGTGTACGCATTTTTCATGGAATTGGGGGTCATCGTCCATTGCGATCAGCATGTCGTCCATATAGATGACCAACCATCCCTCTCGTACTTCCTTGGCGAAGATTGCATCCATCATCATTTGAAAGGTGGCTGGTGAGTTGGTGAGCCCGAAGAACATGACCGTGGGTTCGAATAGCCCTTGGTTGGTGATAAAGGTGGCTTTCCATTCGTCCCCCGATTTGATCCTTACGTTGTTATATCCCCAACGGATATCGAACTTGGTGAACAAGGTGCGCGATTGTACCTTGTTGATTAGTTGTGGGATGAGCGGGAGCGGGTATTGGTTGCGAATTGTCCATTGGTTAATTCTTCGATAGTCCTGGACTGGACGAAGTTTTCCGTCTTTCTTCTTGATGAAGAAGAAGGGGGCGGCGTATGGGCTTTTCGAGGGACGGATGTATCCTTTCTTGAGGTGTTCCTGCACGAATTTCTTCAGTTCTTCTTGCTCGAACTGGGTAAGGGCATAGATTTTCCCAGGTATTGTACTTGGGGCTCCTGGTTTGAGTTCGATGGCATGATCCCAAATTCTTGGTTCCAGGAAGCGATGTGCTGCCTGTTCGCTAAAGACCTTTTGGTGTCGCCGATACTGAGTGGGTATGGGATTTTCCTTTGCTCTTGGCGTCGGTGTTTGGGCCCATTCCACTCGTGCAATGAATATCGATTCGTTTTTGTGCTGAGTGGGGGGAGTGTTCTTAGGTGGGAATTTGGCTTTCATTGCGTCAGGGCTTCTTAGGACTATGGGGAGTTGCGAGTAGTCCAACCAGCCTTTGAGCCAATCGATCTTTGGTTGGACAGCAGCGAACCACGGATATCCTAGGATCAATCTGTGGTCTCCCAAGTTAGTAAGAAAGAATCTCATGTTCGTTCGATTTGTCCCTGTTTGTACCTGTAAGTCAGTGAAGAATTCCAGTGCTCCTCCACGGTTAAGCGTGCCATCCACGTTGTAGACTTGTTGAGGGTATTCCATCCTCTTTATCGGGAGGCCTAGCCATTTCGTGTAGGCTAGATTCATGAAGTTTTCGGTTGCTCCGGAGTCTACTAGAGCGGTCGTCTCAGCCCTCTTTCTCGAAGAGTGTATGTATGAATGAATTGTCATTGATTTGCGTGCCGACATAAATACATCTTTCGAGGTTTGTCTAATCCAGGCTGTACAGATTAGACCGAGTGAAAATCCTGGCATTCTCTCATCCGCTCTCCCAGAGTGGATGATTCTTCGAGGGTGAGAGAGCGCAATTGTTCTTCCATCCATGCTACTTTGTCTTTGGGTTCTTCGGCAATGGTCTCCTCGTCGTTCCAGTCGATGAGACTTGCTTGAGTCTTCCTTTGTGGGCAATTATGTGCGATATGACCTGGCTGGTTGCATTGGAAGCATAGAATGCTCCGTGGTTGCTGACATGGTTGGGTTTGGATAACTCTTCCTCTTGATGATGGTCCCGTTTTCGTGCGATCCACGTCCATTGGGACTGGTTGATTGGCCATCCATGAGGGGGCATTGGTGGAGGTATATTGAGGTTTCGTCGGTGGGGGAGGTCGTTGTTGCGGTCATCCTCCTCTGTTTACTCGGTTGAATGGATTGAAACCTGTCCCTCTTTGGGGAAAGGGTGCGCGTCGGGGGCCGAATATTTGGTCTATCACTTGTCGTGACTTGACACTCTCAATTGCTCTTTCTTTGATGTCTGAGTAGGTGTGGATGAGGGGAGGTTTCATCACATCCTCCGCGATGCCTCGTGGCAGGCCTTGGATAAAGAACTGTTTGGTTTCGGCATTGCCAATCGTATAGCCTGCTTCTCAGGCTAACTGCTCGAACTGTGAGATATATGCGTCGATTTCTGGCCATTTCATGCGTAGCCCTTGGAGCTTCAGTTTGGCGCGTTCTTCTCGTTGGGTATCTTGAAATTGATGGGCGAACTCATCTAGAAATGCCGCCCATGTGGCCGGGACATCGTCGGCTGCTGTGAGAGTGTCAAAGAAATTTCCGAAATCTCTTGTCCAACTGGCCACCAAAGGTCCTTTGATTAAGGTGAGGGCGAGGGCGATGCGCTTTAAGTAGGAGTTCATTCCTCCCACGTTGTTGTTGAGGCGAATGTATCCCTTCAACTCTTCAATGAAATCATCGGCTCTCTCTCGATCTCCATCGAATATGGCAGGCAGAGCTCCCATCATCTTTGGGTCGACGACAGCTTGGCCGACTGCTGGTGGTGGTGGGATTGGTGGTCCAGGGCCTGGTGGGCCTGTGCCTCCACCTCCTCTGCCACCTCCTCCTCCGCCAGGTGGTCCTCCAGATACAGTCGTTCGTCTCATGGCTGTGTTGAGGCGATTTTGTATTGAGCCGCTCGAGGCAGACGGGTGCGTTGGAGGAGATGTTGATTGTGAGGAGGGGGCTATCTGTGTGGGCGTAGCCGTTGATGTACTAGTAACGGTCGACATCGTGTCGTGGTAGGATGGTGGTACCAAGGATAGTGCTTCGATTCCCTGGGTTAGTCGGTCAAGGGTGTTGGATCTTGATCTGGGGCTTGACTGGGCTTGAGAACTAGCGCTTTCTTCGTCAGACGTTGACGTTGAGCTTGAACGGTCGTGGTTTTCGAATGCGAAGTTGGAAGGTACTTCGCCTAGGGGGTAGTTGAACTCTTCGACTTCAGGGAGTGGCTCTCCCCAGTTAGGATATTTCTGTCTTTCTCCGTGGCTCAATATGTGCCACCGCTGGGTCGTAGTTTTCCAGTAGACAAAGGCCACTTTGCCTTCTCTGTACTTCCCTGATGGATAATATAGGTGTACCCCGTAGTTTCTTCTCAGCGATGCGGGGGCTTCTCTCCAGAATACGTGTGAGTTTGGCGGGGGAAGGTCCTTCTCTGGGTAGTTCTCCAAGAACTCCAACGTGGGGCTAACGGCTGCTGACGAGGCCGTTTTTAGGACGAAGTCAAGTCTGATGTCACCGCTACGGTTTCACCAGTCTCGCTAGTAGCAGTGGAATGATAGAACAATGACGTATACAACGATGGCAATGGCGATCGCTACGACGAAGGCCAGCATACACCCGTCCGTGGTCCGGGTAGCTCTTGAAGGAGAGTATGACTCCTACTCAAAAGGAAGGCGACCAAGGAAGGGCCAAGACCGCGTTCGCTTTGAGTGGCAAGACGAGGGTACCAAGCAAAGACAGCGAGTCTTTGACAGGGAGCCCTGAAGGGGTAACACGTGTATAGACAGAAGACTCGACTTGTCGAGTCCTAACGGTACATCACTACTACTTATAGTACATCCCTTGGTCCGTGCTCGCAGACCATGAGGGCAGGCAGATCAAACTATCACAGGTAGGCAGTCGGCACGACATAACAATCCACAACACCATCGGAGCGTCAGAACGGATCGGAACACAATCGGATATAATACAGTGCCCGGTTACAGAACTTACCCCGGTCCACGGCGTACAAGCTAGCCATCTCGGGAGCCGGTGACATGTGTTGTGTTCTAGGATTACTCCTAGGAATTCTACACAGGATTGTTCAAAGACGCATTTTTCCGGTTTTAGGTATAGATCGTGCTGGGCTAGTTTGTTCAAGATGTGGTGGACGTATTTTTGGTGGAGGGGGAGGTCGTTCTTTGTAGTGATGAGCATGTCGTCCATGTATACAATGAGCCAGCCCATTGTGATCTCTACAGCGAATATGGCATTCATCATCATTTGGAAGGTGGCCGGCAAATTAGTGAGTGCAAAGAACATGATGGTGGGTTCAAATAGGCCTTTGTTAGTCATGAAGGCCACTTTCCATTCGTCTCCCTTCTTGATACGCACGTTGTTATAGCCCCAGCGTATGTCGAACTTGGTGAAGAGGGACGTTCCCCTTGCTCGGTTTATTAGTTGTGGGATAAGGGGAAGGGGGTATCGATTGCGTATGGTCCACTCATTCAGATGATGATAGTCTTGTACTGGTCGCAAGCGTCCGTCTTTCTTCTTGATGAAGAAGAAGGGAGCCATGTACGGACTCTTCGATGGTCGGATATATCCTTTGGCTTGGTGTTCTCAGACAAACTTGCGTAGTTCCAGTTGTTCTGGTTGAGTGAGCGAGTATATCTTTCCTGGCAATGTGGACGGGGCTCTGGGTTTCAGTTTGATTGCATGGTCCCATATTCACAGTTCTGGGAAGCGTTGGGAGGCTACTTCGCTGAAAACCTTCGCATACCAGCGATACTCCACAGGTATGGGCGAGTGAGGGGTGAGGGTTCGTTCTGCTAGTTTGGAGGCTAGTGTTTGTCTGTCTCTCGCCGGTGTGATGATTACTCGCGCGATCATTATGTGGTCAGTTTGGGTCAGGGTGGTTCGTTGGGGTGAGGGGCACGCTCTCGCTGCATCGTTGGTACGAGTTATGATTGGGAGATTCGATGAGTCAATCCATCCCTGAGCCCAATCGATCTTGGGTTGGAAGGCCACGAACCATGGGTAGCCAAGGATGACCTTGTTGAGTCCCAGGTCGGAGAGGAAGAACCTCATTTTGGTTTGATGGCCGCCCGTTTGCATTGACAGGCCGGTGTAGAACCTTAGGGAACCTAGTTGGTTCAGGGTTCCATCGAGATTAAAAAGGTTGCGCGGTTTGGGCATGTTTAGGAGAGGGAGTCCTAGCCAGCGTGCATAGTTAAGACTCATGAAATTTTCTGTGGCTCCCGAGTCGAGGAGTGCCAAGGTTTCAGCCCATTTTTGCGACGTATGTAGAAAAAGTCGAACTGTCATTGACTTTCTATTGGATACAAATACATCGTCACTACGAGAGGCTCTGATCAAGGCTGAGTTGATCAGGCCGATGGAAAATCCGGAATGGGGGCGAGGTTTGCGGAAAGTTTGACGCGATCCTCCGCTGTCAAGGCCTGGAGGTGGGTGGTCAGCTCTTCGACCGTCGGCGTCGTTGAAGCTTGCGAGAAGGGAGTCTGTGAGATGGAGTCGTCTGGGACCATAGTCATCGCATCTTGATCTTCCCATACTGCCAGATTGGCTTGTTTGGCGAGGCGTTGACGGCAGTCGCGTGCGAAGTGTCCGGGCTTCCCACACTCGAAGCACAGTTGATTATTGTTGCGGCGAGGTCGTTGATCTTGGGTGGTGGCATTGGTGTAGTACCCCCCTCGTCTGTATCCTCCAGATCGGTTTGGGGCTCGGGCACAGTCGAGGTCCATAGGGACTGGGACATTAGCCATGCTTTGTGGGGCCGTCGTGGAGTTGTATTGCATCTGCGGACGTGACATTTGTTGCGAGGGGGGTGGTGGCTGTCACCAGTTTGAATTGGGCAGTCGAAAGGTGTTTGGTGGGCGTCCCAGTTGCCAATTGCCCCGATTTGGTGGGAAATGAGGGGGCACCCAGGACTGGTTGATAATGGCTTCGATAAGTTGATTAGCCATGGTGAGGTTGACCACCTTTTGTTTGAGCGCCTCATAGTTGGTTGTGGGGATGCCCATTTTGAGCAAATCACAGAGTATGTTCGGAGGGAGACCATTGAGGAAGAGGCACGTTACCACCTGGTCTCCACTCACATAGCCGGCCTGTCTCATGAGAGTTTCGAACTCGGAAATGTATTGATCGATGTATGGCGCCTTCATCTTGAAGGACTGGAGTTTGGTCTGAGCGCATTCACTGCTCTGCATGTCTTGGAATTGATTGGTGAACTCCCTGAGGAACTGCTCCCACAATTGAGGGGTGTCGTGTGCTGGCATTAGCAGGTTGTACCACATTCCCATGTTGTGTGCCCATCCTGCCACTTGTGGCCCTTCAATAAGTGTGAGTGCGAGCGCAATGCGACGCCGCGCTGAGCTGAAACCGGAAACACCATCATTTATGCGGACGTAGGCCTTCAATTTCTCGATGAAGTCTTCAGCACCCATGCAATCTCCGTGAAAGACCGGTTGGAGTTGTCCCATGGTGTGGAGTCCTGAGTCAGCATTCTGGGCGACTGGCTGTTACGATCTGCCCCTCGGACTTACCACTACCCATCTTTCCCCCTTCTTTGTTCCTACCTCACTTGCTACTTCTTATGCCCTCGGACTACCTACCTACCCTTCCATAAAACTTCTCCGCTAGCTACCATCATTTTACCTTCGCTTAGCTATCGTGACTCATTCCATCGCTACTACCTTCGGACCCTAGTACTTGTTATTGTCTCTTCGCTTACTACTCTGACTCGACCCAAGAGCCCTTAAGGCCATTTGCTACTATTCTTACTTACCTGACTCACCAAGCGTCCTAGACAGACTGCGACATGTATATAAACCCGTATAACTCACAGTTGGGCCTTAAGCCTGACTTAGAATCAATCTTGCGACTTTCTGGTCATTGGCATACAAAGTGGGAAGGCCACTGGACCAACTTCGACTCAAGAACTACTGGCAAGGACCTTCCGAGGAGGGGGATCACTTCATCGTCAACTTAGACCCTTGCACAGACCGCATTTACTTGCCTATCGACTTAGCCTTGCTTCGCAAGTGCTCGCTGAGTAGGGAGACCAGCCCCCGTTCGATTGAAGACCTTCTAGTGCTGCTTAACGCGCATCCGGACCCCAAACTGCCAACGTCTGGCCCTTGCGCCCGCAGGAGCGTAACATAAGTCAGGCTTTAACCCCACAGACAAGCTGGCCGCACTAGAACTATATCTACCAGAAGACCCAGACACCCCAGTCGCAGTACAAAGAAGAACCAGAGACGACCTACCAGCCCACGTAAAAGGGAAAGCATATTGGGTCCCAAATCCAGGCCACAAGGGCTACTACGCCAAAAGCAAGAACGTAGAAAGAGCTGTTGAATTCTACAACTTCAGACACACCAATAAAGAAGGAGTAACACAAACAGGAGATCGTTGGTTTGTCCTTGAAGAAGGAGACGACGAAGACCCCAACTGGTACACCAGAAAGAAATACCAACTATCCCCAGGATCAAACGGACTAGGTTGGTGGAGAGAAACTGACAAGGAAGCAGAAGAAGGAAAGATTAAAACGTACCAACCCAGTTATCAACAAGAAGAACAGTCAGTAACCGACATGGAGACTCAACAAGAAGAACAAATCAACACCACAATCGTAGAACCACCCCCACAACCAATGGGACAGACAAACCCAGGGAACGGAGCCCCAGTAGGACTGGCACCCCCGATCTTCAACGGAGATAGGGACAAGTCAGAAGAATTCCTCGATAGATTCTTGGTGTTATGGACCACCTCGATCTACAAGACGTACCACTGGCTACAGGCACTGGGACCCCCCTTGGAAGATCTCATGATGACGAAGAGACTCCTACGTCGACGAGAAGGCAAGAAGCACCAGCAGATCGAGAGAGGGCGACTCCACGCCAAAGACAAACGATACGAGAGAAGACCAGTCCATGGACCTCTCGGACCTCAGGGAGGGACCGCCTAGAAAGGGGGAGGACTGCCCCTACCACTAGAAGAGCCTCGCCAAGCCTAGGCTTGCTTTGCTCTTGGATCAAACAGGAAGGTGGGCGTCAGGTGGCTCACAATGCACCTGTGACCTCGGCACTAGTGCCTGGAGGCTAGAACGGGCTCAAAGGCTAGAACAGGGACGATGGAGGAAGGATGAATCCTTCTCACGCTATTGTTTGAATGCTAGGATACTTACTGATAGGATGACAAGGAACTCTCACGCTATTGTCTGGCCTATTTGATATTCTAGATAGTGGACATGTATTTAAGCTTCTAGGAAGCTGTGAAGTCGAGCCAAGCTCGACTTAATCCAATAGTAGTCTTGCTGACTATCTGAAGCATCTTACCTCAGTAGGGAGTGACCCCTCTCAGCTTCTAACCCACGCACATTCCCCTTGGATAACATCCAAGGAATGCCGAAGCTTAGTGCTTGAGCTAAATCAAGCAGCACTCCAGAGGAGAGGTACGCAGTCCATACTTCGACTGCTGACAGCGGCACCCATTCGGGTGCGGACCTTCGTGACTAAGGTCTGAGTAGTCACAATCCATGAGGCATAGAACTCGGACGATTGAACCCCCGACAAGGACGGAGACGAACTGCGTGGCTGAACCGCATCAGTCAACGAGATGTCCATAGCCAGGCCACATGACCAGTACCAGAGGACAAGAGCCCAAGACCGAGCTACACCTGGGAAGTTCCTTCATCGATATCACGAGCGGGGTAGAGAAGCGGTTGCATGAGCTATATCATGCAAGGGTCACTTCACAAGGAGATAGGATGCCACTGTGAACTCTATCAAGAGTCGGGCGTCAGCGATTCTTGACACTTGGGCTACGAACTCATCAACTGGGACAAAAAGATCTTCCAGGTTCCCTTCACCAAAACAGCACTCTGCCTCTCCTACATCACTGGCCCAAAAGTCGATGCATGGGCCAAAAATAAAAGGATATGGCTCCATGACCTAGTCAGGACGGGAACACGCAAAATGGAGGACAACTCCCTGTGGGATGACTTTGAGGCAGACTTCAGGACAGCCTTTACCGACACCGACGCCCGCCTCACCACCCTCCAAAAGTTCCAGGAACTCAGGATGACTGGAGATGACCTTGACATGTACACTGCCGAGTTTGAAAGACTCAGAGAGACCGCAGGGTACCGAAGAGATGACATAGGGGCTATAGCCAAATTTAAAGACGGTCTACAACCCAAGTTACTCCACCAGATCATCACCCACTGCTCCCCAGCTCCAGTCACCTTGGAGGAGTGGAAAAAGAAGGCTAGGGAGCGCCAGACAGTGTATAAGGAGCTCAAAAACGCTGGCCTAACCCAGAAGACAAATAACAACCGCACAGAAGCACAGAAGAAGTGGGCAACTATGCTGGGCCTTCGGAACTATGTCCCACCTCAGCAGAGAAGCCAGAACGGCCGCCCACAAACCAGCTATCAAAGCAAAGGCAACAACCAGGTAGTCCCAATGGACGTAGACGCAGGGCGTATATTTACACCCCTCTCTGAGCAAGAACGCGCCGAACTGAGCAAGAAAGGCGCGTGCTTCCGCTGCAGACAGCCCGGCCACATCAGCCGCTTCTGCCCTCAAAAAAAGCAAGGACAAGGAGGAGGAGGAACAACGATCAGAGCAGCAAAGGCAGAGGAACCCCCTAAAGAACAAGAACAGCCGTCCCTCAAAGACACCATTAGCAACATGGACCCGAAAGAGCTATGGGGAATACTGCAGGGCATGGACGAGGAAAAGTGCGTGGCCATAGCAGATGGTGCGCAGGATTTTTAACCGGCCTGAAACTAACTGCCATAGTTAGGGCCCTACGCTTAAGAAAGATGTACATAACCAGACACGACTCAGTCAAATTAGTGTTTGATTTATACTCGTTCAAAGGCAAGGCAGAAGAGATTGCTCTTATTGACAGTGGAGCAACAGAAAATTTCATCGATTATAAAACAGTAGCAAGGCTACGACTAGGAACCAAGAAGCTCGAACAAGCAAGGCCAGTAAGAAACATCGATGGCACTGAAAATAAAGCAGGAGGCGTTACCAACTACTGCGACCTAATAATCTCCAGAGGAGAAACAAAGGAAAGGGTTCGCTTCTATGTTACTAACCTCGGAAAAGATAGGTTTATCTTTGGGTACCCTTGGCTCGCCAAGTTCAACCCAGAAATTAACTGGCCAGAAGCAGAAATAAAAGGACCAAGAGTGCGAGTAGAGACTCTGGTCAAAGGTAACATGACGCAAAAGGAATATATCCGACACATTCGACAAGAGGCAATCGCTCAACTGGAAGAAGGGGACGAACTAATCATGACGATTAGGAAGGTAACCCCTGAACCCCTGGAACTTAACAAAACGACACTCGCCCAACAGATGGCCGAAAAAGCCTATGATGTGAGCAAGGTAAACATGGAGGCAACAATCCCTATGGCATACAGACGACACTGGAAAGTATTCTCAGAAAAGGAGGCAAGGCAACTGCCACCACACCGCCCCTGGGACCACGAGATTAACCTAAAAGACAATGCACCTGAGGTAATTAACAGTAAAGTGTACCCTCTGTCAAAAGACGAACAAAAGGCCCTAGACGAGTACCTCGATGACAACCTGGACAAAGGTTACATCGTAGCATCCTCATCTCGCTATGGATCTCCCACATTCACGGTAAAAAAGAAGGATGGCACTCATCGCATCGTACATGACTACAGGAAACTCAATGAATACACGGCAATGGACGTCACACCCCTCCCCAGCATCCAGTCAATTTTGGAAGACCTGAGGGGCAAAACTCTGTTTAGTAAGTTCGATATCAGAGCGGGATACAACAACATTCGCATCAGGACAGAAGACACCTACAAAACCGGATTCAAGACAAGCAGAGGACTATATGAATGGGTCGTGATGCCATTTGGACTATGCAACGCTCCGGCCACCTTCACCAGAATGGGTAATGATGTTTTGCGACCATTATATGCTAAATACCCCGGGAAGTTCAGACACTACATGGACGATTGCATTGTCATGACTGGAAAAGGGGAAGAAGCACTACATGAAGAAATCTGCCACCTTTACTTTGACATCCTGGAACGACACTCCCTGTACCTCAAACCGGCCAAGTGCGAATTCAACCAAACAGAAATTGACTACTTAGGCATAAGGGTCAAGAACGGTGAACTCATGATCGACCCAGCAAAAATCGCAGGTATAACAGATTGGCCAACGACACTCCGGAACGTCAAGGAAGTGCGAAGTACATTGGGACTCCTAGGCTACCATCGCCCTTGGATCCCAAATTTTGCCCACATCGCTAAACCACTTACAGACTTACTACAAAAAGGGAAAGAATTCGCATGGAATACAGCCTGTACCAAAGCAGTAACATGCCTCATAGGCTTGGTAACGTCTGAACCAGTACTAATTCCCCCAGACCCGGACCAACAATTCATCCTATACGTCGACGCTTCCCAATTCGCAACAGGAGCGATCCTCTACCAAGCAGACAAAGAACGGAGAGATCGCAGGGGAAACCCCCTGCTTCGCCCCATTGGATTCCACTCCCAAACCTTCAGTAAAATGGAACAGAACTACCCAATCTACAATAGGGAACTACTGGCAGTCATCAGAGGACTAAGGTGCTGGAAACACCTCCTACGAAACTCCACCTACCCAGTCCTGGTAATCACCGATCATGCAAACCTACAGTACTATCGCGAACCGCATAAGTTGGGGCCAAGAGTCAACGGGTACGTCGCAGAACTGGCTGACTACCATATACAGTTAGTATACAAGCCAGGAGCAGTAAACAGAGCGGACGCACTATCCAGACGACCAGACCTAGTCCCAGAGGAGGACAATGAACTGGTAATTGTCCTTCCTGACCACCTTTTCACCTCCCCAGCAGCCCCAGCTACCACGTACCAAGCAACACGGACAAAGGCAGAAGATTACGACTCAGATGACACACTGGTAGGAAGTGATGACGAAGGAGACACGAAACCCATGAAAGCACGAAGCGTCCAACTGGAAGATGGAGCAGAATGGTCAGCTTTTGACCTGGATAAACTGATAATGAAAGCACAGACTATCGACCACGCAACCATATGACGATGGAGAGCCACCCACAAGCTGGAAAAGTATGGAGACATCTGGACCAGAGCTGGTGCACTCGTTGTTGTGGGAAACAATGATCTTAAGAGGGGGGTGACAAAACTATTTCACGACTCACCAACTGCAGGGCACCCCGGAATTTCCAAAACCTTGGAGATGCTCTCGACCTTCTACTGGTGGCCAAGAATGAAGGAGTTTGTTACAGCCTACATCAAAGGATGCGCAAACTGCCAAATGTCAAAGATCAACACGCACCCCAACAAACCAGCAATCTTCCCAATCACGACAGACCCCCGAGCGCTCCCATTCCAGGTCATCGCCCTCGACTTCATCGTAAAACTGCCAGAATCCCAAGGGTACGACACAATCTTGACCATCACTGACCATGACTGTTCCAAAGCGTCAATTTTCATCCCCTTTAACGAAGCAATCGACTCGGCAGGAGTAGCGAAGCTCTACGCCACGCAGGTGTTCCCCCACTACGGGATACCCACCAAGGTAATATCCGACAGAGATCCGCGGTTCACCTCAAACTTCGGTAAAGAACTCTGCCGGTTATTAGGGATCAAACAGAACATCTCCATGGCCTACCACCCTCAAACCAATGGACAAAGTGAACGCACAAACCAATCCCTGGAGCAATACCTTCGCCTCTACTGCGCAAGCCAACAAAATCAATGGGCAAACTGGCTACCACTCGCTCAATACACAAGGAACTCCTGGCCACACTCCACGACAAAGAAAACACCCTACGACCTCATTATCGGCTACACCCCTCAAGCACACCAACCGACAACAAGGACCGACATCCCCGATATCGACACAAGGCTGAAACACATTAAGGAAGTCCGAGCTGCCGCCCAAGAGGCCATAAGCAAAGCGCAGAAAGGACTCATCAAAGAAACAAAGTTTAAAGGCTACGAAGAAGGGCAAAAAGTCTGGTTGGAAGGGACAAACATCAGGCGACCTTACGATAGTACAAAGTTATCCCCAAAGCGGTACGGACCCTTCGAGGTAGCCGCTAAAATTTCGTCCGTGGCATACAAGCTCCACCTCCCTGAAACCTGGCAAATCCACGATGTCTTCCATGCCTCGTTACTCACCCCATTCTTGGAGACCGAGGAACACGGACAGAACTTTATAGAGCCACCACCCGAGGAGATAGAAGGACAAGAAGAGTGGGAAGTAGAACAAATCCTTGGCAAGCGAGCCCATGGCCGAGGAAAGAAGCTTCAATATCTCGTCAGATGGAAAGGATATTCACCAGCACACGATCAATGGGTTGCCAAGGAAGACCTACACACCGAGGACTTGATAACCGACTACGAGCGGAAGACCACGGAGCGCCAGCCTCACAGGAGTATAAGAACCCGGAGGAATATTCGTAAAATGGCCATCCGTTCAAGTCACCTCGACCCACCCTGGCAGGCAACCACCTCTTCGACTACAGCTACCAAACCCTCAAGGGACCAGCCACCTTCGCCCAGGTCCTTGCGGGAGAAGCAGTCCGCAAATACCCCAACAGCAACATCTTTGTCCACCGCTCCGAGAAAGAACACAGTGGTATCCACTTCTACTATTGTCGTGTCAACTATTGCCCCTACCACAATCACTAACAGTCGCCACATGGCCCAAAGCAATGCCCCCTCGCAAGAACACATCCCGACCACCCCCGTACCATCTTTGAGTCCTACCAACCCCGACACCACCTCAAGCAACCTACATGACAATAACAGGACCTCCACCGGAGGTCCCCAGGTTTTGCCGAGTAGGGAGTCCGGCCCCCATCCTGATAATCAACCAAGAAGCCCTCCTATTGCTAGCTCTGCTCTTGCTGCTACTGCTGGGCTTGGTGCTGGGCTTGTCAACCAGATCGAACTGCAGCAGCTATGGCGCTGGGCCCAAGGGATGAAAGCGTACTCAGAAGCCCATGGGGCGTACCCCCAGTCCTTCTCTACCTATAGAGGCTACTCTACCGCTGCGCCACCGATCAGAAAACTCACTCGGCTCCCTGAGACCCCCACGGACCTAGCCGACTTCCTCATGGTGGGAGAAGCTCGGAAGGGGCTCTATACATTCCTTAAAAGACTTTCTACAGCCACCATGACTGACATCGCACCCTTCTTACCAGAAGAAGGCGAAATCATCGCAGCAAACTCCCCCTCAGCCATATCAGTCCCCGACTCGAGCGAGAATGAGGAGGAGGAGCACACCAGTCACCCAGAACATCCAGGTGGCAACTGGATCGAGTACAGCTTCGGGCAAACTGACCATTATCTGGTCATTATCGATGATGGAGAGGACCAGGTCACCACTAATTATATCCGCTATGTCTTCGATGGGGAAGAAACATATGTAGAGGGTACTAACCATAAAAATGGCCCCATTTACTGCCTTGCCCTCCATGCTCGCCCCCAACTCCACCCAAACTTTGACAACGACAAGCAGATCAGGGATGACCACCTCAACGTCTTCCACCCCGAGTCCAGCCTGAGGGACTTCGTAGACCGAGCAGTCCACAACATCGCCGACCCTGGCCTCACTGCAGACCTGGTGCACTACAGGTCGCGCAAAGCGCGCCATGCTACACTGCTCCGCTGTCTCCAAGCTGCCGAGGAAGCGTTACTCGAGAACGCAGAAGCGCTAGTCGGAGTGGAGCGCCATCTCATCCATGCCAAGGCTTGCACCCGGGTCTTCAATCAGGTCTATGCAGTCAAACCTGAAAGCGAAAAACCCTATCGCGTTGGGCACGTCCCAACCCTCAAGGCCAGCCAAGGCCCACCAAACACCACACCAAAGACGCCCACACCCTCCTCCCAGACTCGCTTCGCCCCTTATCACCGCCCAAAAATGCTGGAGCCCGTGTTCTGCTTTGAATGCATGCAGTCCCAGAGCCACCACCTTGGCAAAGACTGCCCCTCAGCAGGAACCTGCTGCTACTGCCAGAGCGCCGGCCATGAGTCACTCCAATGCCCTATCCCCCACGTTCAGTGCCATGAGAATGAGTGCTCAGTCCCTAGCTGGCTCACTTTCCATGGACTTCAATGCCCAGCCCCTGCCATGGGACGCCTCGCCAAACGTCTCGGCACCCCGCTGGATGCCTTCTCTCACATGTGGGCTCAGGACCTTGGCATGTCCCCCACCACGATGGAAGAAGACTAGCTCTCGTGTAAGTGAGCTCCTTAGGAAGGGCGTGATGTTACGATCTGCCCCTCGGACTTACCACTACCCATCTTTCCCCCTTCTTTGTTCCTACCTCACTTGCTACTTCTTACGCCCTCGGACTACCTACCTACCCTTCCATAAAACTTCTCCGCTAGCTACCATCATTTTACCTTCGCTTAGCTATCGTGACTCATTCCATCGCTACTACCTTCGGACCCTAGTACTTGTTATTGTCTCTTCGCTTACTACTCTGACTCGACCCAAGAGCCCTTAAGGCCATTTGCTACTATTCTTACTTACCTGACTCACCAAGCATCCTAGACAGACTGCGACATGTATATAAACCCGTATAACTCACAGTTGGGCCTTAAGCCTGACTTAGAATCAATCTTGCGACTTTCTGGTCATTGGCATACAAAGTGGGAAGGCCACTGGACCAACTTCGACTCAAGAACTACTGGCAAGGACCTTCCGAGGAGGGGGATCACTTCATCGTCAACTTAGACCCTTGCACAGACCGCATTTACTTGCCTATCGACTTAGCCTTGCTTCGCAAGTGCTCGCTGAGTAGGGAGACCAGCCCCCGTTCAATTGAAGACCTTCTAGTGCTGCTTAACGCGCATCCAGACCCCAAACTGCCAACGTCTGGCCCTTGCGCCCGCAGGAGCGTAACACTGGCTGTGCTGGGACATTCACTCCGGGTGCGGGGTTTGGAGGTCCAGCTGGTGGTCCTCCTCCTCCTCCGATAGGTGGTCCTCCTCCTCCCCCGATGGGTGGTCCTCCGGTAGGGTGTGGGAATCGACGACGAAGGGTGCGGGTGAGAAGTGCTTCAGATGACTCCGGAGGGGTGGGTGGCAATGCGTCGCCACTAGTGGTGTTTGGGTCCCCGAGTCCTTGGGTGTTAGTACCAGTTCGGGTTTGAGTTATCGTAGACATGGTGATAATCGTGGTGTCGATGGGTGAGTTTCGAATCTGGGCGTCAGTGTCTGTGTCTTCTTGGACTGATGGCGCACTGCTCGAGTGGTCATTGGGGATTGGTGTGATGGAGACGATGGGCGTGGGGGTTGGTACGAATAGATCATCTTTGAGGACAATTGGGATGCCACCTAGGACTTTCGAATGCCTGCCTTTGGCGTCACGAGTGTCGAGCTCGTCGAGAGCCTCGAAGGGAGTGGTGATGAAGGGTTGTTTTTTGTCGAAGAAGAGCTGGTACCAGCGATTTCAATTATAGTAGACTGGGTGTGGTTGTTCACGGTTCGAAGGTCCGTTGGCGTAGTATGCATGGTATCCTATACTGGTGTGGCTGAGCGTTTCGCTGATCCAGAAGACGTGAGGGTTGACAGGGATGAGGTCCACGATGGGGTTCGTGATGTTCGTTCGTTCATCCGTTGATGAGGAGGCCGTCGTGCCGTCCTTAGAAGTTCAGTCTAATGTTACCGTCACATGGTCACACTAGGCCAAATGCGTGTAGTCGAGCGTTTATGAGAGAAGCGAGGAGACTCCGAGTCTCAGAATAGAGAGGAATCGAGAATGTATTCGTTCTAGACAAGATACAGAAGTTACAGGCTAAGAGAACAAGAGACTGAACTTGGGCTCTTAGGGAGTTGACAAGGGTTTACTTTATAGTACAACGATAGAAGGTTTGAGAATGTAGTAACAAACATGAGGGAAAAGCACCAGAAAAATGTGGTGCAACACAACTTGTACCTCACCGGAGTTTTGCCAGTTACAGAAAGTCATGATAAGAAAGCAGAGCATGCCCCTGTACGTCTTCTGGGAGTGGAGCGATAAGTCAAACCAAGGGTGATGAAGTATGCCTGTAGCGAGAACAACCTGGTATTGTGACAGAAGACTCAAGTTAGAGTCTCAAGTAACTAGGTACAGCGCTATAAATACCACAAGTGGGTAGGCTATTCCCATAAAGCCTTATATGAACGGTGACTACGATCAATCAGAGGTACGGCGGTAATCAGACAGCTAGCGATAGATCAGGACATCAAGCCCTGGCAAGGTACAATCTCACTTGTACGGATCAAAAGCGATGTGGGGTGGTACATAGGCAAACATAGGGACATAGCCGGTTCTTGAACTTACCACGGTCCAACGGATGCTAACCCATCCATTCTCACGTGCCGGTGACACGAGCAGTGGCATGGAACGAGATTACCTGCAAAGGCAGGCAACAGTTGGGCCACCTGCTATCTTTCTATATATTAAGGCAAGATGGTGTTGAAATTTACTATCTTTGGCAATGAATTGAGGACTCTGATTGGCTACAAAAATTACTATCTTTAAAAATTTGCTGCATTTAGCAACCTTCTCTTTGATTTGATTAAAGTCTGTGACTCTGTATGTCGTGACTCAGCATGTCACGGTGCCTTTGACATGATGCAATTGACTCAGTGCAGTGACTTTGAGGTGTTTGAAGCATTGTCTCGAAAGTTCTACACCGAATGTGCTCAGATATATATAAGGACTCTTGCAGTGTTACACTCCTGTGGGGCGCAAGGGCCAGACATTGACGAGTTGGTCCGGTGTTTGCTCAAGCAAGCACTAGTTTGTTCAATGGGGGCTGGTCTCCCGTACTCAGCGAGCACTCTCATAAGAGGCTGGTCCTTATACAAGTAAATGCGGTGTGTGTAGAAGTCTAAGTTGACCACTGAAACAGTGTCCCTCCATGGAGTGGTTTCTACCACAAGTTCTAAGTCATTCGGGTAAGTTCTGTGACAAAAGCTAAGTTGCTTCCCTGCTGATAAGAGGGTTCCTTGACTCCTTGAGATGTTCTTGAAGAAGTCAAACAGAGGTCTTCCCTCTTGGAAGCTACTGAGCACAAGAATGCAAGATTCAAGTTAAATCAGGCTTAAGGTCCAATAGTCTACTTACAGGGGTTTATATAGGGAGAGGCCATCAAGGCTTGGTAAGAGACAAGTCAGCAGTCTTTGTAAGTAATGAGTCAGAGAACAATAAGCAAGGTGAGGGGATGAGTCAGACAATAGGGAAGGGGATTAGTGAGCACAATAAAGGTGATGAGTAACGCAAGAATGATCAGTAAGCTTATGGGAAGGAACAATAAGCGTAATGAGTCATGCGGGAATATCATCAGTAAGCAAACCAGAAGATCACTAATCACAATCAAAGTTCGTAAAAGAGGTGAGTCAGAGTGGAAATGAGTCAGGTAGGTATAGTAAGCACAGTCCAAGTCGACGAGATGGAAAGAAAAAGGTAGTCCATGGGGCAGATCATAGCATCACGCTCCCCTTAAGGAACTCACTCACATGTGAGTTTTAGTCATCTTCAGACATGTAGGAAGGCATGCCAGTGCTCAAGTCCTCGGGGGTCCAGAAGGCATCTGGCTCAACGGCCAGGAGTTGGAGGGCGCGTGCTGCAAGTGGCGCTGCACATTGGGTGCTGTGGTTGGTATGCCAGATGGGGACACGACAAGTCCCGATGGTGCATTGGAGGTGAGGGGCAACACACATGTCCGAGTTGTGAAACTCGCTTGCACAATAGGTACATCTCCTGTGGGAAGGGCAGTCGCGGGGAAGGTGGTCAGGTTTTGGCTCCAGGCATTTGAAGCACATGATTGGGTTAGCAGGAGGGGGACGACGGTAGGGATGAGTGCGAGGCAGGGATGGTCCTTGACCAGCATGGAGTGTGGGTATGGGCCAGATGGGATAAGCGGGCTCAGGCTTGGGGCGGACTGTGTAGATGTGCTTGAATACTCGAGTCGAAGCACGGGCATGGACGATGTGTCGTTCCACGGGGATAAGTTCGTTGGTGGTGCAACGGAGTTCCTCCTCGGCAAGTCTGAGGTGGCGGAGTGCAGTGGAGCAGTGGTCAAAAAAGGAATGGTACCTGGTGACTTCGGTGGTTACGCCAGGGTCGCCTAGTGCATGCATGGCATGGTCGACGAGTTCTTTGACGGTACTTTCTGGTTGGAAGATGTGGAGGTGGTCGTCGCGGATGTGGCAGGGGTTGTTGAGGTTGGGGTTCAGTTGGGGACGTGCGTGCAGGCTTCTCCGGTAGATGGGGGAATCTTTCCCCATGGTTCCTTCGACGTAAGTTTCCTCACCATCCTGCTTATAGTGGATATAATCCATGGTGACCAGGTCCTCTCTGTCCCTGATGAAGACTGGATAATGGTCCGTCTTACCAAAGCTGTAGCTGGTCCAGTCAGGGCCAGGGTGGTTGGGGTCCCCTCACAGTGGTGGGTTTTCTTCATCGATGCTCATGACAAATGTGTTGGTTGGTGAGGGGCGTGGGGTTCCGGGGCGACAGCAAATGGACAGGTTCCTCTTCTCTGGCAAGAAGGGTTCCAGTTCTTGTTGGCATGCAGTCAACAAGCGTGATAATGGGTGGTGTTCTCCCCAGTGAATCCCGATAGGGGACAAGAACTCCATTAGCATAGTAGGGGGCTCGGTGAGTGACATGAGGACATGGGCAATGGGGAGAACTTTAGTGGCTCCCAGTTTATGGAAGCCTACTGGGTACTTTTGGTGCTCCTTCTGGTAGGCGAACAGTGCTTTGGTCAAGCTCCAGAGTTCTTCGAGCTCTCCCATGGTTGGCTGACGATATAGACCAGGGTCTGCAACACCAGGGTGGTTAGCACGCTCAACAGGACCAATGACCAGTCTATTGAGTGGTGGGCAGGTTGGTATCGGTGAATTCGGGGGTGACAGGCTGACGAGGTCAACAGTGGTGGCAGTGGGGGCAGAACTTGACGAGGGAGGGATCATTGTCGGGGTGGTGATTGTCGTTTGTATGGTGGTGGCGGCATCTTGAGACATTTTAGTAGGAGGTGTGGTATGGACAGTAGTTAACGTGACAGAAATGGGAGTGGATACCGGCATGATGTTTCTCATCAGGATAGACATATTTATTGGAGGTGCGGTAAAGGCGGATGGCTTCTCCTTTGACAATTTGTATGTAGGTGACGGGTTTTTTGAAGGAGATGTAGGAGTATTCGTAGAGTGATGAGTGAGCCAGTTTGATTCGATGTGGGTTGAGCGGATAGTCATTTGTCTTTTCCTGGGGGTTCTTATACTCCTTCCAGGCTGATGTTCTATATGTGTTTGTTTGGCTTCGTAATTAGTGACTAAGTCCTCGGCGTGCATATTCTCTTTGTTGACCCATTGGTCATGGGCCAGTGGGTACCCTTTCCATTGTATGAGGTATTGTTCCTTCGTTCCTCGGCCGTGAGTTCGTTTCCTGATTATCTCTTCTATCTCCCACTCTTCTCCTCCTTCTATGTCATCTGGTGGAGGTTCAATGAAGTTGGTTCCGTGTTCTTTGGTCTCCATGAATGGCGTGAGAAGTGAGGCATGGAAGACGTTGTGAATTTGCCATGTTTCAGGGAGATGAAGTTTGTATGTGATGGGTGATATTTTTGCAGCTACCACGAATGGTCCGTACCACTTTGGGGATAATTTCATACTGTCGTAAGGTCATTTCAGGTTTGTTCCTTCTAGCCATACTTTCTGTCCTTCTTCATAGCCTTTGAATTTGGTTGCCTTGATGAGCCCTTCTTGAGATTTATGTATAGCCTCTTGGGCAGTGTTCTGGGCTTCCTTGATCCGCGAAAGTCGGGTTTCTATATCTAGGAGGTCGGTCTTGGCTGTTGGTTGATGTGCTTGAGGTGTATATCTATTATGGACTTACCTCGATCTACAGGGCAAACCACACCTCCTGGTCCCGGAACTCATCCCCCCTCCTCTCGATCCACACCCATTCCCATCCCCAAACACGCCTGTATGCACTGGGCCTTCTGCAAGAAGTCTGGATGCAAGTGGCATGCCTAGACTCACTATTGTTCTGATGTGTGGTGCCTTTGTCCTGACGTTCTGTGGGACTTATTGTGGCCTGATACTAATATGCTTACTGATCCAATGACTGGATGTTTACTGATTGAATGACTGATTGTTCCCATGTTATTGTTCCAAAGTCCAAAAACACACTCTATGATATCATAGCTTACTGATAGCTTACTGATACTTAGGAAGAGCTGACAGGCCTGAGAAGACTGCTTATTGATCGCACTTGTTACTTACAAATCCCTAAGTAGCAGATTTGTATTTAAACCCTTCAGCAGTTGTAGAGTCGAGCCAAGCTCAACTTAATCATACATTGGTCTTGCTGACTATCATCTCACCTATTGGAGTGACCCCTCTCATCATCTAACCAATGCTCGCTCCCCTTGGATAAACTCCAAGGAACTTCGAAGCTTAGTGATTGAGCTATATCAATCAGCACTCCAGAACAGGTGAGACGCTACTGCGAACTCTATCAAGAGTCGAGCGTCAGCGATTCTTGACAATATCCAAGGATGAGGTCATAAGGGGTCTTCTTTGTAGTGGAATGTGGCCAGGAGTTTCTAGTGTATTGTGCTATTGGTAGCCAGTTTGCCCATTGGTCCTGTTGACTTGCGCAGTACAACCGCAAGTATTGCTCTAGGGACTGGTTAGTTCTTTCGCTCTGTCCATCTGTCTGTGGGTGGTACACCATCGAAATGTTTTGTTTGATCCCCAGCATTCCGCATAGCTCTTTTGCGAAGTGGGCGGTAAACCGTGGGTCACGATCAGAGATGACCTTTGTGGGGATGCCATAATGGGGGAATACATGGTTGGCATAGAGTCTAGCAACTCCAGGTGCATCTACTGCCTCATTGCAGGGGATGAATACTGATGCTTTCAAACAATCATGGTCGGTGATGGTTAGTATCATGTTGAATCCTTCTGACGTGGGCAGTTTGACGATGAAGTCCAATGCAATGGTTTGGAATGGGAGTGCATTAGGTATTGTGGAGATGGGAAACATGGCTGGTTTGTTAGGGTGTGTATTGATTTTTGACATCTGGCAGTTTGTGCATCCTTTGACGTAGGCAGTAACAAAGTCTTTCATGCCTGGCCACCAGTAGTGTTGGGCTGCAAGGGTCATGGTTTTCGCAATTCCAGGGTGTCCTGCCATGGGAGGGTCATGAAAAAGGGAAATCACCCCCCTCTTCAGATTGTTGTTTCCCACAACAATGAGTGCGCCATTTTTGGTCCAAAGGGTCCCTTGTTTGGAGAGCTTATGTCCTAGTCTCCATCGTCGGATTGTTCGCTTGTCGATCTCCTGTGCCTTCATAACTAGTTCATCCATGTCAAGAATCGCTGATGCTCGACTCTTGATAGAGTTCGCAGTAGCGTCTCACCTGTTCTGGAGTGCTGATTGATATAGCTCAATCACTAAGCTTCGATGGTCCTTGGAGATTATCCAAGGGGAGCGAGAGTTGGTTAGACGATGAAAAAGGGGTCACTCCAATAGGTGAGATGATAGTCAGCAAGACCGATGTTTGATTAAGTCGAGCTTGGCTCGACTCTACAACCACTGAAGGGTTTAAGTACAAGTCTCCTACTCTAGAGATTTGTAAGTAGCAAGTACGATCAATAAGCAGTCTTCTCATGCCTGTCAGCTCTTCCTAAGTATCAGTAAGCTATCAGTAAGCTATGATATCATAGAGTGCGTTTTTGGACTTTGGAACAATAACATGGGAACAATCAGTCATCCGATCAGTAAGCATCCAGTCAGTAGACCAGTAATCATAGTGATATCAGGCCACAGTAATTCCCACAGAATGTAGGGATGAGGCATCACTTCACCAGAACAATAGAGAGTCTAGGCATGCCATCTGCATCCATACTTCTTGCAGAAGGCCCAGTGCATGCAGGCGTGTTTGGGGATGGGAATTGGGGTGGATCGGGAGGGAGGATGAGTTTCGAGGCCAGGAAGTGAGCCTTGTCCTGTAGATCGAGGTGAGTCCATAACAGGCGGGAGCGGCAGGAAAGGGCTGTAAGGTTTTTTGGATGCGGTCTCAACTTTCCTGCTTCTCTATTTCCTCCCTTTTGCTTTGGAGGTATGCGTACGGGCACCGGGGTACCTTGCCAATGTGTCGGGGTAGAATTGCGCAGAGTCCTCCGGGTCGACACCTGTTATGAGGGTCGTGGCATTGATCCTCTGTGTGGCCTGCTCCTAAGCCATGATAATGGCAGTTGTCGAGGATCTTGGGTGTGTGGGGCAGGTGGTACCTCTGTCCCATCCCCATACTCATCAGCCAGTCTCCTCCTTCTCCTGGGGAGATTAGCGCCTTTGGATCCCTGTCGTCGTAGGCTTCCCTAATCCTTTCCAGAACTTGGGCTTCGGTGAGGTACTTCTTT
>WTXJ01000173.1:0-38748 GCA_022376545.1 Russula dissimulans | reverse complement strand
ACTACCCTATCTACGATAGGGAACTACTGGCAGTCATCAGAGGACTAAGGTGCTGGAAACACCTCCTACGAAACTCCACCTACCCAGTCCTGGTAATCACCGATCACGCAAACCTACAGTACTATCGCGAACCGCACAAGTTGGGGCCAAGAGTCAACGGGTACGTCGCAGAACTGGCTGACTACCATATACAGTTAGTATACAAGCCAGGAGCGGTAAACAGAGCAGACGCACTATCCAGACGACCAGACCTAGTCCCAGAGGAGGACAATGAACTGGTAATTGTCCTCCCTGACCACCTTTTCGTCCCCCCAACAGCCCCAACTACCACATACCAAGCAACGCGGACAAAGGCAGAAGATTACGACTTGGACGACACATTGGTAGGTAGTGATGATGAAGGAGACATGAAACCCATGAAGGCACGAAGCGTCCAACTGGAAGATGGAGCAGAATGGTCAGCTTTCAACCTGGATAAACTAATAATGCAAGCACAAACCATTGACCACGCAACCATACGACGATGGAGAGCAACCCACAAGCTGGAAAAGTACGGAGACATCTGGACCAGAGCTGGTGCACTCGTTGTTGTGGGAAACAACGATCTTAAGAGGGGGGTGACAAAACTATTTCACGACTCACCAACTGCAGGGCACCTGGGAATTTCCAAAACCTTGGAGATGCTCTCGACCTTCTACTGGTGGCCAAGAATGAAGGAGTTCGTTACAGCCTACATCAAAGGATGCGCAAACTGCCAAATGTCAAAGATCAACACGCACCCCAACAAACCAGCAATCTTCCCAATCACGACAGACCCCCAAGCGCTCCCATTCCAAGTCATCGCCCTCGATTTCATCGTAAAACTGCCAGAATCCCAAGGGTATGACACGATCTTGACCATCACTGACCATGATTGCTCCAAAGCGTCAATTTTCATCCCCTGTAACGAAGCAATTGACTCTGCAGGAGTGGCGAAGCTCTACGCTACGCAGGTGTTCCCCCATTATGGGATACCCACCAAGGTAATATCCGACAGAGATCCGCGGTTCACCTCAAACTTTGGTAAAGAACTCTGCCGGCTACTAGGGATCAAACAGAACATCTCCACGGCCTACCACCCTCAAACCGATGGACAAAGTGAATGCACAAACCAATCCCTGGAACAATACCTTCGCCTCTACTGCGCAAGCCAACAAAATCAATGGGCAAATTGGCTACCACTCGCTCAATACACAAGGAACTCCTGGCCACACTCCACGACAAAGAAAACACCCTACGACCTCATTATCGGCTACACCCCTCAAGCACACCAACCGACAACAAGGACCGACATCCCCGACATCGATACAAGGCTGAAACACATTAAGGAAGTCCGAACTGCCGCCCAAGAGGCCATAAGCAAAGCGCAGAAAGGACTCATCAAAGAAACAAAGTTTAGAGGCTACGAAGAAGGGCAAAAAGTCTGGTTGGAAGGGACAAACATAAAGCGACCTTACGATAGTGCAAAGTTATCCCCAAAGCAGTACGGACCCTTCGAGGTAGCTGCTAAAATTTCGTCCGTGGCATACAAGCTCCACCTCCCTGAAACCTGGCAAATTCACGACGTCTTCCATGCCTCGTTACTCACCCCATTCTTGGAGACTGAGGAACACGGACAGAACTTTATAGAGCCACCACCCGAGGAGATAGAAGGACAAGAAGAGTGGGAAGTAGAACAAATCCTTGGCAAGCGAGCCCACGGCCGAGGAAAGAAGCTGCAATATCTCGTCAGATGGAAAGGATATTCACCAGCACATGATCAATGGGTTGCCAAGGAAGACCTACACGCCGAGGACTTGATAACCGACTATGAACGAAAGACTGCGGAGCGCCAGCCTCACAGGAGTATAAGAACCCAGAGGAATATTCGTAAAATGGCCATCCGTTCAAGTCACCTCGACCCACCCTGGCACGCAACAATCTCTTCGATTACAGCTATCAAACCCTCAAGGGACCAGCCACCTTCGCCCAAGTCCTCTCGGGAGAAGCAGTCCGCAAATACCCCAACTGCAACATCTTCGTCCACCGCTCTGAGAAAGAACACAGCGGTATCCATTTCTACTACTGTCGTGTCAACTACTGCCCCTACCACAACCACTAAGAACCACCACATGGCCCAAAGCAATGCCCCCTCGCAAGAACACATCCCGACCGCCCCCATACCACCTCCGAGTCTTACCAACCCCAATACCACCTCAAGCAACCCACATGACGATAACAGGACCCCCACAGGAGGTCCCCAGGTTTCGCCGAGTAGGGAGTCCGGCCCCCATCCTGATAATCAACCGAGAAGCCCTCCTGTTACTAGCTCTGCTCTTGCTGCTGCTGCTGGGCTTGGTGCTGGGCTTGCCAACCAAATCGAACTGCAGCAACTATGGCGCTGGGCCCAAGGGATGAAGGCGTACTCAGAAGCCCATGGGGCGTACCCCCAGTCCTTTTCCACCCATAGAGGTTACTCCACCGCTGCACCGCCAATAAGAAAACTCGCTCGGCTCCCTGAGACCCCCACGGACCTAGCCGACTTCCTCACCGTAGGGGAAGCTAGGAAGGGGCTCTACACGTTTCTCAAAAGACTATCCACAGCCACCATGGCCGACATCGCACCCTTCTTGCCAGAAGAAGGCGAAATCATCGCAGCGAACTCCCCCTCAGCCATATCAATCCCCGACTCGAGCAAGAACGAGGAGGAGGAGCATACCAATCACCCAGAACATCCAGGTGGCAACTGGATTGAGTACAGTTTTGGGCAAACCGACCACTACCCGGTCATTATTGATGACGGGGAAGATCAAGTCACCACCAACTACATCCGCTACGTCTTCGATGGGGAAGAAACATATGTGGAGGGGACTAATCATAAAAATGGCCCCATCTATCGCCTCACCCTCCATGCTCGCCCCCAACTTCAACCAAATTTCGACAATGACAAGCAGATCAGGGATGACCACCTCAATGTCTTCCACCCTGAGTCCAGTCTGAGGGACTTCGTAGACCGGGCAGTCCACAACATCACCGACCCTGGCCTCACTGCGGACCTGGTACGCTATAGGTCGCGCAAAGCGCGCCACGCTACACTGCTCCGCCACCTCCAAGCTGCTGAGGAAGCATTACTCGAGAACACAGAGGCTCTAGTTGGAGTGGAGCGCCACCTCATCCATGCCAAGGCTTGCACCCGGGTCTTCAATCAGGTCTATGCAGTCAAACCCGAAAGCGAAAGACCCTATCGCGTTGGGCATGTCCCAACCCTCAAAGCCAGCCAAGGCCCACCAGACACCACACTAAAGATGCCTACACCCTCCTCCCAGACTCGCTTCGCCCCTTATCGCCGCCCAAAATTGCTGGAGCCTGTGTTCTGCTTTGAATGCATGCAGTCCCAGTCTCACCACCTCGGCAAAGACTGCCCCTCAGCAGGAACCTGCTGCTACTGCCAGAGTACTGGCCACGAGTCGCTCCAATGCCCCACCCCCCACATTCAATGCCATGAGAACAGGTGCTCAGTTCCTAGCTGGCTCACTTTCCATGGACTCCAATGCCCAGCCCCTGCCATGGGACACCTCGCCAAACGTCTCGGCACCCCGCTGGATGCCTTCCCTCACATGTAGGCTCAGGACCTTGGCATGTCCCCCACCACGATGGAAGAAGACTAGCTCTCGTGTAAGTGAGCTCCTTAGGAAGGGCGTGATGTTATGATCTGCCCCCTCGGACTTACCACCACGTACTTTTTCCCTTCTTCCCTCCTATCTCGCTTATTACTTCCTTATCCCCTCGGACGCCCTACTTACCCTTCCATAAAAACCTTTCCACTAGCTACCATCACTTTACCTTCGCTTAGCTATTGTGACTCGTTTCATCGTTACCGTCTCGATCCCTAGCTGTTATTATTGTCCCTCGCTTGCTACTCTGACTCGACCCAAGAGCCCTTAAGGCCATTCGTCGCTATTATTACCTACCTGACTCACCAAGCGTCCTAGACGGACTGCAACATGTATATAAACCCATATCATTCACAGTTGGGCCTTAAGCCTGACTTAGAATCAATCTTGTGACTTTCTGGTCATTGGCATACAAAGTGGGAAAGCCACTGGACCAACTCGACTCAAGAACTACTGGCAAGGACCTTCCGAGGAGGGGGATCACTTCATCGTCAACTTAGACCCTTGCACAGACCGCATTTACTTGCCTATCGACTTAGCCTTGCTTTGCAAGTGCTCGCTGAGTAGGGAGACCAGCCCCCATTCGACTAAAGACCTTCTAGTGCTGCTTAACGCGCACCCGGACCCCAAACTGCCAACGTCTGGCCCTTGCGCCTGCAGGAGCGTAACACAGGACCTCTACCAGAAAGGTGCATGCTTCATTTGCAAAGTGCAGGGGCACATCAGTCGTGATTGCCCGCAGAAACCGAAGAAACCGTACCAAGGGCAGCCGAGCCGCGCACGCACCACAGAGGTTGCCAAACCGAAAGCAACCATCAGTAACGACGAAGCCCTGAAACAGATCGGAGGACTGGAGGGTGTCCTCAAAATGTTACCAAACAAACCTGAAGCGGTAAAAATCCGCACGATCAGTGCGCTGCAGGATTTTTACCAGGCCCAAAACTAGCTGCCATAGTTAGGGCTCTAAAGATACGGACAATGTACATAAACAAGCACAACTCAATCAAGTTACCATTTTCACTACACATGTACCGAGGAAGGGCAGAAGAAACAGCGCTCGTCGACAGCAGCGCAACAGAAAACTTCATGGATTACAAAACCATGGCTAGGTTACGCCTCGGAACCAAGAAGTTAGAACAAGTACATCCCATCATTAATATAGACGGGACATTGAACCAGGCAGGAGACATCACGCATTACTGCGACCTCCTGGTAACCAGAGGACAGCAAACCAGACGAGAAAGATTTTTCGTCACTAACCTAGGGAAGGACCGATTCATCTTCGGGTATCCCTGGTTACGAACATTCAACCCTGAAATTGACTGGACAACGGGGATTGTAAAAGGTCCAGAGACATGGATGGAAACCTTACTCAAAGGTAACCTAACCAGAAGGGAACATTTGGCTGAAGCAATGAGAGTGGCGGCCGGCCAGCTCGAAGAAGGTGACGAACTGTACGTTGCCATCAGAACAATCAAATCAGAACCAATCAAAGTCAACAAGGCGACCATCGCCCAGCAAATGGCAGAAAAAGCTTATGACGCTGGGAAGGTCAATACGGAACAAACAGTCCCCGCGGTTTTCAAGCGACATTGGAAAGTATTCTCGGAACAGGAAGCCCATCAACTACCACCATGCCGCAAATGGGATCACAAGATCGAACTGAAACTGGACGCGCCCAACGTAATTAACAGCAAGGTTTACCCACTGTCAAAAGACGAACAGAAGGTACTCGACGAATACATCACGGACAACTTAGATAAAGGTTACATCACGGCATCGGCATCTCCCTACGGCTCCCTGACCTTCACAGTCAAGAAGAAGGACGGAACACTCTGAATCGTACACGACTACTGAAAACTAAACAAATATACCATAATGGACATTACACCGCTCCCCCGCATACAGTCAATCCTGGAAGAACTGAGAGGCAAGACATTGTTCAGTAAGTTTGACATCAGAGCCGGATATAACAACATCCAGATCACTGAAGGAGATGAATACAAAACCGGATTCAAAACTAACAAAGGACTGTTTGAATGGGTGGTAATGCCCTTCGGACTATGCAACGCACCGGGCACGTTTACTCGCATGGGAAATGATGTATTACGGCCCCTCTACGCAAAATACCCTGGGAAATTCCGCCACTACATGGACGACTGTATCGTTATGACCAGAATCGGAGAACGGGAACTCCACATCAAAATCTGTCACGACTTCTTCAAACTACTGGAACAACACAACCTGTTCCTGAAACCGGCAAAATGCGAGTTCTTCCAAACAGCCATTGACTATCTAGGAATCAGGGTAGAAGGCGGAGAACTAATGATTGACCCCGCAAAGATTGCTGGCATTAAGGAATGGCCGACCACCCTCAAAACCGTCAAAGAAGTAAGAAGCACCCTCGGACTCCTTGGATATCACAGACCATGGATCCCCAACTTCGCGCGAATCGCCAAACCACTCACGGACCTGTTGCAAAAAGGAAAGGAATTCGTGTGGGACGCCACCTGTGAAACGGCAGTAAGGAAGCTAATCGGGTTGGTTACATCCGAACCAGTCCTAATACCACCAGACCCAGACCAGCAGTTCATCCTATATGTAGACGCGTCCCAGTTCGCAACCGGAGCCATCTTGTACCAGGCCGACAAGGAACAAACAAACAAACGAGGAGACCCCTTACTGAGACCCATCGGATTCACTCCCAGACATTCACAAAAACGGAACAGAACTACCCAATTTATGACCGAGAACTACTCGCGGTCATAAGGGGCCTATGAACCTGGCGACATCTACTAAGGAATACAACAACACTGGTACTAGTCATCACCGACCATGCCAACCTGCAGTACTATAGAGAACCACACAAACTAGGCCCGCGAGTCAATGGGTATGTCACTGAACTTGCAGACTTCAACATCCAGCTGGTATATAAACCCAGAGCCACCAACTGCGCTGATGCCCTATCAAGATGACCCAACCTCACACCAGACACAGACAACTACCCACTGCTCATCGCGTTACCCGGACACCTGTTCGTACCCCCGGACGCTCCAACATGAAGCTATGCCACAACTCGACAGAAAAACACCACTGAGGACAATGACTCCGGCTATGAATCAAACGAAATGGAACTGGTGGACCATGGCATCCCCATTCTCAAGGCAAGAGCTGCGACACTACTTGATGGATCAGAGTTATCCGCCAAGTATTTAGATGACAAAATCATGAACAACCAGAAAACATTGCTGGCCACCATCCAGCGATGGCAGCTCAGCCACTCACTCACAAAAAATGGACAACTATGGACCAAGAACGGCGCACTCGTTGTGGGAAACTGTTACGATCTGCCCCTCGGACTTACCACTACCCGTCCTCTTTCCTTTCTTTGCTCCTATCTCACTTGCTACTTCTTACGCCCTCGGACTACCTACCTACTCTTCCATAAAACTTCCCCGCTAGCTACCATCATTTTACCTTCGCTTAGCTGTCGTGACTCGTTCTATTGTTACTGCCTTCGGCCCTGATACTTGTTATTGTCTCTTCGCTTACTACTCTGACTCGACCCAAGAGCCCTTAAGGCCGTTTGCTACTATTCTTACTTACCTGACTCACCAAGCGTCCTAGACGGACTGCAACATGTATATAAACTTGTATAACTCACAGTTGGGCCTTAAGCCTGACTTAGAATCAATCTTGCAACTTTCTGGTCATTGGCATACAAAGTGGGAAGGCCACTGGACCGACTTCGACTCCAGAATTACTGGCAAGGACCTTCCGAGGAGGGGGATCACTTCATCGTCAACTTAGACCCTTGCACAGACCGCACTTACTTGCCTATCGACTTAGCCTTGCTTTGCAAGTGCTCGCTGAGTAGGGAGACCAGCCCCCATTCGACTAAAGACCTTCTAGTGTTGCTTAACGCGCACCTGGACCCCAAACCGCCAACGTCTGGCCCTTGCGCCCGCAGGAGCGTAACAGAAACAACGACGTTAAGAGGGGGGTAATTTCCCTTTTTCATGACACTTCAACAGCAGGGCACCCCGGAATCACCAAGACTCTGCTCATGACGGCCAAATACTACTGGTGGCCGGGCATGAAAGAATTCGTCATGAACTACGTCAAAGGGTGCGCAACATGTCAGATGACAAAGGTAAACACCCATCCAAGTAGACCCACCCTCTTCCCAATCACCGCTGAACCAAACGCTTTACCATTTCAAACAATCGCAGTCGACTTCATCGTCAAATTGCCAATCTCAGATGGATACAGCTTGATACTGACAATTACAGACCACAACTGCTCTAAAGCGGCCATATTCCTACCTTGCAATAAGTCCATCGATGCCCCCAGAGTAGCAGAACTGTACGCAAAACAGGTGTTCCCGCATTACGGCATCCCCCACAAAATCATCTCCAACAGAGACCCCAGGTTCGCCGCCAACTTCACCATGGAACTATGCAAAACGCTCAGGATCAAGCAAAACATCTCCTCAGCATACCACCCACAGACGGACGGACAAAGCGAACGTACCAATCAAAGCCTAGAGCAATACCTACGAGCCTTCTGCAGAAACAACCAAGACCAGTGGGCAAGATGGCTACCAATCGTACAGTATACAAAGAACTCTTAGCCGCATGCAACCACGAAGAAGACCCCCTACGACATGATATTAGGATACACCCCAACCGCACACCAACCACTCAGAGAAACAGACATACTGATGCTCAATGAATGAATTGACAACGTTCGGTTAGCCTGCAAACAGGCCCAAGAGGCCATGAGTAAAGCACAAGAAGGGCTGATCAAAGCAACCAAGTTCAAAGGATACGAAGAAGGAGGAAAAGTCTGGCTAGAAGGAACGAACATCAAAAGACCTTATGACTTCCCCAAACTTTCCCCAAGGCGATACAGACCCTTCGAGGTAGTCGCCAAGGTATCTCTGGTGGCGTACAGACTCCACCTCCCTGAAACATGGCAGATTCACGACGTGTTCCATGCGTCACTTCTCACGCCCTTCACGGAGACCGAAGAGCACGGATGCAATTTTTGTGGCGAACTTACTGCTGGGTCGACAGTAATTCGCTAGGAGGGTTCTGGATAGACAGGGGATGTGGATTGACGATACGGGTCGAGTGTCGGGACACAGGGGGTTTCAGAGAGTACAGGGGAGGGCAGAGGCACTGAGCCGCTTGGTGCAAGGCAGCAAGGGGAGGAGGCGATGGGAGTGTCACAAATGGACAGTCTGAGGACTGTCTGCTCATATTGGGAGTCCTTATATACACAGAGATGGTACTCTAGTAAGCGCTATTACTCTAGGGGTTATTCTTGGTCTGTCTTGTTGTTCCAATGGCATAATGCCATCTGTCCTTGGTCTGGATCGTCCAACAGGTTGGGGAGGAGTTATTCTGGGCACTTGGGGTTGTGGCGCGCTTCCTTGGGGGTTGTGGCCACTTCGCTTCTCAAGGTATTTTAGGATTGATGCAGATCTGTGGCCAGATCTGTACCTCTGGTGATCCCCTGTTCCGATCTTAGAGATATCTAGATCGTCTAGGGTCCTAGATGTGATCTGGGGATTCCCTTGGGGATTTCCCAAGGGGTTCTCTTTGGGTCTATTTGTGTATGGCCTTGCTGGCGCTTTGGGGGTCTGGGGGGCATTGTGGGAGCATTGGGGTTGTCCCCCTTTGCTGGGTCGTCCCCTTTCATTGCAGGGAGGTCTCTGGACATTGTCCTGTCCGTCCCCTTTGATTCCTGTAGTTCCGGAGGTCACTGTTCATGACAGGATCCCCTCTTTAAGACTCGTCTGCGCCTGCAGACTCAAGATTTTAATTCCTGGTTTTGGCATCTTTGGATAGCGGGTGTGGAAAGCGGAAGTGAGTTCTGGGGCATTCTTCATGTCTCCTGCAGTGACCCATGAGTTCTCTGATGAGGGGTAGCCTTTCCATTTGACTAGGTATTGTATCCCTTTGCGGTTAGGGGTATCATGTGACTTCAGGATCCCTTCGACTTCGTAGTGTCCTTCTTCATCGTCGATGATTTCTGGGGGAGGTCGGGTGAAGTTGGGGCCATGGGCAGTGATTTCTTGGTAGGGTTTCAGAAGGGCATTGTGGAAGACTGGGTGAATTTTCCAGGATTTGGGGAGTGCCAGTTTACTGTTGACAGGGTATGCGGCGATGACTTTGAATGGGCCATATCTCTTGGGTGCTAGTTTGGCTTTGGGATGGGTTGTCTTTAGATTAGTGGCTTCTAGCCACACTGAGTCGCCTTCCTTGAAGCGATATGTGGGGCTGTCTGGTCGGGAAGATTTCATGACTTCTGCTGCATTATTTAGGGCGGCGGTGACTTCACTTCGCATCTGTTCCATGTGTTTAAGACGTTCCTCTACCGCTGGGAATTTGGTTGCAAATAGTAGGGGGGGAATGAACGTAGGGGTGAATCCATACCACACCTCAAAAGGGGGTCTTTTAGTAGCATGGTGTGGTCGTGCGTTGTGGGCAAATTCCATGAATGGGATGAGCTGGGACCAGTTGTCTTGTTGGAAATTGCAGAAGATGCATAGGTATTGTTCAAGTTCTTGGTTGACTCTTTCTGTTTCTCCATCTGTCTGGGGATGATAGGCTGTGCTGAGGGAGGATTTTACTCCTAGGTGTTTCCAGAGTTCTTGGATTACTTTGGCTGCAAATTGAGGTCCTCTGTCTGAGATAATTTTCTTGGGTAGTCCAGTTCTTTTCCAGACATGTTCCAGGTAGAGGTCAGCAGTTTGTTCTGCGGTGATAGTTTTGTGGCATGGGATGATGATTGTTGCTTTGCTGAAGCGGTCTACTACAACTAGGAGGCTGTCGAAGCCTTGTGACGGTGGTAGGTCGACAATAAAGTCCATGGTGGTAGTCTGCCATACATTGGCGGGGATTTCATTGGGTTGTAGGGGTACGATGGTTTTGGGGAGCTTCTTGGTTTCTTGGCATGTCGTGCATCCCTCTACATAGTTTTTAACAAATGTAGACATTCCTGGCCACCAGTAGTTTTGGTTGACTAGTTCGTAGGTTTTCCATTGTCCAGGGTGTCCTGTAGCACGAGCATCGTGGTGTAGTTTGAGTATGTCGCGCCAGAGTTCTGTTACTTTGGGTACATAGATCTTTCCTTTGTGTAGGACGAGACCTTCTTCTAGGTTCCAATCTTCTAATCCTTTTGCAATTGTGTGGGGTCCATTTCGTAGGATTGAGGAGAGTGCTTGGGTGACCTCTTGGTCGTGGTGTTGGGTGTCCTTCAGGTGTTGGCATAGGTCTCTATCTCCTGCTGAGACTACCGCTCCTGGGCAAGTTGCTCAGATGGCAAAAAACTTTTGGTCGAGCAGGACACGGTCTTCATTGTCATGCTCCATCCCCTCTTTATGATCTGGACGCCGGGACAGTGCATCTGATTTGTTATGTGTTCCTGGGTGGTGTGTAATGGTGAAGTCAAATCGGCTGAGTAGGAGGGCCCATCGGGCTTGTCGACGGGATAGTTTTTGTTTGGTCATAAAGTAGCGAAGATTGTGGTGGTCTGTCCAGATGTCTGTAATGCTTGGTGTACCTTCCAGGTAGTGTCGGAAGTGCATAAGTGCTGTCACAATAGCTAAGAGTTCTTTGTCATGGATAATATAGTTGTGTTCAGCTGGGTTGAGGGATTTTGAGTAGTAGGCAACAGGGTGGAAGCGGTTGAGTTCGTCCGCTTGTTCTAGGATGGCACCAAGTGCATATTCACTTGCGTCTGTGATTAATCGGAAGGGTTTTGAGTGGTCTGGTAATAGGAGTACTGGGGCTGTCGTGAATGCAGTGATGAGTGCGCGGAAGGCCATTTCTTGTTCGTTCATCCAGAGGAATGGGGTGTCTTTCTTGGTGAGGTTAAATAGGGGGCGAGCGATGGCTGAGTAATCTTGTCAAGAATCGCTGACGCTCGACTCTTGATAGAGTTCGCAGTAGCGTCTCACCTGTTCTGGAGTGCTGATTGATATAGCTCAATCACTAAGCTTCGATGTTCCTTGGAGGTTATCCAAGGGGAGCGAGAGTTGTTTAGACGATGAGAGGGGTCACTCCAATAGGTGAGATGATAGTCAGCAAGACCAATGTTTGATTAAGTCGAGCTTGGCTCAACTCTACAGCATCAGAAGGGTTTAAATACAAGTCTGCTACTTAGGGATTTGTAAGTAGCTAGTACGATCAATAAGCAGTCTTCTCAGGCCTGTCAGCTCTTCCTAAGTATCAGTAAGCTATCAATAAGCTATGATGTCATAGAGTGCGTTTTTGGACTTTTGGAACAATAACATGGGAACAATCAGTCATCCGATCAGTAAGCATATCAGTATCAGAGCACAATAAGTCCCACAGAATGTCAGAACAAAGGTACCGCACATTAGAACAATAGTGAGTCTAGGCATGCCACTTGCATCCAGACTTCTTGCAGAAGGCCCAGTGCATACAGGCGTGTTTGGGGATGGGAATGGGTGTGGACCGCGAGGAGGGGGTATGAGTTCTGGGACTAGGAGATGTGGCTTGCCCTGTAGATCGAGGTAAGTCCATAACATCATCTCCCCTTTAAGGTCGAGCTTTCCACAGCTCTTAGTCACCTCGATCTTGGGCCTCCCAGTCAATGTAATCGTCATAGTCTTCTCCTCCTTCGAGGTGTTGACCCCCTTCTGCCTGCGCCTTCTCCCGGTCCTCCCTCTCCTTCCTTTCTTTCTCTCGTTGTTTCGCGCGAAAGAGCCCTACAACGACTCCCATGTGTGTGAGGGGGTAAGCGTCCTGTGCGTGCTTCCTGGTGCAGTTCCAGACCTCCTGACACATGGTCAGGTATTCATCGGTCATGGGGAATTTATCCTGAGATAGGATGTGAGGGCCGAGTCGGGGGCTCTCATTGGGGGTAAGAGCTGGAGTGCCTCGTCCTTTCCCTTTGCGTGCAGCAGAGGATGCCACCATGCGACGCGGGGTTGACTGCCCTCTCCCCCTTTTCGGTCCCTTGGATCTAGTAGGCGAGTGAGGGCTGGAGGCATCTTGACTTCCTTCTCCAGGAAGCTGGACACGGACTCTTTGGATGGTCTCCACCGATCCATCGGCAGATGGATCGGTGGGAGTGGCAGGAAAGGGGTGTAAGGTTTTTTGGATGCGGTCTCGACTTTCCTGCTCTGCTGTTTCCATCGCTTTGCTTTGGAGGTAGGCGTAGGGGCATCGAGGTACCTTGCCAATATGTCGGGGCAAAATGGCGCATAGCCCTCCAGGTCGACACCTGTTATGAGGATCGTGGCATTGATCCTCTGTATGACCCGCCCCTAAGCCGTGATAATGGCAGTTTTCGAGGACCTTTGGAGTGTGGGGCAAATGGTACTTCTGTCCCATTCCCATACTCATCAGCCAATCTCCCCCTTCTCCTGGAGAGATCAACGCTTTTGGGTCTCGGTTGTCGTAGGCCTCCCTGATCCTCTCCAGGGTTTGGGCTTCGGTGAGGTACCTTTTGGCTTCCTGGATTTCTGACTCGACGTTCCGCCTCTTTCGGTCGAGTTCAACCCACTTGTTAGTGAGTGTCTGCGCTTCCTTGCTAAGCCGCTCTTGCTCTAGATCGAGGTATTTTTTCTCGATTGCTGAGGCTTGGAGGTGGTACATTTCTGCGAAGACTCCATTATCATTGATCAGTTCGGCCCCCCTGATCAATGATCGGTCTCGGAAGTAATACTCCGGTTGGAACTTCTCTAAGTCTTCCTCTTTGCATTCCCAAGGGAAGATCCTTCGACTGGGGGCGGGATGAAGGCTTTCGCCGTACTCTGGTTTCCCTTTCCCCATGGTACTAAACACCTTAGGGTCTCCGTTCTGGATGAGGAACTTTTGATACTTAGCTCCCTTCCATTTGTATGTGTCTTCCTGTAGGACCTCTGTCTTGGTGAAACTGCAACTCGGGTTCCATCTAACCCACCCTTCTCCTAGGTGGTCGTCTTCTTCTTGATCTCCCTCATGGCCCACCAGTTCGGGTGTGGCCTGCTGGCTGGTAGTGGTGTGTGGCGAGGCTGGGGTAGGGGTGATTTCTTCCTCCAGGGATCGACTGGTACTGGCAGGTGTCCGAGGTGGGAGACCAGTCTGCCCCTCTGTGAGGGTTGCGCCAGCTCCTCTTGCCCCTTCATCAGGGGATTCGGAGGCAGGCTGGACAGGTTCTTGGAACCCCAAAGCTTCACCTCCGGCACTACTACCTTCCCAATGTGCCGATAGTCCTTCGCGTACTTGGGTGACCCCAAGCCCTGGTGGTACTTGGAGCTCTTCGACACTAGGGACGCTTCCTTCCCTGCTTGTAGATGCATCTTCCCTCCGAGGGGGAACTCGGAGGATTTCGGGTGTGTTGGGACGAGTAGACACTACTGAGATGTGTGAAGGTGTGGGCGAAGGGGCTGCAGACATGCGGGCTAGTGTGAGGCGGGAGAAGGCTTGGGTGAGGACTGTAATGGAATGATGGGCCTCTTCGCTGTCCATTGGCCCTTCCTTTTGTACTCTTGCAGTTCTTATAGCCGTGGGATGTTCCTCGTGATATTTGTCAATCAATTGTTGTGCAAAGATGTCTTTTTTGTCTTGCCAGGTGTTCTCTGCTTCGGGATACCCTTTCCACTTTAAGAGATACTGCAGTTTCTTCGTCCTCCCATATCTTCGAGAGTCTAACACCTTTTCGACCTCCCATTCTTCTTGTCCTTCGACTAGGTCTGGTAGTTGTCTTTCATAGTTAGACCCATGTTCCTCCGTCTCCTTGTATGGTGTTAGTAGACTCGCATGAAACACGTTATGAATCTTCCATTGTTCTGGAAGGTTCAATCGATAAGCCACAGGGCTTATGACTTCTGTGACTTCGAAAGGACCGTATCGTTTGGGTCTTAGTTTGGTAGTCGGATGGGTTGTATGGATGTTTTTTGCCTCGAGCCAGACCTTCTCGTCTTTCTGATATTCTTTGAACTTTGTGTCTTTCTTCCACAATGATTGCGCCCTCTTCATTGCTTCTTGCGCCTCTCGCCTTGCTTCCTTTATCCTCGTGTTGTACCATTCTATTCTGGGCATTTCACTTGGGCGCTCCGGCTGGTGCGCCCTTGGTACATACCCCATCCATAGATCGTAAGGGGTCTTTCCTGTTGTGGCCGATACTCGTGCATTCAGCACGTATTGCACGACTGGGAGGTAGTCTGCCCAGTTTGTTTGTTGGTAATTGCAAAAGATTCGTAGAATGTCTTCGACATTCTGATTTGTCCTTTCTGATTGTCCGTCTGTTTGGGGGTGATAGGCGCTGCTGATGTTTTGCTCTATCTCCAGTTGGGAACAAACTTCCTTTGCGAAGTTACTAGTGAATCTCGTGTCCCGGTCTGAGATGATTTTGCTGGGTATCCCTACAAAGGGGAATACTCGATTCTTGTATTCCTTTGCCAGCTCTTCTGCATTCATTGTCTCTCGACATGGTATTAGGATGACACCCTTTGTGCAATCGTGGTCGGTGATGGTTAGGATTGCGTCGTACCCATTTGAAGTGGGGAGTTTAACGATGAAATCCATAGCTACAGTCTGGAAGGGGTGCGCCTCAGGTTCTGGATTGATTGGGTATAACCCAGGGGTGTTCCTGTGGTGTATAACTTTGTTTGACTGGCACGTTGCGCATCCTTTTATGTATCCTTCGATGAATTTGCCCATTCCTGGCCACCAGTAGTATCACCGGAGATCTTGCTGCGTTTTAGCTCGCCCAGGGTGTCCAGCTGTAGGTCCATCGTGGTAGATCTCCAGCAAACTTTTCTGGATTTGCTCCGGCCTTGGTACCACCATGGCTTGCTGGTGCCAATAATACCCTCTTCTCTTTTGGATGCCGTACTTCGTCTCCCACCATTCAAGGGTTGCGGTGTTCTCCTCTCGTTTCTGTTGTTTCCGGATTTCCTCTTCGACCGCCATTGGTCTGATGAGTTTGATAAACAGGTGGTCCAGAAGGGGTATCGCCTTAACTTCTTCCCCTTCTGATGGCATATGATCTGATCTTCTTGACAAGGCATCTGCCACGGCATTCTTCTTCCCAGGTAGGTGGCAGATGTCAAAATCAAACCTTGCTAGAAAGGTTATATATCTGGCCACCTTGCCAGAGAGTTTTTGCGCCTCCCTATGTTTGGTTAGGTTGGCATGATCAGTGTAAACCTTGACTCGATGTGGGGAACCTTCTAGAAGATATCTCCAGAATTTGAATGCTCTGATGAGGGCCAGGAATTCTCGATCATAGACGTCGTAATTCCTTTCTGCTTGGTTGAGGGCTTCGGAGTGGTATCCCACTTCCATGCGCTTCCCTGTTTCGTCTCTCTGAATGAGTACTGCCCCTGTCGCATAGTCTGAGGCATCTATTTCCACTTCGAAGGGTTTATCAGGGTTTGGGTGACTTATTTGAGGATTGGCTTCGATCTTCTTGATGAGACTGTCCAAAGCCATTTCCGCTTCCTTGGTCCACTCGAATTTCTGTCCCTTTTTGATGGTAGCGAAAATGGGCCTAGCTATGTGAGCGAAGTTCGGTATGAACCTCCTTTGGTATTGTAATACTCCCATGGTTCGCTGGACGTCCACCTTGTTCTGGAGAACCCGAGGCCATTTGCTGATTCCATCTCGTTTGGCTGGATCCACCCTCATTTTGCCGGCTTCGACTAGGATTCCTAGGAATTCCATTTGTGTTTGTCTCCACTGACACTTTGCCGGTCGTAGATGGTATCGATGTTTGGCCATGAGTTCAAGCAATTTGTGCGTGCATTGCTTATGTCCTTCTTCTCCTTTAGGCATCTTTTTGCTGGCTATGAAGAAGTCGTCCATATAACTGCCTGCTGAAGTGTCCATGTGATCGAACCACTTATCCCTCCATGGCCTGAAGTCGCGCCACATCAGTCGCGTCCATTGAGCTGGGGCGTTCTTCATTCCGAAGTACAGCACTTTAGGTTGGTACGTTCCTAGTGGCGTTTTGAAGGCTGCCTTTGGCCGATCCCCTTCTTCGATAGGAATGTTATTGTACCCCCATCTGATGTCGAACTTCGAAAAGATTTCCTTCCCCTCCATTTGTTGCAGAAGGCGGTCAATTCGGGGTAAGGGGCCGTTATCCCTTTTCGTCCATTGATTGAGTTTTCGATAGTCGATGATGAGTCGTTTATCGGCGCTATTCTTCTTGTTTATGAAGAATACAGGGGAGGTGTAGGGCGAGGCCGATTCTTCGATGAACCCCTTTTCTAATTCTTCTGCGAGGAACTTCTTCAGCGTGTCCGTTTCTGGTTTAGTTAAGGGGTAGACTTTGCAGTCTAGCTGCTCCGGGGCTCCTGGCAACAGTTCTACTGTGGCATTTGGGTTTCGGTCAGGGGGGAATTTCCTGGCTGCTTCTTCGGAGAAAACTTCCTTGTACTTTCGGTATTCTTTTGGCACCTCGTGTATTTGTGTGGTGTTCTTCTGATGGTATTGTGCGGCCATTTCCTGAGATATGGTCTGCCTTCTGACGTAGATGGCTTCGTCTTCCTTGGGCTTCCCCAGACTTTTGATGGCCTTGATCTGCCACCTGGTGATCATGCGATCCAGGTGTTTGTACATGCTGCTGTGAATTTTGACTGTGCCTTCGAGCAGCTTTCCTCTCCTCCAGTCTACTCTTGGGTTGAAGGTTCGGAGGAATGGGTATCCCAATATTAGCCGGTCCTTCCCTAGGTTTGTGATGTAGAACTCTTGAAGGTCTTCTTGGTCATTGTAGGAGATTCTTAGGCGGCAGTAGTGAGTCATTTCTCCTTGTCTGTTCTCCGTTCCATCAACGTTGTAGACTTTGATTGGTTTGACTAGAGGTCGCCTTCCAACCTTCATTCTTTTCCAGGTGATTTCATCGATGAAATTCTCTGTAGCTCCGCTGTCCAACAGAGCTGTTTCTTCGGCCTTCGCATGAGCAGTTTGAAAGGAAAATGGTACATTCATGGAAGTGAGTCGTTTAATGTACATTTCTTGTTCTTCTCTGCTCATGCTAGTATTCCTAAGCCAGGCCGTCGGCTTGGAACTTCTCAAAAACCCTCGCTAATCAGTTTGTCGAACAACTCCTCTTTTTCTTCGATGGTTAAGGCATTGATGTGCGCCATCAGTTCTCCTTTCCCTTTAATTGATCCGACCTTTGTGGATGCTTGGGACGTCACTTCATCCTTGTCGTCTTCTACAGTAGACTCTTCTTCTTCAGCCTCCATAACTTTGGCTGTGGGTTTCTTCCCAGGTGTCGTCTTTCTGTCTGGGCAATTCCTAGACATATGTCCTTGTTTCTTGCATCTGAAGCATCGTCCTTCGTTCATGAGTTTCTTTCGCTCCTCAGATGTGAGTTGTTGGAACCTTCCTGGGGGTTGGCCCTTGGGTTTAGTGTCAATGACATCTACATCCATGGCGTCTGGGTCCCTAGGAGCTTTCTTTGGGACGGGGTGGTCCTTGAAGAACTGTTGAAACATGTTCTCCCGAACGGGGAGTCCTCCCCTTCCAAAGCCTCCGGCTTCTTGCTTGATTCTTTTAGCTTTGACAACTTCCTTCCTAGCGGCTTCTTGCCACCCTTTGAGGTCGTCGTCTGCTGGACAGTTATCCTTCCTCAAAATTGCAGTGGCGAGCCAGGATTTCAGCCCCATTCTGAATGCCCGAACTGTCCCTTGGTGGTTCCTGTCCCACCCTAGTTCGGTAATGAGCGCATTGAAGGTGGAAATGTATTCATGTAAGGGCATGTCCTTCTTCATGCTCAATGCTGACAATTTGAATTGAGCATCTTCAAGTAGGCTGTCGTCCTTCCAGGTGTTGATAAAGTCATTTTTGAACCTTATCCAGTGTTGTTCGTTGTCTGCATTCATTCTGTCCGTTACTCTGTTGTTGGCGGCGCGGATTTGGGCTTTGGTCCATTCTCGGACCCTATCTCCTCTGATGTAGGTGATGGCCAAGGCTACTCGGCTCAAGGGTCGAGCCATTACTCTCTTGTGCGAATTGATCCAGGCCCAAACTGTGAAGTCATACATAAATGACTCTGCGTTTTTCCTGTTTCCATCGAAGATGTCTGGTGGGTGTCCATCCAGTCCTCCTCCTCCTTGGGCTGCTTGTTGCATCGCGGCAGCCATTGGTTGAAGGGCTGGGGGGCCACCTCCTCCTCCTGGGGGACCTCCTCCTCCTGGAGGATTTCCTCCTCCTCCTCCATCGCCTCCTCCCCCATGCGCTGGGTCTGGTACTGGGATAGGGGTAAAGGTGGTTTGGATTGAAGGTCCTTCTTGTAAGCTTTGGAAGGTGACGTCTGCGGTTCTTTCTTCGGTGGAAGTCATAGTGGCCATCATAAGCTGATCGATGGCTTCGTTCAACCTTTGTTGTGGACTGATTTCGACTGTTTTCAGTTTCCTAGTGATGGTTTCTACTTCTGGCAACAGCTGTGTTTCGACGTGAAGACTGTATTCGCTTCGGTCTACTCCGTGTCTTCGTAGTATTGGAGTTTTCTCTCTTGAAGACTCTGACTGTTCGTCAGTTTTCGTGTCTTCGTCTGAAGAAATGTCCTGTTTTCTGGCTTCTTCAGTTCAGTAGGGTTCAGCTGCTGTCCCTAATCCGTGTTTATTCGGGCTCTCGACGAGATCTTTCTTGGTCGTCCAAAATGTTCTCTCCTCCGGACTCCAGTAAGTGTAATACCACTGGTTGTTGATGTATTCCACTGGCACCCAAGTTCCTCCTATCCCTAGGATGGTGTAGGATGATTGGGCGAAGTCCTGTCTTATCGACCAAAGGGCAATTCCTCTGAGTGCTAGAGGTAAGTTGTCTGATCTCCTGTTCTGGAAGTCTGCTGCTTCTTCGGGGTCCTCTGGGAAGCTTACGATTATTGATTCTCGTAGCTCCTCCTTCTGTTTCCCCTGGAGTTTTTCTTTCAGAGCCTTCGTCTTGACTGGCTATTTAAAGCTCGACTTATGTCAAGAATCGCTGACGCTCGACTCTTGATAGAGTTCGCAGTAGTGTCTCACCTGTTCTGGAGTGCTGATTGATATAGCTCAATCACTAAGCTTCGATGTTCCTTGGAGGTTATCCAAGGGGAGCGAGAGTTGTTTAGACGATGAGAGGGGTCACTCCAATAGGTGAGATGATAGTCAGCAAGACCAATGTTTGATTAAGTCGAGCTTGGCTCAACTCTACAGCATCAGAAGGGTTTAAATACAAGTCTGCTACTTAGGGATTTGTAAGTAGCTAGTACGATCAATAAGCAGTCTTCTCAGGCCTGTCAGCTCTTCCTAAGTATCAGTAAGCTATCAATAAGCTATGATGTCATAGAGTGCGTTTTTGGACTTTTGGAACAATAACATGGGAACAATCAGTCATCCGATCAGTAAGCATATCAGTATCAGAGCACAATAAGTCCCACAGAATGTCAGAACAAAGGTACCGCACATTAGAACAATAGTGAGTCTAGGCATGCCACTTGCATCCAGACTTCTTGCAGAAGGCCCAGTGCATACAGGCGTGTTTGGGGATGGGAATGGGTGTGGACCGCGAGGAGGGGGTATGAGTTCCGGGACTAGGAGATGTGGCTTGCCCTGTAGATCGAGGTAAGTCCATAACAAATCTCTAATGAACCGTCGATAGAAATTACAGAATCCTAGGAAGGCTTGTACATCATGTACGCGTGTGGGAGTTGGCCATTGTATAATGCCACTGATTTTCAGGGGGTCCATGGAGATTCGTCCCTCTTCTATCCGTAGGCCTAGGTAGTCGATAGATCGGGCTTGGAAAGTGCATTTTTCCGGCTTTAGAAAGAGGTCAAAGGTGAGGAGTTGTTTAAGGACACGGTGAGTGAGGGCGTCCAGCTGCGCTAGGGTTTTTGCAAAGATGAGGATGTCGTCCATGTAGACTACAACTTGTCCTTCTTCAATAAGGTCTCGTAGGACCATATTCATGAAGCATTGGAAGGTTGCGGGGGAGTTGCAGAGACCAAAGAACATGACAAGAGGTTCATAAAGCCCCAATGGGGTTTTGAAGGCAGCTTTCCATTCGTCACCTTCCTTGATTCTGATGTTGTTGTATCCCCATCACACGTCAAATTTGGTAAAATAGCGTGCGCCTTGGAGTTTATCGATTAGTTCAGGGATGAGTGGTAGTGGGTAAGCATCTTTGACTGTCACTTCATTGAGTGCGTGGTAATCTTGGACTGGTTGGAGAGATCCGCCTTTCTTCTCTACGAAGAAGAAGGGGCTTGCTACTGGGGCATTAGATTTTCGGATGGTTCCACGTCGTAGGTGTTCTGCTAGGAATTCCATTAGGGCTTTCATTTCGTCTGGGGTTAGTCGGTAAATCCCACAGTCCTTTCTGGTAGCGTTAGGTTTTAATTCGATGCCGTGGTCCCATGGACGCCACTGGGGTAGGCGTTGGGTGGCTTGGTCATTGAAGATGTGTTTGTACTGGAGGAACTGTGGGGGGATGATTTCTTCTAATGGGCATGGGGTTTTCATGGTCTGGGCTAGTTGCGTGGCTGTGGTGGTTTTTGCTCGTATGCAGATCGCTGCAGTTCGGAAGGCTTGTTCAAGTTTATCTTCGAGGTTGAGGGGGTCTTTGTGTTTTGTGGCAATAAATGCGATTGCCGTATGCAAGGGAAAGTCCGGTTCGTCGAGTGTGTCTTTGTGGTTGGTTTTGATGCTTTGAATGCGAATGGAGTGGCAAAGGGGTGGTTGCTTGGTGACTTTGCATGTCCTGGGGCAGTGAGATAATTTGAGGGTGTCTTTCTCCCAATTGATGATTGGGTTGTGGTGGCATAGCCAATCAGTTCTGAGGATGATGTCATAATTTCCGATGTTAGTGACGTAGAATTCTGCTTGTTCGTCGTGTTGTGTCGGGGGTTTTCCAATCCTGAGTCGTTGGATTGTGGTATGGGATATCAATCCACCTTTGTTTTCCGAACCATCAACATTTTGGGCTGGTAGAGGTTGTCTGAGGGTTCGTAGGGTGAGTTTGTGTCGTTTGGCGAAGTTTTCATGGATTATCATTCCTTCAGCGCTGCTATCCACTAGCGCACGTGCACTGATTTCTTTCCCACTGATTTTCCCAACAAGGAACACTCGGAGTGCAATGGAAGGAGAATGTATATTTCTAATCACTTCCAGAGATACAGGGTCCGAGTCAAGAGTATCTAGAATCACATAGCGATTCAGGGTAGCGTGGGTGGGAAAGCGAATCGTTCCTACAGACAGTGCAGCTGTGGAACATCTTAAAAATCCGAAGGGGCTGAGCATGGTCACTCGATTACGTCCATTAAGTCATTCCTCCAAGTTATCACTTGGGCGACAGAGACAGGGGTTTCACTTGGCTCTTCAGGGGTTTCTTCTATTGTAGCCGAGCTTCTTACGCGAGTTCCTGGGGTGCCTTGGCGATTAGCCGAGCTTCGATTGTTTTGGTTCTTGCCGATTGTGTTCTTCCTAAGATGGCATTCTTGGGCCATGTGATTAGGTTTGCCGCAATATAGGCACAGCTTCTCTTTGAAGCGCCGTTCGCGTTCTTGCTTCGAAAGTGGGCCCCGCGGGTTTGTCGGGCGTTCGTCCCATTCTCCTTGATACAGATTGATCTGCAGGGGTGATTCTTCCCCTGTGGTGGTGCTTCTAGCGCGCGTGGGACGTTGCCCCTGGGCGCGGAATGCGGGGGTGTTATAGAGATGATAGACGCGATCGAATTCGCGTGCCTTCTCCACCAATTCTGTTAAGGTGGCGGGCTGGGGCGACAGCCCCAGTAGCTTGGTATGTAGTCCTTGATTGAGATTGACGCGGAAGGCGTACATGCGCGTAGATTCGTCTACTCCGGCACGGGATGCATGGGTGGACCATTCTTGGTACCATTCATTGAAGGGGCGGTTCCCTTGACATAAGGAGTGCATAATAGTCGAGGCTTCTAGCGCCGACTCAGCTGGAATAAAGTGTGCCACGAAGGTTTTCTTGAAGGTGGCCCAAGTTCCATAATTGATCGGCGTCTTCTTTAGTGCTTCATTAGTGCGTTCCCGAGCCCAGTCGCCGGCTGGGGTTCCAAGTTTAAAGTGTGTCAGGGCGGCAGAGACTTTTCTGCTTTCGTTGGAAAACATTCCATCATTGAGATAGTAGTAGTTGGCTAAGTTGGACCAGAATGTCTCAGCATTGCTGGCTTTGCCATCGAATGGCTCTGGGGAGGTTCCAAGGGGTTTGTTTGACGCTGGAGTTGCCATAGTTGGTGTGCGTGTGACAGGTGGTACTGGGGCTCTTTGTGGCATGGGCGAGGAGTGTCTAAGGGGTGCTGTTGGTAGTCTGGCGCTAGTCTGGGGTGTCGGGAGTGTTGTGGTGATGCTAGGTGTCGGTGGGACGTTTCTGCTAGGGGTTACTTGTGAGGTAGATGCTTCTGGTTCGTTGAAGGATCCTGGGATGGGTGATAGGATGGAGGATACTGTTTCCTCGTCTGTGGAGTCAAAGTTTACTGGTCGGTTGTTGTTGTAAACCCACTGTCGTGCGGAGTTACTCCAGTGGACTGGTTTTCTGTTGTAGTCACCTTTTCCAGTGTTGGAGTTGAACTTTTCGATGTGTTCAGCTCCGGGGTGTCCGGCACGATAGACTTCTGCTGTGATTTCTTGGTTTCCTTCTAAGAAAAACCACTTTCTGTCAAGATTAGTGGTGTAGACTGCCTTGTCTTGCCACTTGGCTATGAAGAAGGGGTCCTCGTTGTCTTGGCTTATATGGGCAGATGGTTTGAGAAAGTCAAAAGGGATGAATGCTTGTTCTTCTGGGGTCGGTTTTCTTTTTGTGGTCATCCACTAGATTCTGGGGTTTATCATCCAGGAGGTGTTGTTCCAGGGATAGAAGATGTTGAAGGCAGGTTCTAGGATGGGGCGATCAGCCGAGTTGTGCCTGATTTGTCTCCAAATATAACAATATTCTTCGTTTACACCATGTTGGGACAAGGTGGTGCATACTTTCCAAAGTAGATTTTGGAAGTTTAGTGCTCCTGTCGAGAATTTGCTTGTTTCAGCAAGTGTGCACGTGTACACCATGTAGGGGTGTTCTCTGTTATTCCACGCCTCTTTACAATGCTCTTTAAATTCAAGCTGTTCCCTTCTATTTCTTGTGGGGAGTACGTCAGACAAGTAGATTTGTTCAGGATAAAAACAGTGCAATTCAATGGGTACAGGGGGTACTGTTTCCGAACCACTACTATGCTCTGCTCTAGGGAACGGTCCTATCTGTCTCCGTAATAAAGGGACAGCAGGATTTGCTGGGGGGCGTTGCGCTGGACGAGACTGGGGGGCGTAGACTGGGATTGGAGCTGGGGGTTCTGAGTTTGGGGAGTGTTCGTTTGTTGGAGCAAGGAATATTCCAGGGCGTCTGGGGTGTGGTGTTCCAGGTGCGGCTGGTAGATTTGGTTGGGTCGACTGTGACCTTGCAAAGTGGGGTCTTCTTGGCGCCAGGATTTTTACTTTAATGGAAAGGGAGAACTTGAGCTCCAGGAGCCCACAGGACTATGTTTTCTGGAGTAGGTGGAGTGTCTGGGCGAAAGTTGCAATCGCAGACTTCTTTCTTGCACAGGCAATTGGTAGGACGGTACGTGTTCCACTCAGGGGTTCCCCACCCGTCGTTGACTGAAGGGGTGTATTCTGAAGTGGGCAGTGATTCTACTGCTGTAGTGGACGTGTGTCACCGGCTCCTGGGATGGCTAGCTTGCATGCCATGGACCGGGGTAAGTTCTAGAACCGGCGTTATGATAATCCCGTTGATACGTACCTTCTGATGTGGCCTCTGTTCTGATGTGATGGGTTGATGTGCCGACCGCCGCCGACTGTGATAGTTTGATGTACCGTTGACTCGGCTTTATGGGCATAGCCTCCCCTGTACCTATTTATACGTGCCATGTACCACTAGGACTCGCAAGTCGAGTCTTCTGTCCTTATACACTGTTGTTCCCCTGCTCAGGGCTTGCTGTCAAAGACAAGTTGTCTTTGCAGCTGACCCTTGTCTTTCCACTCAGAGTGAAAGCGATCTTGGATCTTCCTTGACTGCCTTCGCTCTAAGTAGGGGTCGTACTCTTCTTCAAGTCACACCCGGTACACGGACGGGTTCATGTTCGGAGTAGCAATCATCATCATCGTCTTCACAATCGTCTTTATCGTTATCTTATCTTCCCATTGCTACTAAGTGAGCTGGTGAAACCGTAGCGGTGACATCAGACTCGACTTCGAATCAACACGGCCTCGCAGATAGGCTTCAACCCGACAGTGGAGTTCTTGGAGAACTACCCAGACAAGGACGTCCCGCCACCCAACTCCCACGTATTCTGGAGAGAAGCACCCGCCTCCCAGAGAAGAAACTACGGAGTACACCTATTCTACCTATCAGGGAAATACAGAGAAGGCAAAGCAGCCTTCGTCTACTGGAAGACCACCAACGAGCGTTGGCACATACTAAGCCACAGAGAGGGACAAACGTACCCCAACTGGGGAGAACTAATTCCCGAAGTCGAGGAATTCAACTACCCTCTGGGAGAGGTACCACCCAATTTTGCATTTGAGGACCACACCCGAAACCACTCCTCCTCGTCAACATCGGACGACGAAAGCTCGGACTCCCAAGAAACCCCAGACACCAGACCAAGGTCTGATACTCTCGATCAGCTCGCGAAACGAGTCCAAGCACTCTCGATCGCCCCACCATCCTATCAAGACACTATGACGACTCTCATCAGCACATCAACGGCTGCCCCCGCACAACAGAACCCCCCCTCGCAAGCGACCTCTCCAGCCGTACTCCCCTCTGCCTCCAGCGGCTCCATACAAAATCGGCTCAACACAGCCATGAGACGTACAACGATATCGGGAGGCCCTCCAGGAGGAGGAGGAGGAGGAGGAGGCGGCAGAGGAGGAGGTGCACCAGGACCTGGACCTCCAATTCCCCCACCTCCAGCAGTGGGACAAGCAGCGATCGACCCAAAAATGATGGGAGCGCTTCCCGCCATATTCGATGGCAACCACAAACGGGCAGATGACTTCATCGAAGAACTCAAAGCTTACATCCGCCTCAATAACAACGTAGGAGGCATGAACTCCTACCTCAAAAGGATAGCCCTGGCCCTCACGTTGATAAAAGGCCCCCTTGTTGCCAGCTGGACTCGAGACTTCGGCAACTTCTTCGACACCCTCAATGTGGTGGATGACATCCTGGCCACATGGACGGCCTTCCTGGACGAGTTCGCGCATCAGTTCCAAGACACCCAAAGAGAAGAACGAGCCAAGTTAAAGCTCCAAACCCTGCGCATGAAATGGCCGGAAATCGACCAGTACATCTCGCAGTTCGAGCAGTTGGCCAGAGAAGCCGGATACACCATCGGCAACTCAGAGACCAAACAGTTCTTCATCCAAGGCCTCCCCCGAGGAGTGGCCGAGGATGTTATGAAGCCACCCCTCATCCACGCCTACATGGATATCAAAGAAAGGGCCATAGAGAGCGTCAAGTCGCGCCAGGTCATAGACCAGATCTTCGGCCCCCGACGCACTCCCTTCCCCTCGAGAGGGACAAACCCCAACCCATTCAATCGCCTGAACCGAGGGGGGCGACCTCAGCAACGTCCACAATCCCAACCAGGGAAACCTCAATACACTTCCACCAACGCCCCACCATGGATGGCAAATCAACCGGTCCCAATGGACGTGGACCGCACCAAAGCAGGGCCCTCAGCCCGAGGGTGGGCCATCCAATCCCAACCGCGCCAACCCCAACGCACACAGCTGTGCTTCCAGTGCAACCAACCGGGCCACTTCGCCCGCAACTGTCCGCAAAGGAAGGCCCAAGCCAGCCTCATCTACTGGAACGATGATGAAACCGTCGCCGAGGAACCAAAAGACAAAGTGGCCTGGATGGAGGAACAGCTCCGCTCGCTATCCCTTGAAGAGTCCTCCTCTTTAGGAGAACGCATGAGAGAACGACAGGATTTTCACTCGGTCTAATCTGTACAGCCTGGATTAGACAGACCTCAAAAGATGTATTTATGTCGGCGCGCAAATCAATGACGATTCGTTCTTACATACATTCATCAAGGAAAAGGGCTGAAGCAACCGCTCTAGTAGACTCTGGAGCGACTGAAAATTTCATGAACCTGAATTACGCAAAATAGCTAGGCCTACCGATGAAAAGGCTGAACCACCCCCGGCAGGTCTACAACGTAGACGGCACCCTCAATCGAGGCGGCTCCCTGGAATTCTTCACAGACGTACAAGTTCAGACGGGCACGAATCGCACGAACATGAGGTTTTTCCTCACAAACCTAGGGAACCACAAACTGATCCTGGGATACCCGTGGTTCACGGCCGTCCAACCGAAGATCGATTGGCTCCGAGGATGGCTCGACCATTCTCAACTCCCCATTATCATACGAAGCCCTGACGCAGCCTGGGCCAAGTTCCTTCCCCGAACCGCTGCGCCAACTCGACGAGAGCAGGACCCAATTTTCATAGCGCAAGTCGAATGGCTCGGTCCCCCGCGACAAGACACCCCCCAAAGCCCAATACCGATCCGCTATCAACGCCATCACAAAAGTCTTTAGCGAACAAGCGGCTCAACACTTTCCAGAACCAAGAATCTGGGACCACGCCATTGAACTCAAACCCGATGCCCCAAGCACCATACCCGGAAAAGTCTATGCCCTCACTCAACTCGAACAGGAGGAGTTGAAAAAATTCGTGCAAGAGCACATGAAGAAAGGTTACATTCGTCCGTCCAAAAGCCCCTACGCCGTACCCTTCTTCTTCATCAAGAAGAAAGATGGAAAGCTTCATCCCGTCCAAGACTACCGACGAGTCAATCAATGGACAGTCAGAAACCGTTACCCCCTCCCGCTCATTCCTCAACTGATTAACAAAGTACGTTCGCGCACCCTCTTCACAAAATTTGACATTCGTTGGGGATATAACAACGTGAGGATAAAACAAGGGGACGAATGGAAAGCGGCCTTCATTACAAACCAAGGACTATTCAAACCAACGGTAATGTTCTTCGGACTTACGAACTCACCGGCAACCTTCCAGATGATGATGGACGCCATTTTCACAGAAGAAATGCGAGAAGGGTGGCTAGTCATCTACATGGATGACATGTTGATCGCAACCGACGACGACCCCCGCTTCCACAAATTATGCGTCCATCGCGTCCTCACAAAATTAGCGGAGCACGACTTATACCTAAAACCTGAAAAATGCGTATTCGAGCAATGACGAGTTGACTTTCTAGGAGTAGTCCTTCAACACGGCACAATTCACATGGACCCAACAAAAACCCAAGGAGTCGCCGACTGGCCACGACCAACCAATGTGACCGAGGTCAGAGCGTTCTTAGGTTTTACAGGCTTCTACAGGTACTTCATCCCAAACTACTCAAAGATCGCACGACCCCTGTTAGACCTCACAAAAAAGACCACTCCATGGCATTGGGAAAACACGCAGATGAACGCCTTCGAACTCTTGAAAACCCTCATGTGCAGAAGACCCGTCCTCGCCCAACCCGATTATACAAAACCATTCATCCTCCATATGGACGCCTCGGGATATGGCGTGGGAGCCATACTCTTGCAGGAGGGCGATCCCAACCCAGAACGCCCCCTTAAATTTCGCCTCCACCCCATCGCATACTACTCGGCTACCTTCATTCCCGCAGAACGGAACTACGACATCTACGAACGAGAGCTGCTGGCGGTAGTCAAAGCACTCAAACACTGGAGGCAACACTTAGGGTTTACTCGACACCCCTTCACAGTGGTCACCGACCACGCAAATCTTGCCTTCTGGAAGGAACCAAGAGACCTAAACAGGCGCACAGCCCGATGGCACGCTCTTCTCCAACATTACTGGTTCAACATCCAAGTAATGCCCGGAAAGTCTCACATGGCAGCGGACTTCCTATCATGACCACCCCTAAAAGACAAAGGTGAAACGGACAACAAACAAGTAATCATCCTCCCGGAAGCACTATTCGTAGACTCCCACTATGAAATTCCCGACAAACATCGAGGACTAGCATGAACTCCTCCGGTCGAACCATCACCGCGACATCCCAAACCGCCGTCACGAATTTGAGTCTTCGATCTGGACTCAATCCACCAAGACCTCGAAGACAACATCCGGTGGTCGCTGAAACAACACCCGCTCCTCATGAATGAATGGAAAGAAGCCTATCATTGCACGCAAGAAGAGCAGTCACACCGCGTCCCTAAGTGGACCCAATCCGGCAAGCTGGTCGTTCCACCAGATCTCGAACTCAAACGACGCATCATGGCCCACACTCATGACGTGCCAACGGCAGGACACCCGGGGAGAGACGAAACCCTCCGTCAAGTAAAAAGGGACTTCTGGTGGCCCGGTATGACCACATGGATAACGGACTACGTCGAAGGATGCGGCGAATGCCAACAAAATAAAATTCGCACTCACCGCCCCAGAGTCCCCATTTACAAGATCGACACTCCCCCAGACGCCAAACCCTTCGAGCGCATAGCCATGGACCTCATCACCGGTCTACCCAGGAGCCATGGGCATGACGCGATCCTCACCATAGTGGACCACAGCTGCTCGCGAGCGGCGACCTTCATCCCTTGCTCCACCACTGTCACGGGCCCCGACATCGCGCAGATGTACCTCGACAACGTTTACAGATGGTTCAGACTGCCAAAGAAAGTCATCACCGACCGAGATCCCCGCTTCACCTCCCATTTTGGCCAAGCCCTCACGGCGAAGCTAGGAGTCCAACAGAACCTGTCGACGGCATTCCACCCCCAAACTGACAGACTCGCCGAACGGACAAACCAGTGGATCGAACAATACCTCCGCCTGGTGACGAGCGTGCAGCCGAACGACTGGAGCAAGTGGCTCACCATCGCTTCGGCAGTTCACAACGACCGAGTCAACTCCACGTTGAAGATGGCGCCCAATCAAGCCTTATTGGGATACCGGCCTATCTTGTACCCGAACCAAATCTTGGGAACCAACAATCAAGAAGCAGAGGCCCGAATCGACGACCTTCTCCAACGAAGGGTGCAGGCTACGGCAGCCATCAATCAATCGGCGCGCGCAGGAGAGATCCGAAAGGACATGTTTCAAGTCGGAGAACAAGTATGGCTCGAAGCGAATAACCTGAAACTCCCGTATCAGACCTCCAAACTAGCCCCGAAACGTCAGGGACCCTTCAAGATCATCAGAAAGATCTCCCCTGTGGCGTACCAACTGGAGCTCCCGGCGTCTTGGGCCATTCATGATGTATTCCACGCCTCCCTCTTATCGTCCTATCGCGAAACTCCCGCTCACGGACCCAACTTCCGCCGACCGCCACCCGACCTGATCGGAGACGAAGAAGAATATGAAGTGGAGGCCATCATCAATCACTGGTTCAAGGGTAGAGGCCGACAGCTCCAATATCTGATCAAATGGAAGGGGTATCCACACAGCGACAACACCTGGGAACCCAAAACGGCAATATTCGCGGATGAACTAATCCGGGAATATCATAAACACAGCCCACTGGACCCCCATAAAAGGAGAGCTCGCATCGCGGTCGCCTCAGCACCAAACTGGCCCCCTTCAAAGTTGATCCCCTCTTCGCCCTTCCAATCTTCTGGAACTTACCAGGCCTCGAGTTACCCCCAAATCCCTGGCTACAGTTCCACCTCCAGACCCTCGCCAACCATTTCGAGCGCAAGCATAAGATGTCCCAAAGCCTCGAGCCTTCCTCTCCCAAATCTGCCAGCTCCTACGCCGTCCCCCATGTTACCGGGGCTCCCCTCTCACCGCGTTCCACCGCCTCGCTCCTGGCCACCAACGCCCACATCCCCGAAGAGACTATGCGCCAGATCGCCGCCGGACTCCTCCGGACCATCGAGGAGCGCGAGGCAGCCCACAACACCGAGGTCTGGGACCTCCACGAAAAGCTCCTCCGCTTTGAAGAGCTTGTGGGCAGCGAAGACTCCGACCAGCCGCCCGAGGGATACGTCCGTAACGACGGTAAGATCCCTAACTTCGACATTCCCATGGACGACGGGCTCTACCTCCCGGCCAAGTGGATCAAACTACACGGCGGAGATTACACCAAGGCCTTCGGCCTCACCGGTAAGGAGCTTTCGACCGAAGCTCCTTACTCTATGGAGATCTATGCGTCTCCCGACATCCGCCTCAACGAGGTCCCCGAGCCGCTCCCCCTCTGGGTCCAAACCATCATCGAGGGGCGCACCGCGACCTTCGAGTCGCTTCACCGGGCCGCCATCGAGCTCGAAGACTACGGGATCGTGGCCGATCTCACTTGCACCCACAACGTCTACCTCAAGGCGCAAGAAATGGAGTTACAGCGGGACCAGATTGAGGCTGACCTCACCCTTCTCCACAAAAAGTACGCCCTCACTCGCGGACGCCTCGAACTGGCCCGCGTATCGAAGCGCCTCGCCCGCCAACAGTACCTGGTCCCAGCGGTACTTCGGGACGACGAGAACTTCCCCCGAGTCCCTCCAAAAGGGAAGAACGTAAAGCGAGGTCGCTTTGCCGTCTAGAAGGAGGGTGATGTCACCGGCTCCTGGGATGGCTAGCTTGTATGCCGTGGACCGGGGTAAGTTCTAGAACCGGCGTTATGATAATCCCGTTGATACGTACCTTCTGATGTGGCCTCTGTTCTGATGTGATGGGTTGATGCGCCGACCGCCGCCGACTGTGATAGTTTGATGTACCGTTGACTCGGCTTTATGGGCATAGCCTCCCCTGTACCTATTTATACGTGCCATGTACCACTAGGACTCGCAAGTCGAGTCTTCTGTCCTTATACACTGTTGTTCCCCTGCTCAGGGCTTGCTGTCAAAGACAAGTTGTCTTTGCAGCTGACCCTTGTCTTTCCACTCAGAGTGAAAGCGATCTTGGATCTTCCTTGACTGCCTTCGCTCTAAGTAGGGGTCGTACTCTTCTTCAAGTCACACCCGGTACACGGACGGGTTCATGTTTGGAGTAGCAATCATCATCATCGTCTTCACGATCGTCTTTATCGTTATCTTATCTTCCCATTGCTACTAAGTGAGCTGGTGAAACCATAGTGGTGACAACGTGGGTGGTGCTGGTGCTGGTGTGGGAGTGGGTTCTAGGTTTCTTTCTCGGTTTGGGGGACTTCTGGGTCGGTTTAGTGCTGGGGTAGTGCCGATCAGAGGTGATGGGACGTAGATGTTGGTTGGGTCTATGGTTCTGGGGTCTGAGTTATCAAGGGTGATGTCCCAAATGAGGTCGTTCCACTTGTAGGTGTATTCTCTGCCGTCTGCTTGTACAAAGTGGTAGACAGTGCCTTGGCGGGTGGACTGGGAGACTAGCTTAACTTCTGTGAAGGTTAAGCGGACTTCTTCGTGGGTAAGTCGGTAGGTTGTGAGGAAGCGCAGGCGTCTTCCTTTGAGAAGGTCTCGTTGATAGCTGAGGGTGCAGGGTAAGATGTGGGTTCTCCACAGATAGTCTTCTTCTTCTGTGAGGATGAGGTTGTTAACGGGTTCTCCGCCAATTAGGCGTTGCTTGAGATGCCAAAATAATAATTGTTGGCATGACTGGAAAAGGATGTCGTCGAGGGTTTCGTCCATGAGCATGTCGTACTCGTGCTGGGGGAGAAGGGTGCCGAAGGGGAGTAGATCGAAAAGGAAGGCCCAGATGTGGGTTTCAGAGGACCAGCAGTCGACTTTGCTGTGACCATGTGTGTCGATGACGTGTCTTTCAGGGAAAAGTTGTTCTAATAGGGTGTCGTAGTGTGGTGCGAGGAGTCGGTGACGGCGGTAGGCAATTTGCCTTTCTTCGTCCTCACGCAGTGTTTGGAGGGACACTAAAACACTTGGTTTATATCTCTATGCAACTATACACTTCTAAACTACGCACTGGTAGCTCAGGAGCAGGGTTCGATATAAACGTGCTCTCCGTCAGGGTACACGCGATTGAGGAGAGCTGGGGGATCTACTGGGAGTCTTGGGGAAAAGGTGTAGCGGGTTAGTGTAGGGAAGAGGCGGAAGAGATCGATGATGTGATTAGTGATTCGCTCGATCTCAATGTTCCTGTCTTCGTTGAAGTGGATGTGCCCGTAAGTATAGCACAGGCGACCGTCTAGAAAGTCTTGGACGGTGATGAGGGCAAGGGTGTCGTGGTACGCGGCTAGGAATGGGGGTGGAAGATCTTTGAATTTCTTGGCGAGGGATTCAGTGAAGGAGTAGACAAGGCGACCAAAGGGGAAGACGTGGTCTGGGGGGTAGACACCAAGGTTGGAGCAGATAATCAGGGGCTTGAGGGACTACTGTCTGGCGAGATCGTGGTCGGTGACTCCTACTTTGGAGATGTGGTGAACGTGGGACCGGAAGGGGGTGACAAAGGCAGCAGGTGGGTGTAAGCGGAGGTAATCGGCAGACGGGATGTGTTCGAGGAGGTCGATGCTGGTGGTCAGCTCAGTAGAGTGCCAGGTGTGGTGTCCGTCGGGGTTGGTGATCACCGAGAACTGGTGGGGGTGTTTATGGGCTCTGATGCCGTTGCGGATGCAGGGAGGGGGTTGGAAGAAGCATTGGTCATCGTAGTTTGGGGGTTCTTCTGATTCCCAGTTCGGGTCAAGGTTCTCAGGGTCAGGGCGAGGAGGAGGAGGGAGAGGAAGGTCCTGAAATGCAGGACGAGTCGGAGAGAAAGGAGGAGGAGGAAGAGCAGCAGTGCTGCCGTCTAGGTACTGGAGTTCTGGGGAAGGGGTACGGACAGGTTCAGCTCCGGCTCTTGGGACGAGCTGGGCAAGTTCTGCGAGGTCAGCTGGGTCGGTGGCAATTGGGAGCGGGATGTGGGGGAAGGTGAAGTTGTAAGACACTTAACATGACCAGTATGGTCAGGAGGGGTGTTAGAGACTGTCCAGGTGTGGCGAACTTACTGCTGGGTCGACAGTAATTCGCTAGGAGGGTTCTGGATGGACAGGGGACGTGGGTTGACGATACGGGTCGAGTGTCGGGACACAGGGGGTTTCAGAGAGTACAGGGGAGGGCAGGGGCACTGAGCCACTTGGTGCAAGGCAGCAAGGGGAGGAGGCAATGGGAGTGTCACAAATGGACAGTCTGAGGACTGTCTGCTCATATTGGGAGTCCTTATATACACAGAGATGGTACTCTAGTAAGCGTTATTACTCTAGGGGTTATTCTTGGTCGGTCTTGTTGTTCCAATGGCATAATGCCATCTGTCCTTGGTCTGGATCGTCCAACAGGTTGGGGAGGAGTTATCCTGGGCGCTTGGGGTTGTGGTGCGCTTCCTTGGGGGTTGTGGCCACTTCGCTTCTCAAGGTATTTTAGGATTGATGCAGATCTGTGGCCAGATCTGTACCTCTGGTGATCCCCTGTTCCGATCTTAGAGATATCTAGATCATCTAGGGTCCTAGATGTGATCTGGGGATTCCCTTGGGGATTTCCCAAGGGGTTCTCTTTGGGTCTATTTGTGTATGGCCTTGCTGGCGCTTTGGGGGTCTGGGGGGCATTGTGGGAGCATTGGGGTTGTCCCCCTTTGCTGGGTCATCCCCTTTCATTGCAGGGAGGTCTCTGGACATTGTCCTGTCCGTCCCCTTTGATTCCTGTAGTTCCGGAGGTCACTGATCGTGACAATTTTATTGAACCACCACCAGACAAAATAGAAGGCGAAGAAGAATGGGAAGTAGAACAGATCCTCGGAAAGCGACGTCACGGCCGAGGAAGAAAACTGCAGTATCTCATAAGATGGAAGGGATACGCCCCCGTGCACAATCAATGGGTTGACAGATCCGACATGAACGCATCAGAACTCGTTGATGCATATGAAACATGACAGATGGAGCGCCCACCTCAAAGGAGTATAAGAACCCCGAGGAAAGGACCTATGGCTACCATCCGCTCCGCTACCCTCTCCCACTCTAACAAACTACCGTCCGAAAACCATTATCAACCTATGTCCCAAGAACAAGATGCTGCCCAAACAACCACCACCAGCCTACCCTTGCCGTGCCCTGCCACGCCAGTTGACCTCCTTCCCACCGCCACCATCATCTTTCAGACCCAACATGGTGGACACTTGGTGCTCATCCCAGTCGGAGGGACAGTCGCTTCCGCCACGACTCAGGTTTCAATTGCCGCAACAAGTGGGGCCCCGCCGACCCCCTCGCCAGAACTGCTCCCTGTGCCCCCGCGACAGGGACCTTCAGATCCTCCTCTATGTCCTGGGGCTGACCATCTTAATAGTCACCCTCTCTCTTGGCGTGCAGTTAGCCATAGAGATGAGCCGGAGAGACTGCAAAAGCTCTGGGAGGACAGCCGGAGACTTGACAAGTACCACACCACGCATGGGGAGTTTCCAACAGACTTCCGAAGGGCCGGATACAGCAAAGCAGCATTTGTCGCTGGAAAACTCGCAGCACTACCAGCCCCGCCGACCACCATTCTAGACGTCATGTCATCATACGAAGTAGCTAGGAGGTATGACAACCTCCTCGAATAGTACATCCATTTAGCTTGCGCAGCACTAGACAAAGTCGCACCCACTCCCTTGCCTCAGGGGGATACTGTCCCAAACTCACCTGTCCCTACGAAATGGGCAGAAACTGTCTCGACCGACAATGAGGACAAAGGTCAGACACCAGCAACCGCCCCCGAAGACAAAGGTAAGGGGCGAGACACCCAAGTAGCGGCACACGAGGAGGCTGAAGGGGTGGATACGGAGTTGGGCAACTCCGAGAAAGAAAATGACCCAGATCACCCAGGCGCTGGGTGGATGTGATACGAAGTAGCAAACCCGGAGCACTATGTCATGTGGATCCTGGCACCAGGAGAGTTAGGCGACGTCAGAGCAGGGTACATCTGGTATGTCTTCGATGGGGAAGACACCACGTTGGAGGGGACCTTTGGCAAAGGACACCCAGTCTACCGACAGCCACTACAGGCGCGGCGCGCCGACACCCGCCCCAATCTCACCGACAATAAGGATGTTCGGGATGACCACCTGACCGCCTTTAACCCAGAGTCCATGATGGCTGAGATCGTCGACTACTACATCCACCACATGGCAGACCCTGGGCTCATTGCAGAAGTCGTCCGCTATCGCGCACAGAAAAACCGACAGGGTACGTTAGCCGCCCACATAAAAGACCTAACCGAACAACAACAACGCAACAACAACGCGTTGATGAACACCACTCAATCCCTCATTCACGCCAAAGCCGCCATGTGCCTGATCGAACAGATGTTCGCAGAACCCCCCTCGCACAAAGAGCCATACAAGGCCTACCCCTTTTCTATCCATGCAGGCCAAGGACCTGCCTACCGCCCTCGACGCCGCCCAGCTCAGACACCCCCCAACAAACGTTACTCCCTGTACAGACACCCGTGCCTCAAGAAGTCTATCTTCTGCTACGAGTGTTTCCAGATGTCCCCAGACCACTCCCCCATCGAATGCCCCAATTATGGGCACTGTTACTTCTGCGCCAGCACGCAGCACGAATCCCTCACCTGCATTGCTCCACATGTCTGCTGCAAAGAAAAGCAATGCAATGTGCCAGTCTGGCACCAATATCACAGCCTTCAATGCACCGCCCCTGCTGCTGCCTGCCTCACTCGCCTGGCCCGTGCATGGCCCTCCAAGTTTCTCAAACAATGGGACGAAGACGCGTCTCCACTCACCTGCTCGTTGCTGCAGGATTACGAAAGTGACCCCGACGAACTCATGTGGGAATGAGTTGCCCTAGGGAGGGCGTGATGTTACGATCTGCTGGAACGGACCCCATTTTCTTTTCTTTTCTTTCTTTCTTTGTTCTCATGTGACCAATGACCCTGTGACAGACTAGACTCGTGACTCATACCGATTGACTCATATATTGCGCGGCACAATTGATACTCAAGTACCTCGTTTCGTATCTATCACCCCTTCGCTTACAACCGACGATTGATGTACTTAACACCTCGTTTCACCTTTAGACTCGTCTCTAACATTCCCCAGACTCGTCTCGTAGTTCCCCTGCTTCGCGCACGGACCATGTCTCTTTACTATAAAAGACCCCTACAATAGACAGTTAGGCCTTAAGCCTGACTTAGTTGAACCTGTATCAACAAGCAGTAGTCTTCAGGGATAATACCCAGTTGAACCCTCTCTTCTCTATACCTAAGTCAACGTTGTGACTTAGCGTGAACTGATCCCTTCAGACTACTTGAAGACCTATTACCTTTGCGAAGGTACGACGAACGACTGACCATGACACTGACCCCCGGCTGTGTGGGATACTAGACGGCGCACCCGCTAGTAGTCGAATTAGACTGTGGACACACCGCATTTACTTGCATTGTCAGATAGAGCAGCACTAGTGTGCGTCAGGCTCTTGAACCGAAGTCTTGGACCGCTATCCAAGCAGAAACCCGCTGAGTAGGGAGACCAGCCCCTGAACGTAGAGCATGCTTGAGCACCCGACCCTGAACCGCCAATGTCTGGCCTTTACGCACCGCAGGGCGTAACAGACTTAGCACCGCTTTAATGTATGATCCCCAAAGTGGCTTCACAGAACTCTATCAGGAGTCTTAGGTACGAGATTCTTGACATTACTCCATCCCCTGCTCTCGAAGAAAATCAGTGAATTTGTTGCTTTTGAACTCACCCCCACGATCAGATCTAAGTTGTTTGATGTGCATGCCCTTCTGAGTTTGAGCCCATGCAGCAAAAGCCTTGTATGCCTCGAACACCTTGTCCTTGGTGCACAGATTCTCCAGTTGAGTCCATTGTGTGGCATCGTTGGTAAAGGTGACATAATATTTTGTTAGAATCTGAAGCATGTCCTACCTTAGCTCACTGTGATACTGTGTGGAACTAATATCATTACCTGAAGCGTGTCCTACTACAAGCAGTTAGCTACAGTGTAATGATGGTGAATAGCAAACTTGTGCTTACCCTCAGCTCACTGTGATACCGTGTGAACTGAGGGGAACTATGGTACATATGGGTGGCGATTATAAACTAATTTCTGTTAATCACATGTCTACTGTCCAATCGATCGAGAGTAGGAAGCCCGAGTGATCGACCCAATGTTCATGATTGGGTCTCAACATATTTGCACCCACCAAGGCTTTGAACTAGAGCTGGCCCCCATAAGTCTGTGTGGATCTCGTCTCTGAATGCCTTGGCCAGTGGTGCTTGTCACTCCTTGCGAATGGGCTTCCAGTCTGTTTTGCATACTTGCACGAGTCACAAGTGAAGGGGGCAGATGGGTCATCCACAAGTTGGACACCCATAATGGCATTGGTTCAAATAAGAGTGCAAATGGTACTGGGTGCAACATGTCCAAGTTTTCGATGGAGCGTGTGAATATCCTCAGATATTACCGGTGTGGCTGCCGCAAGGGAATGCTCGACTTTGAACAACATATTGGAGCTCACGGGGATTCTGCCAATAACAATTCCATTGCTTTTTCTTTTGATATTGCATGATGGATCATCAAATTCGACAAGATACCCGGCCTTCATAATGCGGCTGAGCGACACCACTGTGAACGCCATATCAGGTGCGTGCAAGGCATTTTGCAGCAAAACCTTGCTGGTCGTCGCGCCGTTTGGGACATCAACATATATATCCCCTTGTGTTACACTCCTGCGGGTGCAAGGGCCAGACGTTGGCAGTTTGGGGTCCGGGTGCGTGTTAAGCAGCACTAGAAGGTCTTTAGTCGAATGGGGGCTGGTCTCCCTACTCAGCGAGCACTTGCAAGCAAGGCTAAATCGATAGGCAAGTAAATGCAGTCTGTGCAAGGGTCTAAGTTGATGATGAAGTGATCCCCCTCCTCGGAAGGTCCTTGCCAGTAGTTCTGGAGTCGAAGTCGGTCCAGTGGCCTTCCCACTTTGTATGCCAATGACCAGAAAGTCGCAAGATTGATTCTAAGTCAGGCTTAAGGCCCAACCATGAGCGATACGGGTTTATATACATGTTGCAGTCCGTCTAGGACGCTTGGTGAGTCAGGTAAGTAATAATAGCGACGAGTGGCCTTAAGGGCTCTTGGGTCGAGTCAGAGTAGCAAGTGAAAGGACAATAA
>WTXJ01000172.1:0-39329 GCA_022376545.1 Russula dissimulans | reverse complement strand
TGCCAGTGCATCCGCATACACGCTGTACTAGTACTGGTGCCGTCTGGTGTTTGTTAGGCCACCTTAACCCCCTCTGGGGTCGGAGTCTGGACATGGCGTGAAAGTCGTGGCTCGTTACACTCCTCCATGCAGATGTTACGACGGAAGAGAAGAGAGAGGCGTACGGCGTAGTGACGTTGGCCCGGGGGACGACGACGACTGGGCAGTGGGGTTAGCATCAAATTTCCAAAATCCCAATATACCACAGGCTCGCCTGCATCGTCGTTCTGAAGCAGCTTGTCCAGTTGCTTTACTCGCGCTGTGTGGAACTGTGAAGGCACGCGTGCCCGCGCGCTGGCTGGAGTAAATGAACGGCGCTTAGATTGATTGACCACGAGGTCTGCCCGTTCCGCAGGTGCTCCGAGCTGCGGTGACAGCCGGAGGCCGGGGGTGAAAAAAAGGGGCAAGTATCCGTTCTGACCGGATCTGCAACTAAGGTTTCCCCTAGTCTCGTTCCCAGACTGTGATCGGAGATTGAATCGGAGGTCGAAAAAACGGTGTTGAGGTCTCCTCTCTACGTGGACTTCATGGCTCACCATTTTTCGATCTCAGATTCAAAGTCCGACGGAGGGGCTGGGGACGAGACTAGTTTCCCCCTGGCACCCACGTTCGTTCCGTGATATCGTGTTTTCCCAATTCGTTGCTATTAATATTATCTCCATCGCCTTTCCCCGCGTGTTCGCCCGTATGCATTTTCATTCCACAATAGTGGGTCAACCGTCTCTGTTCTAACAGGTAATCAAGCTGGTGACAAGGCAGACAGGAGATATACAGAAGGGTAACTCTAAGACTATAACTGCACCCAGTATTATAGAATACACGTGAGGCCACGCGTACACAGGGGGGGATAAGGTGCCGATGACATGACCGTATAGTACACAAACAAACACGCGTACGACGAGGACGACAAACCGAAGAGAATGGGGCAAGAGGGCGAGACGGAGCTTTTACCACCTCATGCGAATCTGCAAAGTGCTCATATCCACGAACCATGAACCATGGCGTCCCATGCGCTCTTGCTTTGCAACGTCTTGATGAAATGAGCACGTTTAGGATCCGCCGCGTCCGGATTTGGCCCCGCGGCCGTCTCGGTCACTGGAGAATCACCGAGCGCATGTTCATGCGAGTATGCGTGCGGAGAGTGGTCTATTGTCAGCGGTGGCGTCGCGATCCTTGGCGATGGCGTAGGTGATGGCGACAATGACTCGGAAGGTGTCGAACTTGTCGAATGCTACAATTCCAGCATACGACAAAGACCAAAAAATACATAAAAGGAAAGAACACGTGTTAGTAATCTCACGGGTGAAAACAAGCGGCGCCCCGCGCCAGCTGTACTATGACAGGTGACACGGGTGCGAGCGCACGGTGAAGCTCAGGCGCGAGGGCCCGTATGCATGTGGATGTGTGTGTGATTGTGGCTGCGGGTGAACGTGGCCATGATGATACGAGTTGAGGTGGGGGTGTGGACTTGGCGTTGGTTGATGCGCATGATGATACGGCAATGGGTGGTGAGGCTGGTTGACGGGAGTCGGAAGTGGCGGAGGCGGAACGGGAGGGGTGTCGTGTCCGGCACCGGGGCTCGTCGCAGTGGCAGGATGGTGCCAATGGTGGAACGGAGACGCAGTGCCGGATGTAGAGTAAGAGCCCGTATGGGATGGTGGCGAGGGACGCTTCTACGTGCGGGAAGATAGGTAGGTTAGGATACGGTGTGCGCATATGAGTGGGGGTGAATCGTACGGGAGCAAGGATGCTACCAAGGACTCGGCGGAGGCCATGAAGGTGGGCGTCGCGGTGCGAGTCGTGCTCCATGGAGGGTGGATGAGACGAGTCTTGCGTGTTGTGCGACTGGTGGGACGAAGGGAGTCAACAGGGCGGAAGAAAAGTCGGGGCGGATTAGAACCAAGTGGTCGGTAGTGCTCACCATGAACCACAAGGACTAGTCGACGGTATTTAAAGACAGTCGAGAAGGGGGATGGTAGAAGAGAGGAAGGGAAGCAAGAGAAAGAAATTTGAACAGTGGAGACAAGCGTCGGTGGCTGGCCCTAAATTTCATAAAATTATTGTTTTTTGATTTCGGAGATATGCGTATGTAGAGAACTCACCGGCACTTTGGCGCCGTTGTCTCTCCGCACTTTCGCCGAAGCCTGGAGCCTCTGGCCTGGCCTCACACAGATGTACACGTCCGATCCTTCGACGAGAATACTCGACACCAACTCTGATAATCCTCCGCATCTCTGCATCCCAGTGGAGTATTATCCCAGCCCACATACGGGGGCCATCATTTTATCCTCCCAAGTTTGGTTGGCAGCGCTTTGGCGCTGCGATCAAAATTCTGATTATCGATCGTTCGCTCAGAACTCAGAACCTGCCAGTGAGGGTGAGAGCGTGCCTCTCCACTTGCACAGAACGGAGACATCCCCCGATGATCGTCGTGGCTCTCGCCAACATCCTTCGCCCGGTAGGAGCTTCTAAGCACCGGGCGGGCTGTGTACAGTATGCTCAAGTCAGGCCATTCCTCGTTCCTGGGTCTGGAGCAGGCACGCGTGTACATGTACTACACTAGTAGTGGGCCATCAGAATCCACAGGGACGTAATGCCAGATAACTTACCACGCCCCAAAACCATTTCCCACCGCGCCAATTCCAACGTTGCGCGCTAGTGACTGGATGGGTGATAAGCGCCACTGCCGTTGGTAACGTCCCAAAAGCCAACCCGCACCTCGCGCGCTTGCGTGACGACCAGCGAGAGGTGACAAGGAGAAAAAGAGTGCATTCAACTTCACAGAATCCTCTAATCAACGACGTTGCGTGTGACAAGTGTAGCTCCGAGACGATAACGACAGCGCGGACATCCCCCAATCCTGTCAGGGGTTTCTAGGTTTCCAACTATCCCAGTCGCCACGACCGAGAACACGGGCGCTCGCTCTATCTATGGGTCAGAGCCGTCGCTACGCATCAGTATCAGTATCAGCATCAGTACTGACGAGAATACGTCTCCCCGTTTTCTGGTGCGATTGTGACTCCGTTCAGCGCAGAAATGCACGCATGCCTTCACCGTATTCTGGTTCATGGCGCGGTGCCTCTCGCTCGTGGGACACTCCCACAATTCGCAGCAGACTCAGACAAGGCGTTCCTTACCGCGGGGCACCACATGCTAAATATGTAGCCGCAGCCGCTCAGGCACTTTTTCGTATACACGGCCCGTGCCTACGCTACTGCGCGCATGCGCTGCGAGAGGTACTGTACCCGCAGTAACTTACTGTACATGTACTGTACCTCACTCGCGTTACATCTCTTCGACGACCAGGTCGTATTGCTCGGCCAATCTCGGCACGTCGTGCCGTCACCGTGGTGTTCGCGTCCCCTTTTTTTTGGTTGATACGACGTGCGCACGCTGGGATCCGAGAAGACGGTCAGGGCGCCCCTCGCTCTCTGCACTTTCCCCTCGCTGACTGATTGATATATCCTTGTTCTGAAAAGAAAGTTTCGCAGTGGCGGCCATGTTCTTCATTTCTGGACGTGACGTCAAAAGGTCGGACGACCAGATGGCTCAGACTCACCAGCGAGTCAACGTCCCCATGCGTGCTGCCTATGAATGGTAGTCAACTGTCTGTATGATTCCTACGTACGTCTTGAATCAAGTGGTCCCTCACACCGACTGATTTCAAGTCGCGCGGCGTGAAACTCTAATCGATGCACTATGCGCCATCAAAATATGCAGTTGTTCAAAGAATATGGCTTCATTTGCCGAGTGCGATGGCGGCAAATAGGCGTCAAGAGTACAGCAGCAAGTTTGATGGATGACCTAGATACACTATCTCGATGATCGTCCTTCTTTCCCGAGCCGACTCGATGTATGATGGAGCGCATACGCTTTCCTGCGTATGTCCACCCGATCTGCACGGAGCTCTCGTTTTGGCAGGCTATACTCCTCCCCTCGGAGTTGCGCATGCCATGGCGAAGACGAGAAAGGGAAGGAGATGGCACTGCTTTGGTGGCACGATCCTGACGTCGGAGCGCTTCCTGATCATGATGTAGGGTGGATGGGGACCTTGATCAATGAATTTGTTAGGCTACGGGCTCGTGGGTGGTATGCAGAGTAAATTTGCTCGGACGCAAGTCGAGAGAGGATATTTGAATCTCCGCCTGAAACATGCCGCATCCCGCGAAGGCCTAAACTGACCGTCGACCGACTTTCGTCTCGTCTTGCAAATGGCCTCGACACAACCCTCCTCTCGTTTCTCAACCCTCAAAGTATTCAGGTTCACCAGTCCAAAGCCACCACCACCACCCCGAAGGATCCAATTTATCTTCACCCTTCATCAAGCAACCTTTCTGTCGCATCTTTCTCCAACCAATCGCGCCCCACCACAAGTCCCAAAGTTCCCTCCCGGTCCCCAACGAATAGCAACTGCACTCCGTCTATTCGCACCCCATCCCCGACACCCAGCAGTGCAACACAGCACACCCTGCAGCGTCGGCAGGTGGGGCAATCGCCATCGGCGTCCATGTCTACAACCACTTTGTCGCCGGATTCGAGCTCGACCAGTGGCAATAGCAAGAGAGGCTTTTTTCGCAAGGTGTCTGCCCTTCGCAAGCGTTCTGCGTCGAAGAACACGCGTACGAGCGGCGCTGACGAGCCCACCGACGACGAGTCCATTTCTCGTCCCTGGAACTTCCAGGTCAGCCCATTTTTTCCTCCATTCCACGCGTGTTCTTGACTCATTTCTTTCGTCTCTACTCTTTTTTTTTCCCCCCCCGCACACTCAATGTCCGATTACATCCAAACCACGCACATGCACACACTCTCACGCTCGCTAATACAGCACAATATCCACATTGACGAAGCGTACGTTTCTCACACTTTCTAATTTCGGGTTTCCCTCGTGCTCCGGTGCATTTTTATGTCTCACACCGTGCTCTTCTCTATACAGTTTCCAAGGAATTCCACCCTCCTGGTCGTCAACGTTGGCAGAACTCGGTTACTCGGAAGCCGAGATTGCACTCATTTTGAAAGGTCGTCGCAACCGCATTCTAGAGTCTTCTCCTGCACAAGATCGCGCTCCTTCGACAACGCCCTCCCGCTCGCAGTCCCCGACATCCATCAACCCCCCCGTGCGGTCCAGCTCGCTACGTCGACAAAGGTCGGATGGGTCGATCTCCCGCTCGGAGCGATCACTCCGCATCGGTCCGCCTGCACCGCCACCTCCGTTACCCCTGCCGCCGCCACCTCAGCCGCCGCAAACGCCCCAGACACCCAATCACGGTCTTGGTGCTCCCGCCGCTCCCCCGCCCACACCCGCGTCTGGTGGCAATGCCTTCGGTAATGCGAACGACGCGGACGGTGTGGGAACGCCCTCGGAGGCCCAATACGTCTACATCCACCATCAACGACAAACGCCCAACGGCTTGATGGCTGTGCCCTCGTTGGCATCCGTGCCCGTCGTCCAGCTGCCACCGGTTCGCCAGCCACCGCATTCGCGCACCAACTCCAGCACGTCAACGCCCACGTCGACGCCCACTCTGCCATCGCGTAGCGCCAGTGTTCGCAGTGAGCGGGAACGACGCCCCAAGAATCCGCCTCCCCCCCGCTCGGCGTTTCGCATCGTCAACACGACGTCACCGCCGCCTAGATACTCGGATGACGTGGTGCGCTCTGGTTCTCCGCCTCCCCTCACACTAGGGGATGCCCTGCGGCCGCGACCACAGGAGAAGGAGGGAAGTTCATACTCGCCCAAGCGTTCGCCGGCCTTTGTGCCTCAAGATCAAATTAAGACACCTCCGTCATATTCACCGCAGGCTTCCGGAGTACCGCACAGTCCTGCAACGGAGGACGTGGAGGCTGCAGGGCGAGGAACAGAAGCAGAACGTGGGGAGACGCAAGTGCACGACCATGGCTCAGATCGCACTAGCAGCGAGCGCCGACTGCCTGTGCTCTCGATTCTCCCACCGCGGGTATCGCTCCGCAAAGACACCTTGGAGGACCTGTCGTCGTGGTCGGCTTCGCTTTTCTCGTCTCTCCCGTCTGCATTGCACGACAGCCCCAGTTCGTCCGCCTCGACTACAGCCACGAGCGTGAGCAGCGCTTCGACGCGGTCCTCCAAGTTCGAAATCCGTAGGCATGGAAGCAAGCCTAGCGTGACGCTCCCGACTATCGTATTGCAACCAGAGGTGCCGGAGGAAGACGAAGAGGTGGTGGGAGAAGAAGAGGAGCTAATTGAGCATGATTACTCGCACACTGCCTCGCCGCTCTATCATGAGCTCATGGGTATGATGCAGGGACGTGCAGCCGCCGCCAATAGTGTCGGTTCAGCTGGCTCTGGGTCGCCCGCGTCGGCGACCTTTCAGCTCGATACTGCATTTTCGTCATCACATGCTACATCTTCTCGCGATTCACAGCTCACGATCCGCCTTGACCCCCGGAGGGACAGCAGCCGCGACAGCAGCGCCTCCACCAGCACCTTTACTCACGCGACGATTGTGCGTGGTGCGAGCATCGTCCGGCGCGTGCGCGCGGACGTTGTCACTACCCCGCCGATTGTAACGCTCAAAGGCAAGGAGCGCGAACAGGAGCGAGGGCCCATACAGATCGTGCAAGAGGATGACGACGACTCGAGCTCCGACGCTACATACAGCGACGACGACGACGCGTCTGGGAGCCCTGGGGGCACTCTTTCGCTCACGTCTGGACCGGATAGTCAGGAGGCGGCTGGTTGGAGTAAGAGTCCGCGGCAGGCACTTAGACATGGGTCGCCGCTGCCGTCGCCTTCGCCCTCACCCCTACGCACGACGTTCCTTGAGCCAGGAATGGAAGAGAAGGCGCAGTGGGGGCAGGAGAGACAGAAGGCGTCGACGCCAGGTCCGTATGCCACGCCACCCCCGTCTGCACCGCCTGTGCAAATTCATTGGTTACCAACTGCCACCTCCGCCCCCGATTTGGTCACCCCCGACGGCGTTTTGCCGATATCAATAGAGCCAGCCGAGAATGCCCCCATGCCGCCAAGGTTCACATCCACGGGGCCGGCCAAGCCACGATACCCTTCGTGGCTTGCGGCCATCGTGCTCCCGCTTGCCGAATTCATAGACGACTCTGCAGATCCGCGCGTGCTCTTCACAGACCTGTCGGAGATTGCACAAGGTGAAAGCGGCTCGGTGTACTCTGCACACGCGGCGCCCGCAGTCGTGCCCCAGTTCCGGCCACCGATGCCGCGCTCGCCAGTGGAACAGACTGAGGACGAAAGCGGCGTGCCGCCAAAGGAGAAGCAGAAGCTGGAAATGGTCGCCATCAAGCGCGTTCCGATCTCGCGCGGTGGGACGGAGAAGCTGGCAGATTTGCGGCGCGAGCTGGAGCTTGCGCGCGCGCTGCGCCACGCGAATGTGCTACGCATGGAGCGGCTGTATGTTGACGTTGTTGAGGAGAGCTTGTGGATCAGCATGGAGCTTATGGATCGGAGCTTAGCGGACGTGCTGGCTGTCGTCGGTAAGGGGGTGGAGTCGGTAGTAGCCCTGGAGGCTGAGGAGGGTGGTTCCGGAGACGTAGAGTTGGTGGAGCTTTCGGAGGGGATGGTCGCACGGTTCGTGTCGGATGTGAGTGGTGTTTTCATCTATTCCTTTGTTTGTTGTTGGCTGACTGAGAGTTTGTGGGTGGTGATGCTCTGCAGGTTCTCCTGGCGTTGTCCTACATCCGCAAACACCATATTGCGCATCGGGACATACGCTCAGATAACCTGCTTGTGAGCAGATCCGGCGTGCTCAAGCTATGTGCGTATCGGATGGCCGGTTTACCCTTTACTGCTCGTTTTGGTAGCTCACCCTTTCTTTTTTCCCTTTTCAGCTGACTTTTCTACCGCGGTGTGCTCACCGCCCGGGAGTCCCAAGTGCACTGACCCTGTTGGAGTATTATACTGGCAGGTACGTCCTTGAGCGATCGCCATTATCTCGCCGGTCATCTTTAACCCCCCGCTCTCCCGTTTTCTCCTCAGGCGCCAGAAATGCGAACGTAAGCCGTTTCTGCCAGTTGTTATTTAATTCTGAGTCTGAAGCAATGCCCCCCGCAGTGGCTTGTACGACCCGCTCGAAGTTGACGTGTGGTCGCTCGGCGCGACAACTTGGGAGCTCGTGCACGGCGACCCGCCGTTCGTGGACGTGCAAGACCCGCGTCATATTGTCTCCGAGCAGCTCCCGCCTGTGCGCCAGCCCGAGGCCTTTTCACGATCTTTTCACGATTTCTTGCATTTATGTTCTCAACCTGCTGCGTTACGACCGGACGCAGACGAGTTGCTCAATGTGCGTTTTATTTTTCTGCTTTTTTTTGGGGGGACGATGAATAAACTTTTGGAACAGACTCAATTTGTACAGACCGCATGCCCACGCTCAGAGATTGTCCGGCTGCTGGGACAGTGTAAAGCAATCGATGAGCAGCAGCTACATCGGCAGAGTGGCGATTCTGATATTTAAAACATGGGACAGATACGTTTTTTCTTTTCCTTTCCCTCCATTATGTGTTGTTTGCATTACTTAGCGCCTCATATTACTCCATTTCCTCACTCTTCTCCCGTCCACCTCGATAGGATATACCCCCCTACATAGTCTAATACGGTCTGTTTTTTTATTTTAGTCTCTTCAATGGGTCATTAGGTCATCATCCTTCCCAAGTGTTGTCGTCATGCCACTATCTATTATTACGTTTTTATCACCTCTGTCTTATCTATCTACCGTGCAAGAGAGAGACTCTAGAACCTCCCTGTCACCTGTGTTGGGCTCTACAAACCGTCAAGGCGCTCGCCTGTCACGCTCTCGACCACCACCTTCAGCGCATGGGTCTCCGATACGACGCCGTCGTGCTCGTCCTCTGCACACTCAGCGATGAACGTTGCCGTCTCCGACACGAAGCCTAGAAGGTGAGAGACAGGGTGAGCACGATCAGAAACTCCCTTCGTGAGCAGGCGGCGGAGAGCCAGCGCACCAATAAGCTTGCTCCCATGCGCAGTCCAAAGGGCCCGCGCACACTGCAACGCAAAGATGCGCGTGCGCGCGTCGTCTGCGCGCGTGTGCATCAGAACGTCCAGGTTCAGCCGCTTGAGCAGGGTGTCGTCCGTCGCGCTGTCGGCGAGCGCTACGAGAGCGGCAGAGGTTGCTGCTCTTGTGCTGGTGCTGGTGCTGGTGCCGCCGTCCTCGCCTGGTGATGCTGGTGCGTCTTGGCCGGCGTGAGCGACGAGGGCGACCAAGACGGGCATAAGTTGTTGTAGGCGGTCATCGCGCCAGAATGCTGATTAGGGGTGGGAATCAGATTTAGATATTAGATGTTGTTCATGGACACCCGTTGGAGTGGAGTGGAGTGTAGTGTAAGGCGTTACGAACCTCCTTCGTCCACGTTCATGCTTTTTGTCAGCGTCTGGACGACGCAGAGCTTTAGGGGGCCGAAGAAGTCCTCCTCGGAAGCTTGTAACAGCTCGATGAAGGGAGTGAGAAGGAAGGAAAGGTACGGCGTCATGAGCGTCTGTGCCATCGTCGACGTGTGTTAGCCAGTGTCTGATCGGACTGGAGACAGAATGCATCGTCCACCTTGAAAAAATCCAAGAGTCCCACAAACGCATTGCAGAATGCAATCTTCCTCTCCGCGCTTGACTCCGAGACTGAAGGCAACTCGGATTCAGAGTGGGTTCTGATACATCACGTGTTAGAGCTTACCTGTGAACGCCCAGTCGAATAGCTTGCGGAATAATGGCTTGAACGCCGTGTCGTTCAACTTTGCGACGAGCTCAACGAATGCGGCGACCAGCGCGCTTTCCACCTAAATCACGGTATCAGTAGTTGCTCCTGACAAGACCGGAGGAATCCGGGCCATACTTTTAGAACAGCTATGTCTCGGCGTTTATTCCGTAGGTCAAGTCCTTCGAGGAAAACTTTGAACGCAGGGCGGATGTGCTCGAGCACAGAGGGCCGAGCCGCAGAACGAAGGCTTCGCCTGAGCAGCTCAAAATAACCAGCTATGTACTCCTACGCGATATCAATTTGCGCGAACCAAGGGGCGTTGAACACATCCAAGAGCAACTTACTCCGGTTTGAGCACCCGATATCGAGGGCCAGATCTCGAAATACGTTGAAAAGAGGACCGCGGTAGGCGCCTTGGATGCCACGCGTCTTGCAAAGGAGCCGATTTCGCTGGTGGTCCCCAGAGCGAGGGTATCAAAGTAAAGCCGAAAAACGCTCGCCAGCTCCGCAGTACCCCAAAACGTGGGAATAGAATCGAAAACTGTCCGAAGAACAGCCAGGGCATCTTCTGCAGGGGACGGTATCCCTCCTGAAAGTGAGTTAGTGTGGTTCATAAGTCTACTTGTTCAAATCCACCTTGCTTAACCGGGAGAGTGTCTCGAAGGACGCTAACACCAAGCTGGATGATGTCTCGAGAGAATGGGATGATCCTAGGTCCCAAGCCAGTACTAAAACAAGTTAGGTTATCCGCGAGGAACATTAGGCAAAACTTACCACAGGGGCGGTAAAGCAGCAACAGCCGGGGCAGTAGCAAGTTGATTGGTTCTCGGAGTAGCAAGGACCAGCGGAAGACACTCCACGAGAGAACCCTCTTCTCCAGGTACAATGGATGAGCCAATAACTTTTAGGGCGCCAAGGGCTGCATTAATAAGCGTCTCATCCTCGAGGGGGAGGAACCGCTTGAGTTCAGTGACAATTGTTACTATGACCGAGCTGGCCTCCTTTCGGATGGAACCCGATACCGAAGGTAGCTTGTCTACGAACGTGTCAAGAGTCTCAGCTAGAACACCACGTGATATGTGTTCATTGGGTCTTCCCTCCTTCAAAATATCGGCCACAGACACGACGAAGTGCCTAGCATGCATGGATCTGATGCACTCTGAGAGCGCCAGGCGGGCCGCTCGGGAAATCTCATCAAGGCCTGCATGCTCCCCAGCAGCACCTGGAATATTCTGGGAGCTTGAAATCTCCAACAACGCCGAAACAAGTTTGTTCAAGCCACCGATGTCTGTGTCCGAGGAGGAGAGGGAAGACACCCCGAAAGCTGCTCCGATGAAGATAACCAGCGCATGAGCTCGGCGTTTGATATGCGGAAGTAATTGAGATGCCTGTTCGTCATCGCTTATAAAACGGGTCAGCTAGTACACGGAGTAGCGACGAGTAGCCATACTGAGAATCGCCGAGTAGGATCGATCCGACTTTCCAATACTCAGGAGAGATAAGGCCGATTATCAGGCGCTGTGCTTCATTCAAGATCTCGATGAGGACCTAGAAATGACAGGTGTGAGACCGTATATAGTAGGGGCGAGCTCGCACGCACGGGTAACTGTATGTTCGGGGGGTAATGTTGTAATAGGGAAAGCGGAAGCGCAAGAGCCGCTCGAAGGTCACGACCTTGAAGCCTAACAAGTCTCTTGTCTGCCTTGGCGACGATGAGCATACAGACGATGCTTAAGAATTCCTCCGGGCCGAGTACGTCCACAAGATGTATGAAAAATCTAACCACATGAGTTAAATATAAAGAAAGGCAAGGCACGAGATGACAAATACATACTGCGTGCGGCGGTGACGCGGAACATGGTTCGTCGCATCAGTAAAAACACGTAAGAAATCTTTGGACGCCATGAGCAGGTCCTCGCGAGAAGTGTGCTTCTCTTTAAGCGAGGAGACCATAAGGGGAATGATGCTGTCGATGGTCTAGGATAACATGAACAATATGCGCACAACACATTCGCTGGACGCCAACCTTCTGGACGACGCGGAAGCTATAATTATCGTCGCGGTGGAATACGTTGGAACCCATAAAAGTGAACACGGGCATGACGTTGTGCAGAACAGACTTTGGAGCAACACGAGCAAGACTGGCAATCAGCAACAGCGCTTGATGGAAAGTTTGGGGACTCTCAGATGCTAGCAGACGTAGTCAGAGGAATAACAGGTGATGGCTCGATCGCGAACAAACCTCGGATAATGTCCACCAATATATCCAGACGGATGCCAGTGAAAGACGCCTCGTTGGCGACCTACACGAAGTAAGATCAAGAACCTACCTCCCAGTTCTTAAATGGCTTTACCTGGGCGGTAGCAGACGCATTTTGTATACAGGACATCAACAGTTGTTCGACATATGCGACACCTGCGGTAGGTCGTCCCTCCGAGCGTGAGACGTTGCCTAGAGTCTCTAGCAGACAGGAAATGAGGTCTCTATCTCCGGGAAGGGAGATACCGCTGAGAACCTCAGCGAGGAACGCCAGCGACTCCAGAGACTCAGAATCAGAGGCATCCTCCCTGCGCCAATGGTTTACCCTAGAGAAGTAAAATGAAAGCATGGCAACGCACTCTACGACTTTAGCTCGCTTAGGCGCACGCCCAGGCGTATTTTTAAGCTTAGGTTGAAGCCCATTCACCAGTTGGATGAGCAACTGCGCTCCGCCTAAGAGCTTTCCAAGGAGCGAGATACAGGACGATTTCTGACGAAGCGGGGTCAGCACATCACCGCCGTTGAGATAATGAGATCTCACGGCGTCTAATGACCCAGCACCGATGGTGATAATCGATCGGCACAACTCTGACTGGCGATCAAGGGAGAGGCGAGAAAACAGGCCACCTTGTAAGTTTTTGGACAGAGCCTCTCTCGGTAGAGTAAGTGACCCTTGGACGAATAAGACGAGAGATCTCGCGTAGTCGGATGTGAGATACTTACCTGGCTGGAAGTAGAATTTTACCGCGTCAAGGAAGACAGACCAGAGGGCGCCAGAGGTATCATTAAGGTGTTCAGACGCCGATGAGTCCAAAGAAGAAACAGTAATGGCGGCGAATTCCTCAAACTGCGGCCCGAATAGCTTTTCCCACTCTGATGCCCGCTCCTTATCCGCAAGGGCTTGAATCGTCGGCGACAGAGCTTCGGCTTTAGCCCAGTCTGACACTGGTTCCAACAACATGACGAGAAATAGCTTGACCTTCGGCAACCCACAGCTCGTAACGTGGGAAAGCAGGTATTCTGTAACCCGTCGCTTATGCCTGCGGAGAAACGGTCTTAGTGTGAAGGTAGATTCGCGGCGACCATGGCGCTCACGCAGTATTTTTTCTCTTATCCGAAGGATCGCGAGCCAAGTACTGTTGGTGGACAGCCCGGATATACTCAGAATCGTGAATGCAGTGCTCTTGAAATATCACCATAGCCTCTGTGTACTTCTGGTAGTCTTCCCAGCTAAGGTACTTAAGACGACCTGCCATCAATCAGATCAGGACATGGAAAACTAGGACATCAGTCTAAAACTCACTGTCACTTTTCTCATAGATAGAGTCGAAAGCGTACACGCCCGATGCTTGCTTCGCCTTGGACAACCGCGCGAGCAGTTGCACGCATTCGGATGCTTGGTGCCTGACTCCTCGATCGGAATCTCCGAGGGCGACGAGAAGCGCAGGAAGCACAGTTTGGAAGTCGAGTGTATTTCCTGTGGCCTCATGCGCGGCAATAAATGCGAACGCATGCGACAATGCAATTCCGCGCAGCCGTGCCTCTTCTTCGGATAACCAGACACCAACCAGAAAGGCAAGGGCGTCGTCCGCGAGGTGGATAAATTGTGCTTGCAGAAGCGATGCGGGTATCGCGGAAAGAGGTGATGAAGAATTCGTCAACTTGTACATCGAACGCATCAATTGAACGAAGTTAGCATTGCGCGTTGTTGCTTTTCCCTGTGTGTCTGTGAGTGAGCAAAAACACTGATAGGTGAGATGATTACCGGGTGCAGAGAATCGGTGAAGTTTAGACCGCTACCAGATGGCCGAGGAGGTACTGAGATCATTTGGAGCACCGATGCCTGCAACCAGTGCAGCGTGTTTCGACTTTGTGGTTTTAAGACCACGTTAGTACCCAGGTTCGTATCATTCAAGAGCTGGCCAGTTAAGAGATAAGTTCCACTGTGATTATCATATCCATTCATGACCGACCTCCTGAAACGAGTCGGCCTCCTTCACGAGGTCATCCATTTCTTCAAGCGTCGTGATCCCCATGGCATTGAGAGCGCGCTGAGCTGCATCGATCTGACTCTCTCCAGAGACTATCCCAAGTAACGCACGAGTGACTAGGTAAGCAAGATTACGCGCATGGGAGTCTGAGTGTGACAGCTTCAGTAGTAAAGATTCCAATCGCTTGGTATGCTCGGCCGAGACAAGTATGGCTTCTATCACGCGCGTACTCAGAAGACAGTTATACCTTCAGAATTAGAGCAGTACTCACCAGCCATCCGGGAGGCAACGGCTAGGTTAACTCTGTGCATCACTTCAGGGTTTGAGAACGCCGAGGATACAGACTTGTCTTTCCGTGTCGTGGCCTTCTCTGAAAACAGCCTCTCCTCCTCCTTGACAATTTGGACGCACCCTTCAAGGCTCTCGCACAGCGCCAGCCCGGAATTCGGTGCGCGCTTCTGTGCAGCCTCCACGATCTCCCATACAGTTTGTGCGGTGCGAAATTTTGGCTTTGAGAACAGCAAGAAGGGGAAGATCGCATGTGAGAAAGCATCCTCGACGATGTCTTGTGACAGCTCAGGTAGGAAGTGTAGAGCAAGGAAGGAAAGGTGTGCGCGTAAAATAGCACGCGAAGCTTGGGAGGATTTTGCGAGCACTGCCTCGGACACAGCCTTGATATATGCAGCAGGATCGGAAACCAGAACAGGAAGAAGTACGGATGGTTCGGAGTACAAGGCCTTTAGGACAGCGATCGAGGAGTCATGCACGCGCGCAAGAAATGCGGAACGCAAAGATTCCTGAACAGACTGATTCAGGGCATGTGTAGGAGAGGACTAAGTGTACTAACCAGTGTCTCGGAATCGAGTCCGGCAGATTCACGAAGAGTACGAAGCATACTCTGAACTGCTGCAGCCCGTATTTCACCGTTCACGTCCATAGATGCAACTACCATATCTGTACCCGGGGTCTTTTCCGGCAGTGAGGTTTTCTGGAAAACCCTGTCAGGAAGACGGTCAAGACGGAACGATCTCTTCATACCACGGACAAAGATAGAAGCAACTGTCTGATAGTTTCTTCTTGACTCTCGCTTTCGTCGATGCTCAGGCGCGACATGTCCTCAACAATGTTCGGGTGTCTCTGCTGAAGGGATGCCAACACGCGATGTAAGCTTCTTGTTTGCGAGGAGTTGGCTCTGAGGACAGCATTAATTGCGTGAGTGGTGATGCTCTTCAGTACTTCATCAGATGGGTTAGTAGACGAAGCAAGGGCGCTTAATAAAGAAAAGGCAGTTGGTTGCTCTACTCTGCATGAAAACCATCAGCAGCCGAGAATCAGTTGTAAGGGAGTCGAACGTCTACCTGTCGACCAGTGACGAGATCATCGGGTTAACCAATTTTTCGAATCCAGACCAACGTGCAGTGTGCAAAACGATCTCCTCGACGTTTCTGCATGACTGGAAGTTCGTTAAAGATCCTTGCTTGATGTATGTAGACTCACGACAATTCAAGTACAGCTTGAATGAATGATCCGGGAATGTAATCAAGTGAATCTTGCGGGCTAAGTACGGATAGAGCGGCGTTCACAAATTGCTGTGGTGCCACCCTTGACGAACAGGACGCCATAGAATTGAGAATCACTTTGACCGCAGAGCTCTGCAGAATGCATTTTTGTGATAGAGCAGAGAGCAACACGTAGCTGGACAGCTGAACGGACATCAAGATCGCTAGTCAGGGAGGGGGAGAAACGGCACGCTTACAACTATGTCCTTAGTAAGGCCATCAGAGTGGAGGGCGCTCTCTTGCAAGGGTTCTAGCATGGCTGGTAGTAAAAACACGAGGGAAGCGTCATCTAACGCTTTTGCTCTTGAGATATACTCGAAGAGAACGGAAGTATGAAAGGCGATCAGGGCGTGGTACGCTGTCCCCTCTTTGATAGCTGTTGGAAGTGCTGACGTGACGAACCGCGCAACAACGACATTGCGCAGCATTTCTGTGACCAAAGCCGTCCTTGGCACGCTTTGAGCGGCTGACTTGTATGCATTTAGAAAGCCCCAGTGTGCATCAGGTCTATCCACTGGCGTCAGGACCACGAATGAACTATTCCTAGAAAACCGCTCACTTTACATGGAGTATGGTGACCATTTTGGCAAAGTGGGGGGAGTCGTGGTAGGGAAGAAATAGGGACAGAACGTCTTCGACGTTGAATTCATTGATCCTGCGTTCATTAGCTCTTCCATGGCCGATAGAGTGAGCCCAAACAAGACTCACCGGAAGCGACGGACAAGCCACTCCAACAGCCTCCCCGTGGGCATCTCCATCAGATCCTTCCCAAGCAATCGCAGGAAAGAGGATATCTTTCCGTCGAGTTCCTTAGCCTCATTGACGGTTAAGAGCGTTCTGTCTACTCCCTTTGCCGTGTCGGAAAACAATGCGATTTCATATCTTTGCATCGCCGGGTTCCATTGACGGAGTTGGATAAAGGCATTCCAAGCGAGGGCGTGTATCGATTCGAGGTCGTGTTTATCTGCCTCACGTCCAGTAAAGAGGTACGACTGCGTTGGTTTGCGTCGGGTACGGTCCACGAGGAGAGCGGCATTGAGGGAACTGGTTTGTGCTAATTGGGTAGCAAGACTTGAAGGCATGTCGAAAAGGTTTCCTCAGCGAAGGCAGATCATAAATTACCTCCTACGCGGTCCCTGCAACCTGGGCTTGAGTAACACTTCTGCTACCCGTCGGCGTAGAGAAATTCAAGGGGGCACGTGCCCAGCCGGTCCGCATTCCGTCCGGAACACCGCGGCCACCCCCGTGCCACGCTCTCTATGCCAGTCGTTTTAGGATCATTACCCTCTTTGCGGAGAAAGTCTATTCTGATGGAGAAATACTGATGGATATTATAGACTGGGCCTTGTCCTAGGTCTATTTTGGAAATAGACCTAGGAACGAGTGCAAGGCCTACTATAGTCTGTCTCCCCCCCCCAAACTCGCCCCTGAAACGTCCTTTCTACTGCGTGATTAACGCCTCGCTTCCACACCTGCCGTGTTTTTCCGATCCAAAAAAAAAGCTGCCTTCTCATCTATTTCCTTTGGGAGCGAAGTAGTCAAGAACCTGGTAGATGCCCTCTCACTTCGTATGTATCTAGAACCCAACCTTCAGAAGACTCGGTGGGTGTTTAAGGGCTTCCATTCTATTGTAGTGCCCCACTCTCCCTTTCCGTCTCGCTGCCGTGCCATGCCCTTGCTGAAAGAACTGGACGACGGCACGTCTGATGATGCGCCCATGGTACCTTCAGGGCGTGCAAGCGCAGCCTTCACATATCCTGCATCAAGTCGTCTCCCGTTTCAACACCTTAGTACCGCTTTCTGCCGCGGCGCGTACCGCTAAGCGAACACAAGTCCGGAGGATGCTTCCGCCTGGCTCAGAGCCCCCTCGGAGGTACACCCAAGCCCGAATATCCACCCCGAGAGGTGCTCCCTGCCGAGTTAAAATTCTCCAAGTCTGACCTACTCTGCTCGATCATCTTCGGCGATGTCGTGCTGGTCTTCCGGTCGCGTATGCTCTCATGTTTTAGATTCGGTGGGAAAACCCCCGTATTTTATTGTTTTGATATAAGGACAACTTTGCTTGCTGCCTATGTCATTCGTTCCTTTACCGACACTTTGCCGGCTTGAAGCATATTACGATATTACCATCCGCCATTAGAAATATTGCCTCTGGGGGACCATGGCTATAATTTTGCTATTACGCTGCCACTGAGGACATCCATAACTGTAGGTGGCCGGGTGCCAAATGGGAAACTGCGGAAATGGATATCCCAGGAACCAAAGCTTGGAAAGGCAGAAGAGCATGGACCTACCCGCCCGAGACCTTACAGAAAAAGCTTTATGATCTCGGGTTGACACCCAACACGTTGGTCTCACGCCGCAACGCCTCGTCGGCACTGCATCTAGTTTGCTTTCAATATCTCGGGGCACTGAATAAACGTAAATGAAATTGCTGACTGAACACTGGCCATTTATCACGGACCAACTAAAGATAGGCATTGTCGACAAGTATAATTATGCTGCCTCGGTAGACAACCTTACACAACGGCTTCCGAGCCGTGTACAACAAGACATGAATCAGGAGTAATCACGATCTATAGCATAGGCTGGAAAGATTTCACAGGCTTAGGAAGATGAGATAAGATAAGGATTGAGGCACCCATCGCCACAATTTCAAGCGACCTGCTTGGTCATGATCACGTAGGTTTTCAACCCTGTCCAAGTCAATTCTGACTTCCCTTGCATGCTCAGTCATTTACCTTGCGAGGCTTCTCTACAATTTACTAGTGTGCCCCCAGCAGCCATGAATTCGGTCGTCAATTTCCAGCAACCGAGGTGCGCTTCCTAAGTCTTATTAATCATATGATCATCGTGGAACCTGTTCGCAACTACCTCTTACCCTCACAGGCTACGTACGCCCATCCACACGCTCGACGATGACGCCCTTCTCCACCTATTTTACATCTTTGGACTGCATTCTGTGGACCGGGACGATGGCCGCATCTTTCGCGCCAATTGGGATCACGCACGTTGGTGGTATAAGCTCGTACAGGTCTGTCGACGATGGCGGCACCTCATATTTGCGTTCCCGGTTCGCCTGGATCTTCACCTTCTCTGCACGTATGGAGTGCCTGTATCAGACATGCTAGCGCATTCACCACCCCTGCCACTCTTCATCAGTTACCTGGACCAAGATCGCGTGAGGACCGCCAAAGATGACCACGGCATACTGCTCGCGCTTCAGCACAGCCACCGTGTACGTCGTATCGGCCTCACAATGCCGGCCTCGGAGTTGCTGAAGCCATTCATGGCCATGGGTACTCAATTTCCGATGCTCGAACGCCTGTTTATCTGGTCTCGGTCGGAAGACAGCCCGCACTTGATGCTTCCTAAAACACTTCAAGCGCCCCATTTACGTGGCTTTGCGCTGTCCGGCGCAAAGCTTCCAATAGGACCCCCATTACTCACGACTACTGTAGGCCTTGTTACTCTCATCCTTGAAAGTATCCAGCCAGACGTCTATTTCCCCCCGAGTTTTTTGATCGCACGACTTTCGTCGATGACCCAGTTGCGGACACTTTCCATCGGCTTCACTTGCCCTGTGGCTACCCGTGTCGTCGAGGGACAACTGTCACGCACCCAGGTCATGACGCGAGTCACCCTCCCTAACCTTCGCTCCCTTTTTTTCCGAGGAGTCAATGCTTATCTGGAAGGCCTTCTTGCTCGGATGAACACCCCTCAACTTGAGGTATTCCACATTGCATTTTCTAATCAGCTCACTTTCAATTGCCCGCACCTCTTGCGGGTCACGACCACAATAGAGAACCTCAGATTCAATGCCGCCCACCTCCTCTTCTATCCGGGTGCAGTTAGTTTAATCGACGACCTGTTGCCATCCGTGGACCGTTTTCTCTTTCGTGTGGAGATACGTTGCACGCACCTCGACTGGCAGGTAGCATCCGCAATGCAAGCTTTCCGCGCACTCGCGCCGATATTGTCTACTGTGGAGACTCTAACTCTCCATTACTATTCCGAAGATGGTCACCCTCCAAAACCGTCCGACGAGGTCGATTCCGTGCAGTGGCGTGAACTATTCGGACTCTTTCGCAACGTCAAGACGCTTACAGTGGCCGACGGGCTCCTCGGGGAGCTCTCTCGTTCTCTACAGTCAGGAGACGAAGACCCGTTGCCTGAGCTGCGGGAGCTTAGATATTCTGGAAAAGACAATGTCGACGGCGCATTCTCACCATTCATTCATGCTCGCAAAATTTCAGGCCGACCGGTCGGCTTAGTCCATTATTGAGAACTCTGACATTGATGCTCTTTTGATTGTCGTCGTATAGCGTCATGCGAGCCATACGGCACGAGGCTTCGCCCCCGCCTCTTCTGCGAAGAGTTTTATCTTTTCTCCAGATCCCTCAACTTCTACTGGCATCCGTACTGACACCAGTGCCCGTGCATGACCTTCACGCCCTCAAATGTAATACGTGTATGTGATATGGTACCTAGAAGGGCGTTTGCCAATTTTAGATTATTGTCGCTGCCTACCTCTTCATATCCCCTTCATCACGTGCTGATTTTGTCAACTCTTATTAGAGCCTTCTCACCGCTGTCCTACGCCAAATTTTAATACAACAATCATATTGACAGTGGAAGTGGCAATCTCATGTGACGCATTGCGCACGAAATCTTCTATCACAAGGAACATTAAGATTTCACCGTCACAGCCCCCCGCTAAAGTATATTTCAGGTAAAGCCCTCTAGCTAAACCGACAGCAAAATGCCGCCCTTTCATACTAGACGGTGCCAAGTCTTACGGGTCACACACGAGACTGAGGGTCGAGCGTTTTTGGACCAAGATGCACGATATCATAGTAAGAAGGCTATCTATCCATCGTTGGTTCATGCCCGTCGTTTCGCCCTGGGTTTTGGGAAAGTGAGTGGCACCTTGAGAATTGCGCGCTTCTCCTCTCCTGCGCTATCGGGGAGCCCAAGACGCTTTAAATCCTGGGACGAGAGCTTGCCAATGGTGCACCCTAGAGTAGTCCCGACGAATCTCAGTCAATGTTTCATGGCGACGATAAATAAATGCGCTTTACCGAGTGACCTAAACAAGCTGTTCACTCTTTAGGCGAAGGCCCAGTTAGTCAATCACAACGCAGATCATTCTAAAATGGGTCGTACTTTGTCGTAGACATTTTGAGATCTGCTGCGATCAGTGTTGTCTCTGTCGCGTACTCGTCGACCCGCAAACAAAGGGCAAATAAGTGTGTTAGAAGGTTCGTTTCGTTATCGCTTGTCATCCGGGCCCTGCATGCCCATATGAGTCGAGATAATGTGGAGATAGCAGGCGACGCACGTTGTGGATCCTCTTGGTGTCTCTGTAAATCGAGCAAGAAGGCCATCAACCACCACTTCTGGAGCAGGAGCCAGACGCTCCAGAAGCGCAGTTCTTTCCGGGACAGCTCTCCTCGCGACACTGAGGAGTGTGAACATTACCGAAGCATAGATCAGTATTTTCCTATTCCGATCGGACCGTATGAGCGAGAGAAGAGTCATGGTGCATGAAGCCACGAACGCAATTTTGGACTTGGGCTTAGGTGAGGAATACGCAAGCATGAGGTGCTGTTGTAACCAATCACTCCGAGCGTTGGGCAACAGACGTGCCCTTGCGCGGTCGTTCGACGCATTTTTGAGCTTAGGGAGAAGGCTGTCCATGGCGTCCCATTCCAGTTCCGAGATAATGTTGTATAGCGGATAGATATCCTCTGGATTCTTAGCATCTGCGTCGAATGCAGGGATAAGGCGCGCAGCATTTGTCGAATCTTCCATTTTCTCTGACAAGCCCTAAGCGTAAGCGAGACATTCCACCAAAAAAAAAAGTCGATACGCACCCTGTGTTGGAAGGTTCTCCGTCCCCTCATCTATCCGATCCTGCAGTACGCCTGCTACGTCTTCCATCGCACTCACATCCACCCTGTTGCGCTCGTAGGCATTGATGGCTGCCTTGGCCTTTTTCGTCCCGAATACTTTTCCTAACATGCTACGCGCCTGGAAATGCTCCTCACTTCCGGGTTCCGTAGGCTTGAAGCTCTTGTGAGCTTTAATGTGGCGAGAGACCAAATACACAGGAGCAGGCTGTAAAACAAGTTTCGAAGATCCTGGCCGATGGAGTGCGAGGAAGTATCTAGACACAAGGGACGTGGGAATCCCATTCCATGGGAGCCAATAAAAGAAACGCACTTGCTTCCTGTTCCTTCGCTTCCGTCATGGACTGAGCCAGAGAATTCGATGGCAGGCGTTTCGCCGACGATAGTACTCGGGCGGTTCACGAACTCCTTCCCTTCATCCTGTTCGCTCACAAAGATATTGAAGGTTGTGTTTATTGGGGGCGTAAGACATGGAAAGCTCGCTATAGGATCAAAAACAAAGGCTGGTAAGCAAGAATCGGTGCCCCGTATGCATGAAAATAAACAGAACACACCAAGCACAGGACCAATCTGAGTATCGGGCAGATCAGAAAGCTGGAGGGAAAGTGTATCAGGGTCCTTTGCATCAGAAAGGCTACGCTTTCGCTTTTTCGCAGAGTGTGCAGCTGACATGACTTGGAATCTCCTGAGGAACAGAAAGTGAACACGTGATCTGGGTCCATAGTTGCCAGATTGGGTCTTCAGACCGATTTGCACCGACCCGACCGATTTACACCGGATGCACCGATTTCAGCGCACGTGATGCACGTGACCCCGGCCCGTCAGCCACCGTCCCGAGGTGGCAGCTTCCGCTCAGGCTTGTCGAGGGACTCGGAGCGCGTGCACGAAGGCACGATGGGACAACAATCGAAGCAATTACATTTCTCATCGCTTCCACTCGGTACACCATTCTATCAAGAAACTATGCAGACCAGGGGAACACCTGCTGCCCAAAACCTTCCGGTGGGACTCAGAACCGCATGAACCATCCGAGTCGGTGTGAGCATCAGTTGTCCCGCAAATTGTCGAGACGAAGGTGTTGGTGTCTGTTGTGGAGCACCATGAGGCTGTTAGGAGTGGACGGCGGCATAAGCAGGTCATACAACCTGAAGACCATGCTACCGTCCTCATCGATGATCGTCCTCCTCTGGAGTACCTTCCCGAAAGCCTCATACTCCACAGGGAGATCTGCGCTCCTCTCATCACGTACTACAACCCTTTCGTACATGTCCCGCAATGTCTTTAGGAACTAGATGGGATAAAAGTGTGTCACTCCCTGTGGCTGCGGCCAGTCAGGGATGTCATCATCGCCCTTCCTCTTCACTTGGCGGGCACCGTCTGCACAATAACCCTTCTTGTGGTTCTCGGGGCCCCCGGGATACATCACGGTGTGACAACGGCTACAGCTAGCTGTCTTGCGCTAGGGGAAGCCAAGAAGCGTCAGAGAAAAGCAGGGGGAAGGTGGAGGAGTCCTGGGCTGGGACGCACCAACTTTGCGTCTGCTCCAGCCAAATTGTTCCCACCAGTTGGCTTCACGAGTGAGATGACAAAGCAATGTTGCCTCCAGAACGTGTCAGTGCCCGCTGTCGCTACCCAAAGTCACAATGTGTCAAAAAAGACACAACTTGAGGTGGGAACTTGAAATGTACACACATGTAAAGTCGTTGCACACAATTCGTGTCGCGATCTTTTCCATATTACCGAGCTGTTCCATGAGCACCCGAGGATGCTTTGGGATGTGCTCAATGTTCTTTGATGCGTTGAGCGCCTCCAATTGAGAATTGAACTCATGTGTTGCAGCTAGCCATTTCCAGGAGTTCATGTTATACGAGACCCATCGCTGCTCAGCGCGAAGATCCATGAAGAGGTAAAACTCATCGCTTCCATCAATCACCGGCACACGGGCATCAAGACCCATGTATATGGAGATGAGTGACTGCGAGCGCCTCAGCCCAGCCATGCTTCAAGTTCTCGCAGGGGGCAGCAGGTGTTGTGAAATGGATGGGATACTGATTGACTTTGACCTCAGACTCTCAGGGGCTCCAGTTGGCGTACCATGGATCAACAAGGGGGAACATGATGGCACAAGTCGTCCTGAGGTGGTGAAATAGATGCAAAGGTCACTTGGCTTGCCGCCGAAGGCGGCAATTACCCTGGGTATGACCAATTTCTCCGTCTATGAGAGGACTCGACGCGACCACGTGAAAACCACGTGACTATCTCCGAGGTACCCAACAAATGCATTGCTGGCGGTTGCGGTTGTTGCGTGTCCTTGTGTATTTATCTTCTGATGCAGAATTACCCAACACTGGCTGGCACAATCTACTCTCGTTTTTGTCCTCTCAGCCCCCATGGCAGAGTGGCGGTCTTCCTTCTTGAATCGGCGACGGGAACTGCCCACGTGGATTTTATCTTTAAATATTTTTAGTGTGAGATGTGCATGTGCGTGGCTCGCTCTGCTCCGCTTCCTGCACCTTTCACGCCTCCCAATGGCCACCCGCCCACATGTCCTTCTCCGACTTTTACGCCTCTGAGCTCTCGGATATTACGTCTTCTGACGACGACCATGAATTTACCAATGCAAAGGCAAGGCTCCGACAGCTAAAAAGCCCAAACTTGACCGGCGGTCTCCATACACCACCGTCCCCTCAGACCACCACGCTCAACCTCCTACTCCGTGAGGGCCCTATATGGTTTGTCCCTTGTTCTCCGTCGCCATCGTCATACTCACTCTCTCATCAGAGCTAATCGTCGATGGATCGATCAACTTGAATCCAGACTATCAAAGAGGTACCAATCCCGCGTTTTATCTGTCCGCCCATGTAGTTTTGTTTCCCTGCCGCGAAGGAGTTGTCTGGTCAGAACAAAAGCAGATCGGTGGATCACAGGGTTTGATGGTGCTTGGGCGTTGCGTCCAGACCAGCGACCAAGGCCTCTGGTGAGAAGTATGCTGTGGTTGGAATCTCGTAAAGCCGAAAGAAGATAAGGTCAGTAGCAGACAAAAGCAGTCGCGGCAATGCAGGAAATGGGGTGCCATCCAAGTCGATATATGGCGTAATCGAGGGCTGGATCCACCCAAAAATGCACTGGGCAAGACTAATGATCCAAGTCCTTTAAGATTTACTTTTCTCATCCTATGCCTGTTAACCAGCGCTCGGACAGCCCACGCACACGCTCCCAAGCTCGTACTGCTCTTACTGCCCTTACCGATTTTCAGTTCAGGGGCGACAGCGGGTACTTGGAAGACCTCGTCGCTCGCTCGAATCAACGCTCCAAACGTAGAACAGTTCAGCATAACGTTTGCTCGACGAGCGCATGCTCGGACTTCCACACCTGGCCCAGTTCGTCGATCGCACAGAAGAGATTAAGTCCGCCCACCGGACGTCCATATGGCTCTGGGAGCGCGGGTTCTGCATGCCACACTATTTTCGGGCCCGCACCGCGCGGGGGCACGTTCCGGCTGCAAATCTCGTGTCACGGGTTGGTGCGGTAGATGACCCTGCTGACCCGCACGTGCAGGCAGCTCTCCATGCTCGTGTCACGCGTTGAACGGCTCGACGTCGAGGCGAACCCGATTCGTGAGGACGTAGCGATCACGCCGCAGTGGCTCGAATTGTTGGGCCAGCTTAGAAGCGTGCAGAAAGTGGATCGGTACGCTCGTGCCGAGCACTGCTTCCGCCCTGGAGTTGTCCGCCGACACCAGGAGAGGGAATGGAGGCAGCGTTGTCGGATCTCCACTCCACCTGCACCTGAGAGGTTCCTCCATGCTTCCGCCGATTGAGTCGTTCACAGTCGCACGAGAGATTTCCGGCCGCACTGTCTCTGTCCACTATTCGGATTTGGGTGAGGAGGGCCATGAGGAAGAGGAGGATCCTTGAAGCCAGGCTCATGGATTACGGAAGGATGACGACCACTTGCGATGATTATTTGCTTTTTTTATAATACCTTAGTGTAAGCTCACGACTCTTTAGAAATGGTCACGTGTCCTGGTTGTTTTGCAAATTCTGACAGCACACGGCCACTCAATTGAGTTACAAGTGGGTATTTTTTTGAGTGCACATCTGAGAAGATCTCATACCCTCTGTGAACCTCGTTATCGTCACTCAGGTCCGTCAATTCACACATTCCTCTACGGACTTCGTCTGGGAGTAACATTAGCTTGCTTCTAATAGATGAACTCAGTCTCCCCGCTGCCAGCGCGGGCTATGCCCTCGCGCTCGTCGTGGCTCAAGATCACGCTCAAGCTGCCCACCCAGACTCAGGAACCCACTCGTGCGCTCCGCACCATTCATAAGGATAAAGACCTGGACAGTGACATCGAGTCGGAGGACGAGGAAGATGACCATCCCCATGGCGGGGACCGAAAGCGGACGCTGAGGACACGTCGAGTGGTGCTCACGTCGTTGGGTCCTCTCATGTTTTGCTGGGTGCTTTGATGTTCCTGATTCTCTGTCGTTTACTTATCCAGTCATCGAGTTGATAGATGAAATGTCATGCAAGGAGAAACAACTGAATGAGGCCGAAATCGCACTGCGACGCGAGGAGATGGCCCGAAAACGAAAACACCTTTCCGAGAAGAACTTAGAAGAAGATGAAAGGCGTGCGTGCATCCTATTCTCATATCCTTCTCTCGATCCGATATCTCGTACCAGGCAGAGACGATCAATCGCCCCCTGAAGAAATTTGGCACGCGAAATAGGCATAACCAGCTCGCCAGTGCCGAAGATCGCACACCGGCAACGGCACACCTGCGGAGGGCGAGGTTGATGAGGAAGAGAGCGGAGAGGTGGCAGCGGTGCCGGTGGTTGAGGTAGTCCCGACATGCTACCGGTGGATCTCGACTTGAAAACTCTCCCCTGATGCAACTCCCGGGGACAAGATACTCCTCTCATTCTCGTTACTACCAGTGCCGCACCAGCCAGCGCTCGACAACGACGGGGATGTAATAATGGTGACACCGGAGCAAGCAGCAGCAAGAGTCGACACCACGGGCCACGGCTGTCTGTAATGTGGACGGATGCACGGCAACGAGGGAGTATGGGCTGGTCCGTGTGATTGGGAATGCAGTGCATGTGGAATCATCGTAGAACTTCACCTTTTGGACCCGTTGCTAGGAGTGGTTATAGTCTGGGAGCTCGAGCTGGGATTTTTAGCCCGATTGAAACCCACGTTGGTAGGCTTGGTTGATGTTCTATTGTAGTGTTACACCCCTCTGCCATAGGCGCCCGATGTACTTTCGGCGCTGTGTTGGGCGTTGTGTGCCACTTGCAGGCAGACCTGAGTGATCGATCTTCCATCACACCCCTTCGACCAGTACAAAGTTGTTTCTCCACCTACCTGCGGGTGCTTTCGATACAATCCCTTGATTCTCAGACGTTACCGTTGAGTTTTCTCCCACTCTCACCATTCCTGAAGTGCCAACCCAATCTCTTAAAGTCGTCTTCTCCATCGACTCCATTCGTTACTCACTGGCTTCGTCCAGTCATTGTTACTTTACACCCCCACTCGTTGACTCTGATGGATTTCTTGTCTGAAGGTATCGTGATAGGTGGTGATTCTGTATGGGAAGAGTCTGGTCTAGCACGAGATCGAGGTATGTCGTTTGTACAGTGCCTTGAACGATGCTGACCCTTCCGATGTAGGCTTGGTGGTAATCGACATGCTCCCAGACGATGTGCTCGTCGACATATTCAATTTCTGTGAGGATGATGACGGTCTGTCATGGTGGGACCATGATTGGCAGGATCCGTGGCATACACTCGTCCATGTGTGTCGTAGATGGAGATCCCTCGTGTTTGCATCACCACGTCGCCTCAACCTACGACTCACCTATCGTGGACATCGACCTATGTCGGAGGTGCTGGACACCTGGCCAGTTCTGCCTATATCACTAAGATCGCTCTTTGATCCATCGAACAAGCGGTGGGATAACCTTGTTGCTGCACTCGAGTCGGAGCACTACCATCGCATCTGTAAAATCCACATCGAGATGACCAATTCGCGCTGGGAAAGATTCACAGAAGCGATGCAGAAGCCATTCCCGGAGCTGACAAATCTGCGAGTTTGGACGCGTGATGTGGTGCCAGTCCTTCCTGAATCGTTCTTGGGCGGATCTGCCCCACGTCTTCGATCACTCTTTTGCAAAGCATTCCATTTCCATCAATTCCAAAACTACTTTTGTCTGCCCATCGACTCGTCGAACTCTACCTTTGGGACATTCCCGATTCTGGGTACATTTCACCCGATGCGCTGGCCACTTCCCTCACAGTCATGACCAGACTCGAATCCCTTGATCTTCGATTCCATTCCCCTCAATCTCGCCCTGAAAGCCGATCTCTGCCTCCGCCCACACGCTTTGTCCTTCCCGCTCTCACCCGACTTATGTTCAAGGGTGTTTACGAGTATTTGGAGGACCTTCTGGCCCGAATCGATGCCCCTCTTCTCGACTACCTCGACATTGGATTCTTCATGGACCTTGACTTTGACGTCCCACAACTTCACCGGTTCATTGGTTATGCGGAGGAGTTCAAGAAATTCGACCGCGCAGACGTGGAGATTTCCGATTACTCAATTCAACTGCACGTTTACCCCAATCCAGGGTCAGTCGATCCCCTCAGGCAGCTCAAGTTACGAATCAACTGCCAAAAATTAGACTATCAGATTTCGGCTCTCACCCAGGTCTGTAGCTCATCCTTCCCTTTCATCTTCGCTTTGGAGGATCTCCAGATCAAGGGAAATCATTTCCTTTCATCGTCACACTGGAAAGACGACATGGAGAACGCTCAATGGCTGGAACTTCTGGATCCGTTCACTGCTCTGAAGAATCTCTATCTCACCGATGGAATCGCACAACATTTTTGCGGTGCCCTTCAAGAGCTTTCCAGAGAAAGGGCAACTGAAGTGTTACCCGCGCTATGCAATCTTTTCGTACGGGGGTCCTCATTGGAACCTGTCCAGGAAGCCATGAAGCCATTCGTTGCTGCACGACAGCTCTCCGGTCATCCTGTGGTTGTCGACGATTGGAAGGACTGACTCGGAAACCAGTCAGCTCGTGGGTCGATGGTTAGTGAGTTCTCTTTGTTGCTTCTTCAAATTCTCATCTAATCTAATCTACCTTCTGGTAGATCCCGCTTTGGTGCTGTTTGAGCTGTACATTCGCTTGAATCCTTGTATAATACCTCTCAAATCAATACAAGCTATGGCACAAATAATATGAGCTGTAATGTCTGCCTCAGGGGGACCTCACGCCAACGTCTCTTGTCCATTTAAAACAAGGTCAAACGTCCCGAGGCACGTATTACAGAACGACACTGCCGGTGCGTCGGATATCAATAAATGTCTGATACCCTGTTAGCGTGGAGGTAGGCACGCTTGTCAGTTCAGTAGAGTCAAAGTCCGAGGGACGTCCAGAGAAAGAATTTGGAGCCCAGTGTTTAGAGGGTTGTAGAACCGAACGCAAGTTGTGTATTGATGGCCTTACGCTCTCACATACGCACCATAATTCATCATGCTCTATAATGGACGAGATTCACCCAACGCCCCATGCTCGATTCCGCCACGGCGTCCCGAAGTGCCTCCGCAGTCCTCTCATAATATGGTACCCCTTCCCATCCATCTGAAAATACAGGTCCATACAACTCCTGCGCGAGAAACTGTCCGTCCATATCAGCCATCGCCCACATGGTCCCAACCATACTCCGAAATCCACAGTACTGCATCGCAGCAGAAAGGTGAAAGGTGTACACAAATTCCCTATATTTGTTTTGTCTTCTCGTTTCAAATTTCCACCACGACATGCTATTACAGGAAAATAGGGTAAGCATCTATGCTGTACGAGTAAAGAACTAGGGTAACAACATCAGTGCGAAAACGACAGACAGAAAACCCATACACGGAGTAATTATTCCCTTCCTCATGCCTCACATCCGGCTCGCTCCTCACCACTCGCACGGCCACCCCGCCTGGAGCACCCTTCTCCCCTCGCACTTAGCACCACGCTAGTATTACGAATATGCGAGTTGCGCTGCACAGTGCGCTCGACTATGCTCGTGCCGTCGCGGAAGCGCGTGCGGAACAGGACGTTCGCGTTGGTGAAAAGGCCCTCTTTGAGCGAGACGATGATGAACTGCGCGCCGCGGAAGCGCCTGCAGAAGAGCGTGCCGATGTGCTGCGTGTGCGAGAGGTCGAGCGCCGCGTCGATCTCGTCAAGGATGTACATCAGCACGGCTTGAACTGCAGCAGCCCCTGATCAGCGAGAGCGCGACGAGTGACCTGTTTCGTTGTGGCATGTGCGTTGGGTTGGGGGTTGGAATGACATGTGATGTGTTGGAGGATACGTGTGTGAGGGGAACGAGTGTCTGAGACGAAGGGCATCGCATACGCACCGTTGGCCACCGCTGAGTTCCGTTAAGCTTTGCTTCCATGCGCTGCCCAGCTAGACTTTGATCTCGAGGCCATCCGTCAAATCTTGGTTTCTGGCGGCTGTAACTTTGCAAAGTTCCCAGGAGGAGTTCCACAAGATTCCTCCAAAGTCCCATAGATGAAAAATCAAACTCGGATGCGAGGACAGGTTGTCCTTGTGTCAACTCACCCATTCACCTTCTCCCACGTCATCTTTAATGCGTCCCGCTTGTACCGGTCGAGCTCCTCGATCGTCTGCTCGATCTTCTCCTTGTCCTTCAAAACAGTGCCCAACATTTTCTTCAGGCTGCCTCGCGTTTCTCGACACTGAACAGATCAGCTCAGGTAAGGGTGGGATGCGCCAGGTAAAGAGACCAATGCACGCACGTATCGATCATGTTCATGACCTTCGGATTCACCTTTTTCTTCATGCCCGCTGCTGCTCTCGAGTTCACGCGCCCTGTCCTTCAGCTGGCCAATATCAACCTTGCTAAAATCATACTGCGATCCCGCCTGGCCAAATAGACTGTTCGCGCGCGCACACTCCTCAGCAAAGGACTGAACGATGGTCATTCCCGCACTCACTGGCTCTCCTCTGCGATCCACTCGTACTGCCTCTCGGATCCGTCGCAGCGGTGACGTGGCCAGTCTTTCCTTCGCGAGCGCCTGCAAGTCGTGCTCGAGCTTCTTGATGGACCTCCGCTCGGGCCGCTTGCTTCTTAGCCTTGATCACCCTCAAGATCGTGCACTCCGTATCGAAAAGTCAGGTCGCATGCTCTTCCTGCAGACGGCCCTCTGCCTCGCCGTGCTCCTCCTGTCGTCAAGGATTTGCGTGCGTGGGGTCAGCGAGAGTTGTTCCGCTCTTCGCGATTTGTCCGCGAGCGCTTTGAGCTCCTTGCGCATCTCGTCGATCCCGGTGGAGGCATCGGCTAGCGCTTTGCGGGCTGAGGCAATGTCTGACTCAATTTGTTCTGTATTGACGGATATTCAACAATGCAAAAAAAAGAGAAAATTCCAGATGCACGGACCAAGCTCCAGTGTTGCCGTCCGCATTTCTTTCTGTGAGTTTCACACTCGCAGCTTGTTTCTGCAGCGCCGCCTTTTGCTTCTGAATGTTGCCTGAGAGAGAGACCGCGAGTGTATGAGCGCGTTCGAGCATGATCGCGAGGAAGTGGTCTTTACCTTGAGCTCCTCCGTTTTCCCCCTGCTTGTCTGAATTCGTCCATGTCCTTCCGAGCTTCTTGATCTCTGCCTTGGCGCCACCTGCCGCTCCTGGCGGCTTTACGGCAGTCTCCATTTCTGCGATGGAGTGTTAAGCTCTCCAATTTGTGCCCAATCTTTAGCAAACAAAATCATCGCTTCAGCACAAAAAAACGTCGAACCGTAGAAGGCGATACGCCCGCGCGGCATTACTGCTCCCAACCTGCTCTCCATCAAGGTAGCTCATGCTCCTTAATCTCAACCCATCTGTGTTCGCGCGCTACGCGTCCTCTTGCACGAGCGGCGACTTCCTCGCCCTCAAGTGCGGCGAGCGTCCTCTGCGCGCCGATAACGCGCTCCTCAGCTGCGCGCAGCTCTGTGCGCGCATGAGCACACTGGACCCGCTCGGCGTAGCCCCGCCGGACAGCGTCCCGCCCGCTCGTACACTCCCCTGTCGAGCGTGACCTGCGCACGCCCACCTCCCACGCGAACGTCACTGCTGGCGCCGACGCCGCGTCGTCGCAGATCAGCGTGTCGTTGAACACGAACGCGATTGCCTCGGCTACCTCGTCTGGGTAGCCGACGAGCAAGAGCGCAGCCGTACTTTGCCTGGTGGGAGGTGGTTTGCATTTTGGAGTTTCTGTGCGAGTGGGAGTGCGGATGGGGTTTTGGTGTTAGTAGTATAGAGAAAGGAGGGTGTGGCACACTTCAGACGAGAGCTTGAAAGCACGGATCTTGTTCAACGGGATGAGCGTCACGCGCCTCTTGATGCCGCCTCGTTCTGGGAGATCCTTTCCCATGCGTTCGTCCTCAACGACGACGTTGTACAATTTACCGCCTGCGGCGATCTCGAGCGCGTGCTCTTCCGTGGTCTTCAGGTTGAGTTCGAAGAGCGACGCGATGAGGCCCTTGACATTGCGCGTGTCGAACCCGGGCGGTGAGTATAGTTAAAATCAAGTTGCGGGAGCTCGAACGTACCGCGTCCCGCTCCTGCGTACGCACCGAGATTAAGCACTCTGCTTGCAACTTGGAAGGGGGCAGGGGAACATACATGTGCACAGCGCTATGCATTGTCCTTTGCCTGGCGCAGCGCCTCATCATGCGCAATCTGTGTTGGGTACTGCGAGATGACTGGTTCGCAGGTCGGGTCGCACGGCGGCGCAGTAAAGCGTTCAGATCGGAAGGCGAAAGAACGAGGAGGCAGACGAATCTCTTAATGTCGCACGAGAAGAGAGAGAGTGTGGAATGGTTATGATTTTGCACGCTGTTTTACACGAGGTCTTTTGAGGGTTATATACATTTTTCAAGCACCTAGAACAAAGTCTAAAAGTGAGGGGGCGGAACGTCGGGCGACGTGGGCACGCCTTGGTGGTGGCCGTGTCGAACGGGCGGCGTATCGTACTGGAAAGTTAATGGAACTAGAGAACGGGTGTAGAAAAGAGTATCGAGACACGAGGGGACTGGCGAAAAATGAGCACGGCGAGGGCGCGTGGCCTGTCCTTTTCCCTCTGGAAGTGTCCCAGACCTCATGCTTGAATTATCAGACAAGGCTCTTGCCCTTCCACCCACCGCAACCATTATGGCTGGCGTGAGCTTGGTATGTCTCCTATTTTCAGCCATTCGAGACATGCACTCTCTTCTTTTTCCTTTTCAGACCTACCCACTGAATTTGGTCCCATGACGTCTCACCTGATGCCTAGGATCATCCATTCCAACTCTCGGTGGACCCAGAGAGTGAATCCAAAGCGCTGTCTATCGCTCCCGAGGCTGAAGATTTGCCAATGACGAAGACGAGGCCGAGGGAGAGTGGAAGGCAGGAGGAAGGTGAGAATGAGGACGAGGATCGAGATGGGGATGAATGTGAAGAGGTGACGAAGCGGACGAGGTGGAGGAGGAAGGTGAAGAGGCTGACGAGCCGAGGAGGAAGAAGAGACGAAGGGCCTGCCAACTACGGGGCAGCGAGCAGTGCAGGAGGTGCGCAGTGCATGTCGTCGTCCACAAAGCACCTCATTTGCCCGCAGTCTTCGCCCCAAGTCTCCCCGCCGTCAGTGCAGACAACGCCCTTTGCTCGTCACGACTCAAGATCCGCTCAAGCTGCCCACACAGACTCACAAGCCCTTGCACGCCCCGCTCTATTCACAAGGACAAAGACCTTGACTACGACATTGAATCGGAAGACGACGACGACCCACATCGCGCGGATGGAAAGCGGCCGGTGAGAACATCAAGCGTGCTTACGGGCATCGTTGGTCCTCTCACTTCTGCTGGGTGCGTTGATGTCCCTCATTCTTTCTTGTCTACTTATCTGGTCACTGGGTCGATGAATGAAACATCATGCAAGAAATAACTAACCGAACGAGGCTGAAATTGCACTGCAGCGCGAGGAGACGGCGCACAAACGAAACCACCTCTCTGAGAAGATGAAAAGGTGGCTGTACACCCCACTCTCATATCCTCATCCTGGTCTGATGTCTCGCCACCAGCGGGGACAATCAACTGCCTCCTGAAGAAAATCCGGCCCACGAAATAGGCGGAACCAGCTCGCCAGTGCCGAAGATCGCACACCCGAACTCACCCGGCAACGTCCGCCTGCAGAGGGCGAGGTCGATGAGGAAGGGAGCTGCGAGGCGGCAGCGGTGCCAGTGTCAAGGTGTCCCGAGGTGCAACCGGTGGATCTCGACTTTGAAAGCTTCCCCCCGATGCGCTTCCTGCGGACAAGATGTTCTTTTATTCTCCATACCCACCTCGTTACTACCGTGGTGGACGGCCAGCGCTCGACAGCGACGGGGATGTAATAATGGTGACACGGAGCAAGCAGCAGCGAGAGTCGAGACCCGGCTGTCTGTTATGTGGACAGATGCACGGCAACAGGGTGTATAGGTTGGAACGGAACTGCATCTAGGAGCTCGAGCCACATTGGTGGGCTTGGTTGTTTGAGTACCGTAGCATACACCCCCGCTGTCTGGGGATAGGCGCCCGACATACATTCGGCGCTGATATGGCAATTGATGGCGTTGTGTGCTGCGGCGGCAGACCTGAGTACGATCTTCCTCACACCCTTTCGACGAGTACAAAGTTGTTTCCCCACCTACCTGCAGGTGCTTTCGGTACAATCCCTTGGTTCTCAGACTTTACCATGAGTTTTCTTTTGTACGTTGAGCAAGATCCGCTCTCACTAGCACCGTTTTGAAGTACTGACAATCTCGTAAAGTCGTCTTTTCCATCGGGTCCCCTTGTTACTCACTGGCTTGGTCCAATCATTATGGCCTTGCACCCCCGCGCTCGTCGACTCTGATGGACTTCTCGTCTGAAGGTATCGTGATAGGTCGTTTTTTGTATGGAAGAGTCTGGTCTACACGGATGACGTATGCCATTTGTACAGTGCCTTGAACAATGCTGACAATTCCAATGTAGGCTCGGTAATCGACATGCTCCCAGACGATGTCCTCGTCGACATATTCAATTTCTGTGAGGATGATCCTTGTGGACTATCATCGGGAGATCAGTGGCATACACTCGTCATGTGTGCCGTAGATGGAGATACCTCGTGTTTGCATCACCACGTCATCTCAACCTACGACTCACCTATAGTGGACATCGACCTATGTCGGAGGTGCTGGACACCTGGCCAGTTCTGCCTATATCAAGATCATCTTTGATCCATCGAACAAGCGGTGGGATAACCTGTTGCTGCACTCGAGTCGGAGCACTACAATCGCATTTGTGGAATCACATCGAGATGACCAATTCGCGCTGGGAAAGATTCACAGAAGCGATGCAGAAGCCATTCCCGGAGCTGACAATCTGATGTTTCGACGCTGATGTGGTGCCGGTCCTTCCTGAATCGTTCTTGGGCGGATCTGCCCCACGTCTTCGAACACTCAGTTGATGAGCATTCCATTTCCATCAATTCCAAATCTACTTTTATCTGCCCATCGACTCGTCGAACTCACCTTTGGGAACATCCCGATTCTGGGTACTTTTCACCCGACGCGCTGGCCACTTCCCTCACAGCCATGACCAGCCTCGAATTCCTTCGTCTTCGATTCCTTTCCCCTCAATCTCGCCCTGAAAGCCGATCTCTGCCTCCGCCCACACGCTTTGTCCTTCCCGCTCTCACCCGGCTTGAATTCAAAGGTGTTTACGAGTATTTGGAGGACCTTCTGGCCCGAATCGATGCCCCTCTTCTCGACTACCTCGACATCATATTCTTCATGGACCTCGACTTTGGCGTCCCACAACTTCACCAGTTCATCGGCCATGCAGAGGGCTCAAGACAGTCGACCGCGCAGACGTGAAGATTTCGGATTACGATATTCGACTGGACTTTACTCCATATAGGGTCAGTGGTCCGCCCACAAGGCTGCTCGTGTTACGAATAATCATGCCAAATTAGACTATCAGATTTCGCTCTCGCCCAGGTCTGTAGTCCATCCTTCCCTCATTTCGCTTTGGAGGATCTCCAGATCGAAGAAATGATTCGCTTTCATCGTCACACTGGAAAGACGACATGGAGAACGCTCAATGGCTGGAACTTCTGGATCCGTTCCTGCTCTGAAGAATCTCTATCTACCGATGGAGTCGCACAACGTTTTGCGATGCCCTTCAAGAGCTTCCGGGAAAGGGCAACTGAAGTGTTACCTGCGCTACGCAATATTTTCGTACGGGGTCCTCATTGGACCTGTCCAGGAAGCCATGAAGCATTCGTTGCTGCACGACAGCTCTCCGGTCATCCTGTGGTTGTCGACCATTGGAAGGAGTCGAGCTGAAGCTTTAACTCGTGGGTCGATGGTTGTGAGTTCTCTTTGTTGCTTCTTCAAATTCGCATCTAATCTAATCTACTTCTTGTAGATCCGCTTCGGTGCTGTTTGACTGTACTTCGCTTGAATCCTTGTATATACCTCTCAAATCAATACAAGCTATGGCACAAATAATATGAGCTGTAATGTCTGCCTCAGGGGGACCTCACGCCAACGTCTCTTGTCCATTTAAACAAAGTCAAACGTCCGAGGCACGTATCAGAACGACACTGCATCGGATATCAATAAATGTCTGATACCTGTTAGCGTGGAGGTACGGTCACGCTTGTGAGTTCAGTAAGTCCGAGGGATGTACAGAGAAAGAATTTGGAGCCCAGTTTTAGAGGGTATAGAACCAACGCAAATTGTGTATTGATGGCCTTACGCTCTCACATACGCACCATAATCATCATGCCCCATAATCGAGATTCACCCAACGCTCCATGCTCCCCTCTTCTTTCTCCGTAATTCCTTCACGGCGTCCCAAGTGCCTCCGCAGTCCTCTCATAATACGGTACCCTTCCCATCTGTCTGAAAACACATCCATAGAACTCCTGCGCGAGAAACTGTCCGTCGATATCAGCCATCGCCCACATGTCCCAACCACAATCCGGAATCCACAGTACTGCACGGCAGCAGAAAGGTGAAAGGTGTACATGAATTCCCTTTATTTTTTTGTCTTCTCGTTTCAAATTTCCACCACGACATGCTATTACAGGAAAATAGGGTAGCATCTATGCTGTACGAGTACAACTAGGGTAACAACATCAGTGCGAAAACACAGACAGAAACCCATACACGGAGTAATCATTCCCTTCCTCATGCCTCACATCCGGCTCGCTCCTCACCGCGCGCGTGGCCACCCCGCCCGGAGCACCCTTCTCCCACTCGCACTCAGCACCACACTAGTATTACGGTATGGCGAGTTGCGCTGCGCAGTGCGCTCGACTATGCTCGTGCCGTCGCGGAAGCGCGTGCGGAACAGGACGTTCGCGTTCGTGAAGAGGCCCTCTTTGAGCGAGACGACGATGAACTGCGCGCCGCGGAAGCGTGCGGAAGAGCGTGCCGATGTGCTGCGTGTGCGAGAGGTCGAGCGCCGCGTCGATCTCGTCGAGGATGTACATCGGCGCCGGCTTGAACTGCAGCAGCGCCATGATCAGCGAGAGCGCGATGAGTGACCTGTTTCGTTGCGGCATGTGCGTTGGGTTGGGGGTTGGAATGACATGTGATGTGTTGGAGGATACGCGTGTGAGGGGAACGAGTGTCTGAGACGAAGGGCATGCATACGCACCGTTGGCCACCGCTGAGTTCCGTTAGGCTTTGCTTCCATACGCTGCCCAGCTGGACTTTGATCTCGAGGCCATCCATCAAATCTTGGTTTTCTGGCGGCTGTAGCTTTGCAAAGTTCCCAGGGAGGAGTTCCGCAAAGATTCCTCCAAAGTCCCTTGGATCACAAATCAATCTCGGATGCAGGACAGGTTTGTGCATGCAACTCACCCGTTCACCTTCTCCCACGTCGTCTTTAATGCGTCCCGCTTGTACCGGTCGAGCTCCTCGATCGTCTGCTCGATCTTCTCCTTGTCCTTCAAAACAGTGCCCAACATTTTCTTCAGGCTCGCCTCGCGTTTCTCGACACTGAACAATCAGCTCATGTCAGGGTGGGATGCGCCAGGTAAAGAGACCAATGCACGCACGTATCGATCATGTTCATGACCTTCGGATTCACCTTTTTCTTCATGCCCCGCTGCTGCTCCTCGAGTTCGCGCCCCTGTCCTTCAGCTGGCCAATATCAACCTTGCTAAAATCATACTGCGATCCCGCCTGGCCAAATAGACTGTTCGCGCGCGCACACTCCTCAGCAAAGAGACCGAACGATGGTCAATTCCCGCACTCACTGGCTCTCCTCTGCGATCCACTCGTACTGCCTCTCGAGGTTCGTCGCAGCGGTGACGTGGCCAGCCCTTTCCTTCGCGAGCGCCTGCAAGTCGTGCTCGAGCTTCTTGATCGCGACCTCCGCGTCGGAGGCCGCTTGCTTCTTGGCCTTGATCACCTCGTCCAGATCGTGTAGCTCCGTGTCGAAACGCGTCAGCGTCGCACGTTCTTCCTACGGACGGCCCTCTGCCTCGCCGTGCTTCTCCTGTCATCATAGTGATTTGCGTGCGTGGGGTCAGCGAGAGGGTTGGGTTTCAGAAGCGGGAGAGGGTGTGTACGCACCTCGCTCTTCGCGAGTTTGTCCGCGAGCGCTTTGAGCTCCTTGCGCATCTCGTCGATCCTGGTGACATTGTACAGTGGGTTTAAGCGTGAGAAAGTGGATTATTCGATAATGAGTGCTTAATTCTACTCTTCGATGCAATTCCAACATGCCCTCCTTCATGGCAAACGGGATATGATTTGAGAGAGGAGAAGCGAATGTAAATTTCCGGTAGCCGAGAGGTCGGAAATTACCACTTCGAACTATCGCTGCCCTGTGCCCTCAGGCTTGCGCCTTCACCTGTGTCACCTTCTCCCCTATGACCAGCGCTCCCCTTCCATTCTCAGCTTCAAGGAAAATCACTCAGCCAGATGATGAGGCTGGTGCAGTGACCCCGGTATGTGACAGGCCATAAACTCGTCCGTTCGATCCATACTTGTTTCCCCACTCCTGATTTTTCACCTTGTACCTCTAATTCATTAACCCATTATCTTTATAGTCAAATTATTCCGATCATTTTAAACCATTTGGATCGTCCACCGCCAACCTCTGTATGGGCACGCAGCGCCTCCATTGGACCTCAAATGTGAATTCTACCCAATTTAGTGCAGGGTTGTCCGGGTACCAGCGTGATCCAGAAAAATGGCTGGGAAAATATTCCTACCCCGTGCATTCTACTCGCCCCTTGTGCCGGTGGGTTTGGGTCTGCCAGTGGGTCGTACCTACAGTATCCCCCCCCCTCTACCCGTCCACGTGATCAATATAACCTTGATCATAGGTCGGTCTGCTTCCCATAGTCGTCATTGTTGTGGGTGTGGTGGTACCAGTGGGCATCACCGCTTCACGTCCCGGGGGCAGCAGCAGTACAGGCAGTGACAGCGGCAGTCGCGGCCGTAGGAGGAGCGGCAGCAGCAGCAGCGGGAGCGACAGCGGTGGCAGCAGCAGCAGCAACAGCGGCAGCGGCAGCAGCAGCAGCCCATAATGTAAGGTGAGTGGTTATTCTACGTGTGGAATTGGGAGGCTTGGCGGCCATTGGCTCAACCCCTGCATTCCAAGGCCTTGTCCATGCCTTCCGAGGCACCATCTGACACTGCCTCTATGACAGCGCCATTAATTTCATGTCAGGTTGTCCGAGTCTCTGATACTCGGGTAAAAAATATGTTTGTGCTAAAGGGTCGAAATGTGAGTTGCACCCTAGTTGACTCGGTGGAAAGGGTTGGGACATT
>WTXJ01000171.1:0-40157 GCA_022376545.1 Russula dissimulans | reverse complement strand
CAGCTAGTTTTGGGCTTGGTAAAAATCCTGCAGCGCACTAATCGCGCAGATTTTTACTTCTTCAGGTTCGTTTGGTAGCATTTTGAGGACGCCTTCCAGTCCTCCGATCTGTTTCAGAGCTTCGTTATCACTTATAGTCGCTTTTGGTTCGGCAACTTCTGCAGTGCGGGCGCGACTCGACTGCCCTTGGTACAGTTTCTTCGGTTTCTGGGGGCAATCGCGACTGATGTGCCCCTGCGCTTTGCAAATGAAACAAGCGCCTTTTTGGTAAAGATCCTGTCTTTCTGGGCTCCACTGCCCTGGCCCGAACCTTCTGCCGGTGTTTCCTGCGTCCACGTCCATCGGGACGACTTGACTGGTCATTTGCGGGGGTCTCCCTTGATTGGGTTTTGGCCCGTGTGCTGGTCGCTGCGTTGGCTGGTAATTTCGTAGCCCTAGATATTGGGCTAGTTGTTGTACGGGGAATGGTTTCTTTGCGGTGACGTTCCTAAGTTCTTTGTACACTGTTTGTCGTTCTCTGGCTTTCTTTTTCCACGCGTTCATGGTGGTTGGTGCCGGCACGTTGTGCGTGATGATCTCTTGGAGGAGTTTCGGTGGGAGTCCCTCCCTGAATTTGACAATTGCTCCGAGGTCGTCCTCTCTGTAGCCAGACTCTTCTCGGAGTCGGTCGAAAGTGGCGATGTAGGAGTCGATGTCTCCCCCGACCATCTTCAGTTCTTGGAATTTCTGTAGGGCGTTCAGTTTGGCATCTGAATCGACGTATGCCGTCCTGAAGTCGTGTTCGAATGAGTCCCATAGCGTATCGCTAGTCTGGGGTACTCCATGGACCTTGACTTGGTCTCTGAGCCAGCGCCTCTTGGCATTTGCCCATGCGTCTATGTTTGGTCCGCTGATATAAGACAGGCACAAGGCCGTTTTTAGGTACGGGACCTGGAAGGTTCTGCTTTCTCCATTGAGGAGTTCGTATCCCAGGAATTTGTCCAGGAATAGGTCGGATCTGGCTCTGTTGCCATCAAAAATCGGAGGTGGGAGGCCAATGAGTCCTCCCTTATTTTGCCCGTTACTTTGGGCTGGCTGTGCTGGTGCAACCATCGTGGCTGCGATCGTGTCCATTGGCACCAGTCCCGCTGAAGGGGCTGCCGATATTTGTGCCGGTTCTGGTGCAGTGATGACGTGCTGCCCCGTCTGGTGGTTGGGATCCGCTACATCCCACCATCCTAGTCCTAGGTCGTTTGTAATGTTGACCATGTTGGCTCCTCTGGTATGCCAAGTTCCGTCGTTGTCGTCTTCTAATAGGATAAACCACGCGTGTCCTGTATGGCTCCTTTGTTGTTCGTCGGTGTGTGTGTAGTTGTAAAGTTCAACGGGGTACCACTTGCTGTTGTGCTTGACCCAGTATCCAAGTTGAGCGACGTCCTTGATCCAAAGAGCTTCCCCTTGTACGTTACGGGGTAGGTCGTCTCGTTTTCTCTTGGGTGCGGGTACGTAGGTGTTGAGGTTTGGTGCAAGTGAAAGTGGTAGAGCTGCCAGCGTGTCTGAGGTTAAAGCCTGACTTATGTTACGCCATGCGGTGCGTAAAGGCCAGACGTTGGTGGTTCAGTGTTCGGGTGCTTAAGCACGCTCTACGTTCGGGGGCTGGTCTCCCTACTCAGCGATTCGGGCTTGGATAGCGGTCCAAGGCTTGGTTCGAGAGCCTGACGCACACTGGTGCTGCTCTTCTGACAATGCAAGTAAATGCGGTGTGTCCACGGTCTAATTCGACTACTAGCGGGTGTTCCGTCTAGTATCCCACACAGCCGGGGGTCGGTGTCACGGTCAGTCGTTCGTCGTACCTGCGCAGAGGTAGTAAGTCTTCAAGTAGTCTGAAGGGGGGGTCGGGTTCACGCTAAGTCGCAATGCGGACTTAGGTATAGAGAAGAGGTTCGTCTGGGTATTATCCCTGAAGACTACTGCTTGTTGATACAGGTTCAACTAAGTCAGGCTTAAGGCCTAACTGTCTATCGTAGCGGTCTTTTATAGTAATGAGGCGTGGTCCGTGCGCGAAGTAAGGGAACTACGAAGCGAGTCTGAAGGGCATTGGTGAATGAGTCTGTAAGCTGAAACGAGGTGTTAAGTACATCAATCGTAAGTTTTTAAACGAAGGGGTGATAGCTATGAAACGAGGCACTTGAGTGTCAACCGTACTGCGCAATATATGAGTTAATCGGTATGAGTCATGAGTCGGATCTGTCACGGGGTCGAAGAGTCATGTGATAGTGAGAAAGTAAAAAAAAGATGGGGTCCGTTCCAGCGGATCGTAACAGAGGCTCTACCCACCCCATCAAACTCCTAACGGACCACGCCAACCTCACATACTGGAAGCACCCCCGAAAAGTCAACCGTCGAGTTGCACGATGGTTCACGGACCTACAAGACTACAACCTCGAAATCCACCACGTCCCAGGGAAGACCCATCCAGCAGACATGCTCTCACGACCAAACGACGTAAACAAAGGCGAGTTAGATAACCAAGACGTCACAGTGCTACCTAACCGACTCTTCGTCCGCTCCGTAACGATCCGCTACCCACTTCACTCCCAAATCCGCGACATACAAAACCAATTCCGAACCACGCTAACCGACTGGCAGACGAAACACGGGATATTCCCCCTGAACGCTACCACCCAAGCCTGGCAGTGGGCAGGAAGACTGGTCATCCCACCCTCAGACGAAGTCAAAAGGGCCGTCCTCAAATTACACCACGACGACCCCTCGGTGGGACACCCAGGAAGAGACGAAACCCTACGACAAGTACAATTGCTCTATCGGTGGCCCGGAATGTCCTCCTGGATCAAAGACTACGTCAAAGGTTGCGCGACATGCCAGCAGAATAAAATAACCACGCACACCACCAAGACCCCACTCTACCGCATTCCCACTTCTCCTACAGCCAACCCCTTCCAACAAGTGGCCATGGATCTAATCACGCAGCTCTCCAACAGCCGAGGATACGACGCGATCCTGACAATAGTAGACCACGGATGCTCCCGAGCCGCCCTCTTCCTCCCCTGTCAGACCACCATCGGAGCCCCAGGAATCGCCGCCTTATACTTCCGTCACGTCTACCAATGGTTTGGCCTTCCAACCAAAGTTATCTCTGACCGCGACCCACGCTTCACCTCTCAATTCGCCAAAGCCCTCGCCCAACGCATCCCCATCGATTGGAACCTATCCACGGCCTTCCACCCCCGTACAGACGGACTCTCAGAGCGGATGAACCAATGGGTAGAACAATACCTCCGATTGGTGGCTCATCATCATCCAGGTGATTGGAGCGACTGGCTCCCCTTAGCCACACTCGTGCACAACACGAGGAGACATTCGTTGCTAAAAGTAACACCGGCGCAAGTCCTGCTCGGCTATAACCCACGAGTCCTCCCCCTAATCTCAACTCCGTCATCAAATGACCTCGTCGAAAATTGCCTAGACTCCCTTAAGACCCTTAGAGATCTAGCCCACATGGCCATCAACCTCCAAGTGACACACCTGACCACCCCAAATCCCACGTTCAAGGTCGGACAGCGAGTCTGGCTAGACGCGAAGAACCTACCACTGCCGTACATCTCCCCAAAGTTCGCCCCACGACGTCAAGGGCCATTCCTTATCTCACGCGTGGTCACCCCCATGTCCTATCAGCTGGCTCTCCCATCAACATGGGGGATCCACGATGTCTTCCACACCTCACTCCTACTGCCGTATGTGGAGACGGCGACTCACGGATCCAACTTCGTGCCCCCTCCCCCGGACCTGATAGAAGGAGAAGAACACCATGAGGTGGAGCAAATCATGGGGCATTGTTATCACGGACGCAATAGACAACTCCAGTACCTTATCAGATGGAAAGGGCAGTCATCAGCTGATGATACGTGGGAACCAGTAGGACACCTGGCAACTCCCGATTTACTCCAGCAATATCATCGCCGTGTCCCCCTCTTCCCTTATAAAAACCCTAGCCCTCGCCGTCAGAAAATCAGCATCCGCACCACTCAATCATGTCCCAAGCCTCCACTCCCTCTTCCATCTACGCACCTGAATCCGCCACACTCTCTCCCGCTCCCCTCAATGTTCCTCTCCGCGACATCACCGACCAGGCCAACAAAGAGAATGTCCCGCCTGGACTCCTCTCCCCTCGCACCACCGCAACTATCCTGGGACTCCACCCCGATTTGCCAGGCGATCATCTGCGCTCAATCGCGCAGGGCCTCATACTTACGTGCAATGAGCGACGCCGAGCTCACGAGGCCCAACTTGACAACCTTAAGGGCCAGCTCCTACTTGTCGAGCGAGCCCTCATGGACACCAACCAGACCCAAAACATGCCCGAAGGGTACAAGGAGAACGACGGGCGACTCCTGTCCTTCTACATTCCGATCGACGACAAGCTCAGCATCCCGGCCCATTGGATACGTCGTGACCCCAGCTGCCCCACCAAGGCCCAGGGGATGTCTAATCAAGGCAACGACTGGCGAGTATTCGCCATCGACATCTTCGCCACGCCCCGCGTCAACCTGGCCGAGAATGCGGACTGCGCCCCGGTCTGGTTCCTACGCCTCTTGCGCGCCAACTCCCCCCACTTCGTCGCGGCCCTGGGAGAAGCCGACGCCCTTAATGACTGGGGGGTCAGCGCGGACATGCAGCGCTACCACAACCTCGACGGCCTCGTCTACCGCAACCAACAGAAGATCGAGGCCCTGCGTGTCGAAAACGACATGTGGTGGGCCGAAATCCAGGCCTGTCGCTACCGCCTCAAAGCCGCTCGTGCCCCCCAACGACTGGGAAGACTCCAGGGTCTGGAGTTCCCCAACAAACACCATACTCGCTTTAGTGGCGGGTCTAACAAACACGGGCAAGCTTTCACGACGGACTGAGAGGTCGGGGCGTCCTCACTAAACAGAGGGTGATGTAACCGGCAAAGCTCCGGCAAGGTACGAGTCGTGTTGCACCGCGTTTTCTAGGTGCTTTTCCCTCGTGTCGACTACTGTGTTCTCGAACTTTCCATCTCTGTACTATAAAGTGACCGTCGTTGGGCCCCTAAGGCCCCAAGTTCAGTCTCCTGTTCTCTCAGCCTGTAACTTCTATATCTCGTCTAGTACGAATATATTCTCGTTTCTTCTCCACTCTGAGACTCGGAGTCTCCTCGTTTCTCTCACAAACGCTCGACTACACGCATTCGGCCTAGTGTGACCGTGTGACGGTAACAGAGAAAGATAACTTGAAGGATCAAGGGTGGATCGGTGATGGCGCTACTGTCAGAGGTCGTGGGGCGCATAAGGGAACGGCCAGAAAACGATCCATGTCAGAGATGACTCGTCCCATACATCCTCCTGCTCCGGGTAACCCGCACCCGCGCCCACGGGTGAGCGCGGGTTTGGGTACGGGTCGAGGTCCTGACACCCGCGGGTCACCCGTGACGTTCACTACTTGAGCATCCTTGTGTAGAGTAGAGCTAGAATTCTTCGGCAGAAGGTCTGGGTTCTCGGTTCTCGAAAGAAGCAAGCACTGTATTTCCACCACTTTGTATAAATTTGCGCGTATGGCATTGTACGCGTCGGCCATATGAGCGCATGCGAGTCCACCGTCGCGTCGCATCATCACACGCGAGCCCCTCACCCCCCCCTAGCCACAGTACGGTAACGGTACCTTACTCCCGTTCTATTTCTATTTCGATGTATGTACCGTACGCACGGTCTTGTCTGGGAATGGAAAATGAGATTAGAAAGTTAGTGTGTATCAGCTACGCCCTGGCTCTCGCCACCCAAAGCCTGTTCACTTACTACGGCATGCGTCCCACGCCCACGCATAGCATGTGCAGCAGCACATGTCACACGCGCACACGCACACGCACACGCGAACGCACGATCACGTTTAATACATACATTCGCACACCACATCACGCCTAACATAGGCGAACAAGCGCTCCATGCACCACACATGCACACGCGGAACACATGCAAGGCGGCACAGCAACAACGACCGGCCGGCGTTCCGCCTCCGTCCGGAGATGCGATCACAGCTCTAAACATTTGATATCAACGGGGGTCGACGCGCAAACAAAATGACAGGGCAATTATTGACGCGACATTGACGGGGATGCCACGCCCCTGCCGGGGGTAATCATTGAACAGACAGCTGGCGAAGAAGGTTCCGAAAACGAAAAAGCAGGGCAGGGCGAGTCGAGCCGAGGCACGCGCTTGCTGCTACAATATAAGCTACAACTATATACATATTGAGCCTAACTGAAGTGGAGGCCCGTCGTGATGTGGTAGAAGCGTTTGAAAGAACTTTCTCTTCCTCCTCACTTCTATGCGTATCCCCTTTTAACTCCAAACTATCTCTCGCTAGCCCTCGCTAGCGCGGGTTTTCCTGATGTCGGCGCCACAGTCGCCTATCAAGGTGATCATCTTTCGCCCGTTTGAGCGCGCCAGAACAGCTTCAATGTCTGCGCGGTCCGAGTCGCTGAGGCGGAACCTGAACACGTTCAGGTTATCTTCAGGGTGCTCTGAAATCCCGAGGCGTGTGCCTATTTTCGTTTTCGTGTTTTGTTTGTTTCAGGTAGGGCGGAGCAAAAAAAAACGAGTATATGAGTTGCGTCGATGATGAGATGAGATGGAAGGGAATAAGTGAAAAAAAAAAAAACTAAGGAACGCACCGACTAGGACAGCGCCGACGAATGGATGGTCCAGGACCCATCTGACGGCTATGTTGGCGATGCTCACACCGCCATGTTGGTCGCCGATTTTCCGGAGCACGGTGAGCAGTCGCTGAAAGAGGGCCCAGTCGCCCCACACTCTGGTGATCTCATCTAGATACTGCAAGGGCAAGTTTTCAAACAAAGCGAAGACGTAAGCGAACTGGTGAATTCGGAAGCGGAACGGAGGAAAGGATGTTTCAGGTTATTTTTGGGGAGAGGATACGAAGATAGATGCAAGTGGGAGAGGGGGAGCGCCAAGCGCAGGCCAAGGCGTTCCGGTGCATTAAATATGCGGATGGAGGTGGAGGTGGAGGGTAGAGAGAGAGATAGATGAGCATAGCATAGGCGCTAAACTCACCTTGCTTTGTGATGGCGTTAGCGCCCCGGAGGACGGATCAGGTTCGGGCCTGTCCAGCCAAGCATCTGCAAGGAAACCGCCGCACTGCCGCGGGGTGTGGGGCGAGGAGGTGGAGGAAAGGGAATAACATCAGCCGGAAGGCAATGCGCGGAGTGGAAAATGAAACGATGAAGCGTACAAAGGTGCCGTAAGTGAGCAGCTTGATATTGTGCTTCTCGCAAACATCAGCCAGGCCGTGGAGAGGCCGTGTGTCAATCAACGAGAACTGTGTGAGTGGGTTGAGCATCAATTATTTTTTTTATGTTTGGGGGTCCGGCCGTCGGACATGAGAGAAGGTGGAGACGCGGAGATTTTGAGGGACAAAAACATACCTGAACTTGATTGGTGACGATGGAACCAGGGCCGAGCTGTGTGCAGATCTCGTCCGTCCGGACCGCATCAAAGTTTACGATGCCGAGGGCCTTGATGTGTCCGTCGCGTTGCATATCTTGGAGGTAGCGGAGGGAGGTCATATAACCCTTATTGGAGTAGTCTTGCAATAAAACTGCAAGAGGGAAATGAAGCAAGGAACGCGTTGCACACGTCGCGATGAGACAGATGGCAAGGTCAAAGGGGACGTATGTGACTGACCTGGAGAAAGTCGAGCTGGCTTGTGCGCATGCGCGTCATGCGCTCGCGGACGGCCGTCTCGACGGTGGCGCGAGAAACTTCGCCGTGTTTGAACACGCACCATTTGGTGCCGCCGAGGACGGTGCGGGGTGGGAGTTGCTCCTGGAATTGCCCCTGTTCGGAATAGCAAGAGGGTTCGGTGGAGGTTGGACAGGGATACGGCCGAACTTACAAAGATGACCTCGCGGGGCCATAATGATCAGCTGGAAGGGGTAAATTGAGCGCCAAAAGGTGGAAGGCAAAGTGCGCGGAAAGACAGACCCTTCGAGTAAGATTGCAATGGGTTCGAATTGATAACGTCACAAGTCAGAAATCTAGACGGGGCGGGGGTGATAGAGAAGATTCACCATATCTGACAGATGGGAGATGAGAGGGAAGATCAGCGAAAAGGACAGGGGGGAGAAGAACGCGTTTACCAAACGCAGTGTAGCCCAGATCAACGTGGCGTGCATGGCCTCGCGTACCCTTGATTCGGTGCACTCCCCCAGGCTGCACTCGAGAGCTGCCAGAGGCCGACCCAGAGACGGGGAGCGGTGAAGGGGCCGAGCTGGAAAGAGTCGAGATGGGTGGGGGTGGAAAGGGAGGCCATGGATGAAAGTGGGGCGGGGCAATTGGGAGAGCATGGCGGAAGGAGGGCGATTTATATGCGGAGGTGACGGGTCGGCAAAGAGGAGGAGGGGAACATAATTCAATTTATTTATTATTATTGAACCGGATACCGGGACGGGACATATTCGCGTCGCAGAGGGCTCCGCGATCGATTTTGTGGACTGCACTGGACCAGAGGCACGGGCAGTGATGAAAACCAGTCATCCAGAGACGAAAGTTGTTGTATTGGACTTGGAGATCAGCCGGCTCACCAAGGCGCGACGTTCCTCTGTCTCTCTGGAGGTGTGAGTGCTGATGGTCTATATGAAAGGAGCTTACAGTAGCACATAACCTTGGACGGACGCGAAAGACAGCTTCCGTCGCCCGGTGCTGCAAGTCACCGGAAGGTTACCGACTTTGGTTTTGTTGAGCCGAGCGGTCAGAAAAACGCACGAGGACAGTGATTATTCTGTGATCTTTGATGGGGTTTGAATGTGTACTATGTGACCTCTTGCTGTGTGATGCGATTAGAGCAAATGCTCACCTTGAGCTTCACAACTGGAGTGACAGACGAGTATTGTCTTTGCCGGGACCTGAAAATTGTGTAGTTCACGCCCAACCCGACATTTTATAGCCCACACGACCACTACAGACCGTCCAGAGCGGTGGTGCCTCAAGGCAATGGGATCAGGATGTGTTCTACTGATGCCAGGAAACGTTGCACAGTTGTCGGCGTTCATCGACCAGATATCTGATCCACGTACGAACCTCGCGGTGCGCGTGTTTTATGCCAACAAACGCAAACGAGAACGTACGGGGCACACGGCGGTGATCCGAGAGGGTGACCTTACTGTAAGCCTGGCCTCCGGACACGCCACGTGGTGCGGCAGCCGTGCGGCCATCGGCAACGAGTTTCGTGCATGACCGATCAGCGACCAGCGTTGAACGTGACCGTAGATGAGAACGAAGAACTCTGTTTTGGGAAGAAGTGCGGGCAATGGACGTCGAGGGCATGAGTGAGCCATTACCGCGGCGTCCTCATAAAATCCGTTCAAAAGCGGAGTAACCGCGACACCGGTTTGTACACGAGTACACCAACTGGCAGTACAGATTCAACTTGTCATTTGTATTATGTTGGCGTGGCTTGATCAATACCGATCCTACGATTTCACCAAAGCAGTGAAGATAATCTGGCCATCGAGGGCATTGTTCGGTCAGAATGACCGCGATGCGTAACACATCCCCGAACGCTTGCATATCTTCCAAGGGGTCCACAGGTCTGGCATTCGCGAAACAAATCGGGGTGAGGACCCATAGAAGCATTGCGCATCGAACCAAAAAAAATCGGTCAGGTCGAATGAACCGTGCGTTGAAATCCGATTGGCCCATTTCCGAGTGCTAGTACTATTGTCACGCGGCCGACCGGACCCGGACAGACCTGGCCGCCATGTGGAGCAGCATTGCGAATAATGTAAGACGTCTTCTGACCCCGGCGCACCGATTCCAACGGTTGTCTTTTTCGCTGGTTGCATTGAATGGATCCCGTGGATTGTGGTATATCTAGGTGTTCCGCTTCTTGATTTTATTCTCGTAAATTGTACCTATCAGGTGGGCATCTTAATCTTCGTTTACATCACCAGACTCGCTCCGTTATGATACAAACAATCGTCGTCTAGTCTCTCGATTATCTCCGAATTGTTCGACTACATTACATTCTCGCGTTCTACTATTACGACTCATACTCGTATACACTCAAATAAGTACTTGTATAAAAGTAGTCTACTTCGTCGATCTCAATCGGTTCACCCTATCCGAAACCCGGTGTACGCTCATCTTTGTGCTAACGGACCATCGACCCTGGGCCCAACTGCAAGCGATCACTCTCAAGGAAAACCTTGTTTACGAGTCTACTCAACCAAGGAAAACGGGTACTTTTGATAAAAGACAAGTCGTTTGGGGATCGTGCGGAGTGTGCTCCAACTTGACACTGCCTTTGGGGCCGACGGTAAGACTATCATGTCGACTATTATCGTTGTGACTATTTCACGTTTACTCAAGTTTTTAATCAGGTTCAACAAATCATACAAGGCTCGTTATCGACTGGCATACCGTTGGCAACCCGAGGCCGCAACATATCCGCCCACGTTTGTGATGTTTCTTAGCCTGCGCGTCATGCTGGCCAGCAGCGCACAACAGGTATACATCAATGTGTTGCATCCCCTTCACCCTAACCCCTCCCTCCCCTCCACGTGCACCCCCACGTTCCCTCCAGATCTTGATCTCTACTTTCCGTAGCAGCCCAAGTCTCCTACGGACATCGTTCCGCAACTTGCCTGGACCCTATCAATCCAGCAGGTCGAGGTCGTGATCTAATGTGTCAGCGACAACTGCCGCCATGGCGACCTCGTTGCAGCCCTCGACTCGCACAATCGCCGCGTGGTAGATGCCTTGAATTCATCATAGGCCGCCTCGGAGATCTTACATTACCCAACAACGAGCGTACGAGGCCCTCGTGATCCATGTTAGCCATCTCCTCTCCGAGCCAGTCGTTACGTTACACGATGCGGGCCATGGACGACGTCCACACCCTTCTGGAAGGACAGTTTGCCAGAGGCAGTGTCACGCACGACGATGCCCATGCGCTTGGATTCAGATGTGAAAGGGAAGAGTTCGAGGACATCTTAAGAGACCGTTGTCCCTGAAGGAATCAAGAGCTCATTGCGCGTGTGTCACGAAATGTGAGCGTTACAGTGACGGACGAAGTTCATTTGACGATGGTAACTCGTCAGGTGATATGGCCTGATAGGTAACGGAGCCATCATCGTTGATAACGGGATGTTCGAAAAAAGGGAGTCCTCATGGTATCAAGCAACAAAATGACCAAAGACGGTAGGTTGTAGTTGAGCTGATCCAGTGGCGGACCATGCGGACGCTGTCAGCAGCCAGGAGTGGTAGGCAAGGAAGAAGAAAAGAGAGTAAGAGAGAAATGTACCCATTCCGCGCTTGCGGTAGCCCTTGTCGACGCTGAGCACGGCAATGAATTCACAGAGGTAGCGTTCACGACGCGGCGACTGTTTGCACACTATAACCCCGACGGGGTGCGGGACGTTTTGTGCGCATGTCTGGGGGACTAATCGTAAGGCCGAACAGTAAATGGGAGATGGCTCATATGAGGAAGGAGAGGTGGGGCCTGGTGGGTAAAAAAAAAGGTCAGCGTTCGAGATGCGATGCGGGGTAATCAAGAATATGGGGACAGACATTGGTGAAGAAAGCACCAGTCGCATAGACAAGATATGACTCTGATAGCTCATTCTGAATGAGATGATGTGAGGAAGTTCGTGCTCTCCGCTGTAGGCGCGATACGTGATTGTGTCCATGAGGGGTGGAGGTCATGTGCAGAGTCAGGGACGGCAAATATAAATATTCCATATCCGGCAAACGCGTGACCGCTCCGCTTTCCGTCAGATCCGAGAAGTGTGACCTTAATATAATATCGTACGCACTATCCTCCGTAATGTACAAAGTTCACCCAGCGCTCGAGTCTAATGCCTCGCTTCCTCCTCAGCATCTGCACAGCGTCCCGCAACGCCCCGCGATCTCTCGCCATCCCATCCCCGCTTCTCAGCGTCTTCTCGAACATAATCCCATAAAACTGTCCCGCCAGGTCCGCCCGTCCATATCCGCCATCGCCCACAGTGTGCCAACGACGCTCCGGAACCCCAGTACTGCATCGCCGCCGTGAGATGCAGCGCCTCGTCCGGTATGTCGTCATCCGTCCACTCCGCGGCATGGCATACCGAAAGAAACGCACATTCCGCGGTGGACAACTGCGAGCGCACAATGTCGAGCAGCGTGAGCCGTTCGTGCCGTGAAGTACAAACCCAGTCTCGAATGGCCGCTCTGGCACCAACTTTCCGTGGCACGCAAAGTGCACCATCTGGCGCTTCGCAGGTGTTTATCACCCTCGCTCGTGTCGCCTTTGCCCAATGAGGCTTGACGCCGATTGGGCGTGTCTCTGAATCACCTTTATCTCTCCCTTACACCCTGGAGAGATGGATTGGTCTGCCCTACGATCAGCAGTGAAGGCGGTCCAGAGTTGGCTACAATCCCTTTGCAAGATTCGATCAGGGCTGAGAGGGATGGTGTATACGAAGGAACGTATAAGTCAGAAAAGTACTGCTTTTCACAGTCTTCTGACTCGATCGGTCCCATAGCGTGAAGAGGAAGGGAGCAAAAGACGGACGTGGACACCACCACACTCGAGATCGTTCTGGTATCCCCAGTTCACGGAGTTTTTGATCACCGGACGACCCACAAACTTGTATAGTTCCTGAAGCACAAAGCGCAGGGCGTCCTCATGGCGCATTGATTCCAGTGGATACTTGGTTCGCGTCTCCACCAACAATTGTTTCAACTGGCTGCCGGTGAAAAAGTCCTCTGGTAGGTATGAGGACAGGCGCAGGATCACGCAGGATGATGAGGATGTCAGAGCGAAAGCCACAATGATTGATACAATGACCGGGCCACACGCGGCCGCAGTCTGAAGATCCCAAAGGGCACGGCCTTGAGAAAGTCTGCGAAACCTGGTACGAGCCGGATCTGATCGACTATCTCCCCGCGCTTACGCTCCAGCACGCGCACGTTTCCATCATCTGACTGAACACGTCAGGACTGCTGTGGAGGGGTGGTCATCAACGGTCGCACCGTGCGTGCGCCCGCGTCATTCCCGATGCTTGTGTAGACGTCGCGATGTTCTCGAGCTGTTCGCAGATGCCACGAACTGCTCAGCCAGCATGCGTGACCACTGTGCGAAGCTGGTCAACGGGGTGCGCAAACCACGCATCTGCGACCACAGCAGGGTGCGCCCGCGCTCAAGAATCTCGACGGCGCTTTCCAACTTGCCATCTCATGTAGTAAGAGCGCATCGAGCGGGAGGGAATGATGGACCCCACTTCCCGTGAGCTGGTGTTGAATCTCCAGGGTCGGTCCGACCGCCAACGAGCTCTGGATCACGACATGGCTTCTCGTATGCGAGCGTCGTCGAGGGATGTCGATACATCTGCGCGGTCGCCCACATCGCCGCAGTCATGTATCGTGTGAGCGGGTCGGTGTGCTCCTTTCAGAGGTGGACTGGAACAGCGCCATCGATTCATCAAGGTCCACCTGTCGGTGGAGGGCGAAGTACGGATGCTCAGGGAAACAGCCAGAGTTCTTTCACGGAATCGCAGTGGATCATATGTCCATATGGGCACAGTTCGAGCAGGTCCCTGCAGTACATGATCGAGTAGTCCAGGTAGTGCAATGCCGTCTGGTCGACACGTAACGTAGTAGGCATGAGTTGCTGAGTTGGAAGAGTATATTTGTCGAATGTAATGATCGGGGGGTGATGCTGCGAGCGCAATAGAGTAGTAGTTGATTTCTTCTTTGAATCCGCTAACTTGAATGTGCGTTCGAATTTGGATCTACAGGCTAATGCAAGGGAGAACAGAGCATTGAGGTAATCCGAATGACCCGCAGGTCTCTTTTCCAGGCGCTCCCGCTGACGTCGTATTTCCTCTTCCAACGCTTCCAGCGAATTATCCCTCTTAAAGTTCACGTTGAATCTATTTGACCTCTCGATCACATTAGTGAGAGCGCGCAGGTGTTCCGGTATTTCTTCACTGTGCGCGTCGTGAATGCAGGCGCCTGCCTCCTCTAGGAACTCTGCATTTCCAAAGAATGCGTCTCGATACTCACCAAGTTAGAGAGGTGCTCGAGACAGACAGGGCGCAGTGGGTGCGCTGGTGGGCAGGCAGCAAGAGCGGCGCGAGAGTGGCGATGGCTTCTTCGAGATATTCGGGCCGTTGTTGTAGAAGAACCGGATGAGAGGACGCGCTGATACTTGTTGGGAAAAAGACGTAGAGGATGTTCCGTGGCCAGAAGAGCGAGGCTTTGTTGAACCGCACGATTGCCTGTTCGGAATAGTCGTACAGACCGGTGCGCTGGAAGCAAGTGGCGAAAGTGAGGCCCTGGCGAGCAGAATTCGGGGGGCAGTTCGGGGGCACAACCCTCCACTTTCGTGAAGAGCCTGAGTACTTGCTCGCATTCTGCAATCCGGTTGGTTGGTCAGCCAAGGCGAGAATACGACCGATATTTTCGGCAATAGGTTTGAGGTATTTGCTCGATGGGTCCCTGGCAGCAGACCTTTGAAGGATCCGCACTATTTCTTCAGCCAAGTCCAACTCGACCTTTGCGCCCATCCCAGCCTTGTCTGCCAGCAGACTCGTGAGCTTTCCCAAGGCTTCAAGGGAATCGAGAGCTCCAGGCGGAAGGGTCAGAATATGACGATAGTACGTGACTGCTTGTTCCAAGTCTCGCAGGTCGCGGTGTAGCTCGAATCGGGAAGCGAGAGAACACGCCAATGGGTAGAATATCTGATGGTGAGGAAGACGGGCGCCGCTTCTGGACTGAATGGAAAGAGCAGCGATTCGGTGAGAAGAGGGATGGCAGAAAGCAGGTCGTCTTCCTGGCTGGAAATCGAATAACGGCCATATAGGGCTGGGCCGAGTCTAGCGATGACCCAACGGCGAGGGGATGTGGTCGTGGGAAGAGAGAGGGAAAAACCCGAAACTTCTCTATGTTTGCATTGAGGAATCGGAGGTCATCATCCGTTCCTGTATAAAGCTTTAGGAGACTCAGAATCTCAGGTTGGGTGAGGAACGCGCCTTGCATGTCGTTGATGTGATGATTGCGTTGGTTACTAGTTGCTAGAGTCCTTGGGAGATAAGGTGAGATAGAAGGTACATTATACTGTATCTGAAAGACACATACAGGTGGATCACGGTTCTCAAGGACGTGAACCTGAGATTTTCGTTTGCTGTTTCGCTATTCTGCGGTTGCACGAGCCAGCGAGGTGGTCAAGACCAGCGAGGACCGTGCCGTTCGACTTGGTAGAGTGCAGGTGTCCTCGGTGAGCTAGGGCAGAGGGGTTAGGAACATGGTTGCAACGTGTTGGTACTGTGCTGCTGTGCGTCTGCACGCGTGCACGACGGCATTCCCGGGCCTGGATACCGAAACGGACCGACCAACCGCGACCGCACAAATCCACCCTCCTCGATCGTAGGCTCGCTCTCGGCATCACGATAACTTACGTGCTCTCACCGTCACAGTTGCAGCTTCTTCATCCTTGATCCAGCAGATGGACGTCGGAGAGACGAATATACGATGAACCTGACGAAAGGCGAATTCCTCGCCAAGGGGAGCGCGACCCAGTTCTTGCATGTGATGCGGTTAGGCCTGCCACTGGCGGTACGTAACTTTGCAGGTGTGTCCATGCGTATCCACTCACCTCTTTGAGCCCTACCAAGCTCTCCCGTCAGTGATCGACGCGCGGAGAGGTCCCGAGGACGAATCATGCATGTGCCCTTACGACCACCAGGTGCGTTGACATATGTATCCGTGTCTGACAGCTGCTCAAGCAACCTGTGGAAGACAACTACAAAACAGGTGTCCTCCAAATGTCGTGCGCAACCAAATGTACAATGCTTTCACATTCCTTCCGATCATGTTTTACGAGCAATTCAAATTCTTTTCAACCTCTATTTTCTTCTCGTCGCGCTATCTCAATTCGTCACTGCACTCAGAACAGGTAGGCTCATATTTCCTTCGCAGAGAGTTCGTTAATCTGCATCACCATCTCAGACATGATCCCGCATCCATCGATAGGTTTCATCGTGACCTACATAGCGCATTTGTGCTCCATGTTACGATAGATAAAGCATCTGACGACGATTACAAGCCCAATCCTGACAGCGAAGCCAACTCTGCGTGCTACCCTCACAGACGACGACGATTTGTCACACGGCCTGCCAGAAGGCAACCTCCCTCCCACAGGCGACTCCGTCCTCTTCGATGCGCGTGGCGACCTGGTCCTACTCGAGAAGAACCAGCGTGTGCCTGCAGATATGATGCACCTCCGCGCAGACCAGCTAAATGGCGAGACAGATTGGAACTGCGCGTCACGGTCTCGGCAACGCAGAGGCTTCCTTTGACCAAGAGCTGCTCAACCTCGATGCTGAGATCCACCGTACGTCTATGAGGTTGACTGTCCCACCTTCTCTGCTCATACTCCTGTTTCTGCAGCGGATGCGCCCACGAAGGACATTGATTCATCAATGAAAGTGAAGAGTTGACGCTTAGCTTTACGCAGTCTACGGGTCAACCGTGGGCAAGACGGCTACTATCGCTCCTCTTATTCTAAAAGACAAGTCGATCCTGGGCACCATCATGCGGACGAACACTTTACCGGGAAAACTTAACCGAATCGACTTCTCGGCGACAAAACAAGAACTTTGACTCACAATGGGCACAATGTCATTTGGGTGTGATACGATGGACGAAGCTGTGCGCCAACTTGACCCTGCCTTTGGGCGACAGTGAGATTATCGTGTTGATTATTGTCCTTGTGACTATTTCACCTTTACTCAAGTTTTTAATCAGGTTCAACGAGTCATGCAAGACAAGGCTCGTACAATTGGCGACTCGTGGTCCCGACATATCGCCCACGTCCGTGATGTCGTTCTCAGCCCTGTGCGCCACAAGAGGTCAGCTACATCCCCCACAATGCGTTGCATCACATTGACCTAACCCGCCCTCCCCCCCTCATGCACCCGCGTCCCTCCAGATCTTGATCTCCACTTTCCGTCGCAGCTCAAGTCTCCGCGGACATTATCCTACAACTTGTCCTCGATGCCTGTCAACCCGAGCAGTTCGAAGTCATGCTCTAAAGTGTCAGCGACAACTGTGGCCATGGTTTCGTTGCAGCCCTGGACTCGCACAATCGCCACGTGGTAATGTGACATCATAGGCCGCCTCGGAGAGCTTACATCGCCCAACACCGCAGGGTACGTAGGGCCTCACGAGCTATGTTGGCTGTCTCCTCTTCGAGCCAGTCGCTACGTTGCACAATCTGAGCCATGACGTCGTCCATACCCTTCTGGCGTAAGAGGCAACTTGGTCAGGTGAGGAGGCCTGATAGGTAACGGAGCCATCGTCGTTGATAACAGGGGTAACCTAAAACATGAGTTTTCTGGTGGAGGGTGGGATGCAACAAAAGTAGCCAAGACGGTACGTTGTGGCAGAGCTGATCGAATGGCGGACCAGTGCGGACGCCGTCAGTGTCAGTGGTAGAAGTGGTGAGCAAGGAAAAAAGAGGAGAGTAAGAGAAAAATGTTTCAATTCTGTGCTTGCAGTAAACCTTGTCGACTCTGAGCACGGCAATGAATCCACAGAGGTAGCGTTCACGATGCAACGACTGTTTGCAGACCACAACCCCAACGGGATGCGGGACATCCCGTGCGTATGCCTGGGGGAATGATCGTAAGGCAAACAGTAAATGGTGAGACGGCTCGTACGAGGAAGAAGAGGTGGGGCCTGGTGGGTAAAAAACAGGTCAGCGTCACGAGATGCGATGTGGGGTAATCAAGAATACATGGACAGACCATTGGTGGAGAAAGTACCGGTATGTGTAGACAACATACGGGTCTGATAGCTCGTTCTGAACGAGAGAGATGGTGTGAGGAAGTTCGTGCTCTCCGCTGTAGGCGCGATACGTGATTGTGTTCATGGGTGGCGGAGGTCGTGTGCGAGAGTCAAGTGTCAAGTCTGGTCCGGTGATGGACAGCAAATATAAATATTGTTTATCCGACAACGTGTGACCTCAAATATCCAGCTGTAGGACAGCACTATCCTCCGTAATGTACAAAGTTCACCCAGCGCTCGAGTGTAACCCTCGCTTCCTCCTCAGCATCTGCACAGCGTCCCGCAGCGCCCTGGCCGATCTCTCTCCAATACGCATCCCCCGCTCCTCAGGCTCGTCGCCAAACATAAGCCCATAAAATGGTCAGCCAAGTCCCGCCCATCCGTGTCCGCCATCGCCCACAGTGTGCCAACGACGCTCCGGAACCCGCAGTACTGCATCGCCGCCGTGAGATGCAGCGCCTCGTCCGCCGTGTCCTTATCGGTCCACTCCGCGGCATGGCACACAGAAAGAAACGCACATTCCGCGGAGGACAACTGCAAGCGCACAATGTCGAGCAGCGTGAGCCGTTCGTCGCCGTGAAGTAGGAACGCAGTCTCGAATGGACGCTTTGGCACCAGCTTTCCGTGACAGGCAAAGTGCACTATCCGGTGGTTTGGAAGGTGCTTTATCACGCTCGCTCGTGTCGCCTTTGCCCCAACGAGGCTTGACACCGACGGTGCGTGTCTCTGAATCACCATTATCTCTCCCTTTACACCCTGGAGCGTTGGATCTGGTTGCCCAACGATCAGCAGTGAAGGCCGTTCAAAATTGGCTACAATCCCCTTGCGAGATTCGATCAGGGCTGAGAGTGACGGTGTATACGATGAAACATATAAGTCAGAAAAGTACTGCTTTATACAGTCCTTTGACTCAATCGGTCCCGCAGCGTGGAGAGGAAGGGAGCAAAAAACGGAGGTCGGACACCACCAAACTCGAGATTGTTCTGGTATCCCCAGTTCGCGGAGTTTTTCGATCACCGGACGACCAACCAAATTGTACAGTTCCTGAAGCACAAAGCGCAGGGCGCGCTCATAGTCGATCGAATCCAGTGAAAACTTGGTCCGGTTCTCCAACAACAATTGTTTCAACTCGGCTGCCCGGGTGAAAAAGTCCTCATGGGTAGGTATGAGGACAGGCGCAGAATCGCGCAGGATGATGAGGATGTCACAGCGATAGCGACAATGATTGATAAGAATGACCGGGCCACACGCGGCCGCAGTCTGAAGAGTCCCAAAGGGCACGGCCTTGAGGAAGTCTGCGAAACCTGGTACGAGCCGGATCTGGTCAGTTATTTCTCCGCGCTTACGCTCCAGCACGCGCGCGTTTTCCATCATCCGGCTGAACACGTCAGGACTGCTGTGGGAGGCGTGGTCATCAAGGGTTGCAGCGCCACGTGCGCCCGCGTCTATTCCCGGTGTTTGCGTAGACGTCGCGATGTTCTCCAGCTCTTCACTGACAGCTACGAACTGCTCAGCCAGAGTTGCGTGGCTACTCGCGCGAAGCTGGTCAATTGGGGTGCGCAAGCCACGCATCTGCGACCACAGCAGGGTGCGCCCGCGCTCGAGAATCTCGACGGCGCTTTCCAACTTGCCGATCTCGATGTAGTAAGATGCACACTTGAGCGGGAGTGCAATGAAGGGACCCCATTTTCCCGTGAGCCGGTGTTGAATCTCCAGGGTCGGTCCGACCGCCAACGAGCTCTGCATCAGCGACATGGCCTTCTCGTATGCGAGCGTCGTCGAGGGATGTCGACTGAACTGCGCGATGCCCGCCCACAGGGTCGCGATCCGGTATCGTCTGGGCAGGTCGGCGTGCTCCTTTTCAGAGGCGGACTGGAACAGCGCGATCGATTCATTAAGGTCCAGCCGTCGGTGGAGGGCGAGGTACCGCATGGTCAGGGAACAAGCCAGAATTATTCTCACAGAATCGCAGTGGATCATATGTCCATATGGGCAGAGTTCGAGCAGGTCCCTGCAGTACTTGATCGAGTACTCCAGGTAGTGCACTGCTGTATTGCCGACCAAGTAACGTACTAGGCATAACTGGCTGAGGTGGAAGAGTATATCCTGTCGACGGTAATGATCGGGTGGTGATGCTGCGAGCGCAAGAGAGTCGTAGTTGATTGATTCTTCGAGATCCGCTAACTTGAGTGTGCGTGTGAATTTGGATATACAAGATAATGCGAGGGAGCACAGAGCATCGAGGTAATCGGAATGGCTCGCAGGTATCTTTTCGAGGCGCTCACGCTGCCGTCGTATCTCCTCTTCCAACGCTTTCAGCGAATTATCCCTGTTCAATACCGGGTTGAATCTCTTTGACCTCTCGAGCGAATCAGCGACTGGGCGCAGGGGTTCCGGTATTTCTTCACTGTGCACGGCGTGGATGAAGGGGTCTGCCTCCTCTAGGAACTTTGAATTTCCAAAGAATCCGTTTCGCCTACTCAGCAAGTTAGAGAGTTGCTCGAAACAGCGAGGGCGCACTGGGTCCGCTGGTGAGCAGGCAGCAAGAGCGGCGCGAGAGTGGCGGATGGCTTCTTCGAGATATTCGGGCTGTGCGTTGTATTCGAACCGGTTCAGAAGGACGGCGCTGATCACTGAGTGGGGAACAGGACGTAGAGGGTGTTCCGGGACCAGAAGAGTGAGGACTTTGTTCAACCGCACGATTGCTTGTTCGGAATAGTCGTACAGACCGGTGCGCCGGAAGCAAGTGGCGAAAGTGATGCCCTGGTTCGCGTAGAATTCGTGAGGCAGTTCAGGAAGGCACAATTCCTCCACTTTCGTGAAGAGCCTGAGTACTTGCTCGCATTCTGCAATCCGGTTGCTACGGATCACCCAAATTGCGAGAATATCGCTGATATTTTGGGCAATAGGTTTGAGGAATTTGCTCGATGGGTCCCTGGCAGCAGACCTTTGAAGGATCCGCACTATTTCTTCAGCCAAGTCCGACTCGACCTCTCCGCCCTTCTCGCTGACAACCCCCTTCATCAGCAGCCTCGTGAGGTTTTCCAAGACTGGGAGAGAATCGAGAGCCCCAGGCGGAAGGGTCAGAATATGGCGATAGTACTTGACTGCTTGTTCCAAGTCTTGCGGGTCGCGGTGTAGCTCGAATCGAGAAGCAAGAGAACACGCCAATGTGTAGAATATATCGATGGTGGAGAAGACGCGAGCCGCTTTTGGACTGAATGGAGAGAGCAGCGTTTCGGTGAGAAGAGGGATGGCAGCAAGCAGGTCGTCTTCCTGCCTGGAAATCAAATAACGGGAGTGTAGGGCTAAGCCGAGTTCAGCGATGACCGAACGGCGACGGGGATGCGGTCGTGGGAAGTGAAGGGAAAGAACCCGAAACCACTCTATGTATGAGTTGATGCGTTGGAGGAGGTCATCCGTTCCTGTATAGAACTTTAGAAAAATCAAAATCTTAGGTTAAGTGAGGAACGCGCCTTGCATGTCGTTGGTGTGATAATTGCGTTGGTTATTGGTTGCTAGACTCTCTGGCGAATAAGGTGAGATAGAAGGCACATTGCACCGCATCTAAAAGACACATACAGGTGCATACGGTTCTCAAGGACGTGAACCTGAGGTTTTCGTTTGCTGTTTTCACTATTCTGCGGTTGCACGAGCCAGCGAGGTGGTTAAGAACGGCTGCTCTGGGTCTCAGCAAGGACTCGTGCAGTTTGACTTGGTAGAGTGCAGGTGTCCTCGGTGAGGTAGATGGGAGTAGGAGGGCAGAGGGGTTAGGAAACATGGTTGCAACGTGTTGTTGGTGCACGTGGGTACTGGGCCGAACCCGACCCGAAACCACCGACACCCCCTCCCAATGGCAAGTGACAATGACCTACGTGCTCTCACTGTCACAGTCGTGGCTTCTTCCTCCTTTACTTCAGCAAGATGGACGTCGGAGAGACGAATGTCATGATAGCGATGCCGAACCTGACGTAAAGGCGACATTCCCCGCCGAGGTGGGGCGCGACCCGGAGTTCTTGCATCATGATGCGGTTAGGCCTGCCATTGGCACTACCGAGAGAGTACACAACGTAACTTTCCAGGTGTGTCCATGCGTAGTATCCACCCTCTCCTCTTTGGGCCCTACTAAGCTCTGCCCGTCAGTGATCGACCTCGCGGAGAGGTCCCAAGGACGAATCATGGACTGTGCCCTCATCACCACCAGGTGCGTTGACGCATGTATCCGTATCTGACGGCTGCTCAAGCAACCTGTGGATGATAAACTACAAAACAAGTGTCCTTCAAATATCGTGCGCACCCAAATGTACAATATTTTCACGTTCCTTCAGATCATGTTTTACGACCAATTCAAGTTCTTTTTCAACCTCTCTTTTCTTCTCGTCGCCCTATCTCGATTCGTCCCCGCACTTGGAACGGGTGGGGTTATTTCCTTCTCAGAGTTTGTTAATCATCACCACCTCAGACATGATCCCGCATCCTTGGTAGGTTTCCTCGTGACCTACATAGCGTATTTGTGCTCCTCGTTACAATGGGTAAAGAGCTTACGACGATTACGAGCGCAATCTAGACCGCGAAGCCAACTCTGCGCGCTACCCTCTGCAGACGACGATTTGTCACACGGCCTGCTAGAAGACAGCCTCCCTCCCACGGGCACGGTTCCGTCCTCTTCGATACGGGTCAGCGACCTCGTCCTATTCGAGAAGAACTAGCGTGTGCCTGCCGATCTGGTGCTCCTCTGCACGGACAAGCTGGATGGCGAGCGAGATTGGAAACTGCGCGTCGCGGTCCCGGCAACGCAGAAGCTTCCCTACGACCAGGCTACTCAACCCTGATGCTCAGATCTACAGTCCGTCCATAGGGTTGACCGCCCCCACCTTCTCTGCTCATATTCCGGTTTCTGCAGCGGATGCGCCCACGAAGGACATTGATCCATTTATTTGGCACGTTTACAACCAATATCATGATGCCATCTAAAGTGTCCTCGAACGAAGTGTCGATGGTGCAAGTGCCAACACTGAAGCCGCTTTCTGTGGAGGTTTTATGGGCAAACACGGTGCCCGCAGAGGGCTCCGCGATCAAATTTGTGCACTATACTGGATTTGAGGGACGGGCAGCAATGAATGCGGGTCATCCAGAGACGAAAGTTTGCCCATTGGACTTGGAGATCGGCCAGCTCGCGAAGGTGCGACGCTCCTCGGCCTTTCTGGATGTGCGAGTGCCGATGGTTGTCCTTGTCTTCCTTTCCGTAGGGCGAGGCCGGCCGTTGAGCTCAAAACAAGCCATTCGGAACGCCCACACACCGATCCGAGCCACGACGTCGCACACGCCTTCGATTTGTCAGTCCCAGCTCTGTTCTCTTTCCCGCCTCGACCCCTTTTTTTTGGCCCTAAAGCCGACCGCGCGCGGAAGGTCTACCCGTCGAATGAAGCCCGTTGGACGCCTCGCTCAGGGCGACGTTAAGACGTCGCCCTGCTTAACCTCGCAGTACCTCGTTTGTTCATCGATCCCCTCTTAGACACTCCCGCCCGTACTTGACACTAATAGATTACTGCTCCCGTACGCCATCTCTCTCTCTTCCTCTCTAGTCACTGTACGCAGCTCGTTTGACGTAGCCGACTACCGATGGCGGCCTTACAACGCGCCCACGTCGGCCGACGCTCTCGCACCCGCCGCCGACTATCCTATAACAGTAGTGTGGAACATGCGAGCACTGGCAGTTGCAGGGCCAAGTGGAAGGAGGAGCGGCTCGGTGAAAAGAGGATGAGGGCGAGCAGGTAATAAAGGCAGTATAGGGCAGATTTGAGAGCAGCGAGTACTACGCAATGGACCGCATGGGCTAAGAGGATGTGGTTATGGAGAGGGGTCACTGGTCAGAAACCGAAAGCACTTGATGTCTGCCAGTGCGCTGACAAACTCTGCCTGTCTAGTAAAACGTTTGGGAGACTCTGAATACGAGGTAGGCTGATGAACACGCCTTTCATGTCATGGATGCTATACAATAATTCGTTTTGGTTCTTGACTTCGTGGGGGATGGTATGAACTTCGCAGAAGTCATGCTGTACTGTACCATCTGGAAGAGATTGAAAGACGTACACAACAATTCAAATATATGGACTACAAACTTTTGTGCGTGGTGGCAAATAAATATTTCATATCTGACAAACGCATGACCTCTCCGGCCAGCATGCTATCCTCCGTAGTGTACGAAATTTACCCAACGCTCGAGTGTAATGCCTTTCTTCATCCTCAGTATCTGCACAGCGTCCCGCAACGCCCTCGCCGATCTCTCTCCGATGCCCATCCCCCGCTCCTCAGCGTCTTCTCCAAACATAAACCCATAAACTGCCCCGCCAGGTCCCGCCCGTCCATATCCGCCATCGCCCACAGTGTGCCAACGACGCTCCGGAAGCCGCAGTACTGCATTGCCGCCGTGAGATGCAGCGCCTCGTCTGCCGTGTCCTTATCCGTCCACTCCGCGGCATGGCACACAGAAAGAAACGCACATTCCGCGGTGGACAACTGCAAGCGCACAATGTCGAGCAGCGTGAGCCGTTCGTCGCCGTGGAGTACAAACCCAGTCTCGAATGGTTTCTCTGGCTCCAGCCTTCCGTGGCACACAAAGTGTACCATCTGGTGCTTCCGCAGGTGTTTTATCACCCTCGCTCGTGTCCCCTTTGCCCCAATGAGGCTTGATGCCGATGGCGCGTGTCTTTGAATCGCCTTTATCTCTCCCCTCACACCCTGGAGAGATGAATCAGGCTGCCCTACGATCAGCAGTGAAGGTGGTTCAGGGTTATCTACAATCCCCTTGCGAGATTCGATGAGGGCTGAGAGTGATGGTGTATACGAAGGAACGTATAAGTCAGAAAAGTACTGCTCTTCACAGGTTTCTGACTCGATTGGTCCCATAGCGTGAAGAGGAAGGGAGCAAAAAACGGACGTCGAACACCACCAAACTCGAGATTGTTCTGGTATCCCCAGTTCACGGAGTTTTCCGATCACCGGGCGGCCCACCAACTTGTATAGTTCCTGAAGCACAAAGCGCAGGGCGTCCTCATAGTGCATTGATTCCAGTGGATACTTGGTTCTCGTCTCCAACAGCGATTGTTTCAACTCGGCTGCCCGGGTGAAAAAGTCCTTAGCGGTAGGTATGAGGACAGGGGGAGAATCATGCAGAACGATGAGGATGTCAGATCGAGGGCGGCAGTGATTGATAATGATGACCGGGCCACACGCGGCCGCAGTCTGAAGAGTCCCAAAGGGCACGGCCTTGAGAAAGTCTGCGAAACCTGGTACGAGCCGGATCTGGTCGGCTATTTCTCCGCGCTTACGCTCCAGCACGCGCACGTTTTCCATCATCTGACTGAACACGTCAGGACTGCTGTAGGAGGGGTGGTCAACAAGGATCGCACCGCCAGGTGTGCCCGTGTATATTCCCGGTGCTTGCGTAGACGTCGCGATCTTCTCGAGTTGTTCGCCGATGACCACGAACTGCTCAGCCAGCATCGCATGACCACATGCGCGAAGCTGGTCAATCGGGGTGCGCAAGCCACGCATCTGCGACCACAGCAGGGTGCGCCCGCGCTCGAGAATCTCGACGGCGCTTTCCGACTTCCCTATCTCAATGTAGTAAGAGGCGCATTTGAGTGGGAGCGCCATGAAGCGTCCCCGTCTTCCCGTGAGCCGGTGTTGGATCTCCAGGGTCGGCCCGACCGCCAACGGGCTCTGAATCACCGACATGGCCTTCTCGTATGCGAGCGTCGTCGAGGGATGTCGATAGATCTGCGCGAGGCCCGCCCACGTCGCCGCAGTCGTGTATCGTGCGAACGGGTCGGTGTGCTCATTTTCAGAGGCGGACTGGAACAGCGCCATCGATTCATCTCATTTTCAGAGGCGGACTGGAACAGCGCCATCGATTCATCAAGGTCCACCTGTCGGCGGAGGGCGCAGTACCGCATGCTCAGGCAAGTAGCCAGAGCTCCTTTCACGGAATTGCAGTGGAACATATGTCCATGTGGGCACAGTTCGAGCAGGTCCCTGCAGTACATGATCGAGTATTCCAGGTAGTGCACTGCTGTCTGGTCGAACAGGTAACGTCGTAGGCATGAGGTGCTGAGGTGGAAGAGTATTTCCTGTCGAGGGTAATGATCGGGGGGTGATGCTGCGAGCGCAATAGAGTAGTAGTTGGTTTCTTCTTCGAGATCCGCCAACTTTAATGTGCGATCGAATTTGGATCTACAGGCTAATGCAAGGGAGCACAGAGCATTGAGGTAATCCGAATGACCCGCAGGTATCTTTTCGAGGTGCTCCCGCTTGCGTCGTATTTCCTCTTCCAACGCTTCCAACGAATTATCCCTCTTAAAGTTCGCGTCTAATACGCGCAGGCGTTTCGGTATTTCTTCACTGTGCGCGTCGTGAATGCAGGCGTCTGCCTCTTCTAGGAACTTTACATTTCCAAAGAATGCGTCTCGAATACTCAGGAAGTTAGAGAGGTGTTCGAGACAGACAGGGCACAGTGGGTGCGCTGGTGGGCAGGCAGCAAGAGCGGCGCGAGAGTGGCGGATGGCTTCTTCGAGATATTCGGGCTGTCTGTTGTGGTAGAACCGGTTGCGAAGGACGAGGCTGATACCTGTCTGGGGAAGAGGACGTAGAGGATGTTCTGGGGCCAGAAGAGCGAGGGCTTTGTTGAACCGCACGATTGCCTGTTCGGAATAGTCGTACAGACCGGTGTGCTTGAAGCAAGTGGCGAAAGCGGTGCCCTGGAAGAAGCAGAAATCGAAGGACAGTTCGGGCGAGCACAACCCCTCCACTTTCGTGAAGAGCCTGAGTACTTGCTCACATTCTGCAATCCGGTCAGTTTGGTCCAGCCAAGACAGGAGAATACGACCGATATTTTCGGCATTAGGTCCGAGGTATTTTCCCGATGGGTCCCTGGCAGCAGACCTTTGAAGGATCCGCACTATTTCTTTAGCCAAGTCCAACTCGACCTTTGCGCCCATCCGAGCCTTGTCTGCCAGCAGACTCGTGAGCTTTCCCAAGACTTCAAGGGAGTCGAGAGCTCCAGGCGGAAGGGTCAGAATATGACGATAGTGCGTGACTGCTTGTTCCAAGTCTCGCAGGTCGCGGTGTAGCTTGAATCGGGAAGCGAGAGAACACGCCAATAGGTAGAATATCTTGATGGTGAGGGAGACGGGCGCCGCTTCTGGACTGAATGGAAAGAGCAGCGTTTCGGTGAGAAGAGGGATGGCAGCAAGCAAGTCGTCTTCCTGGCTGGAAATCAAATAATGGCCGCGTAGGGCTGAGCCGAGTCCAGCGATGACCCAACGGCGAACGGGATGCGGTCGTGGGAAGAGAGAGGAAGAAACCCGAAGCTTCTCTATTTTTGCATTGAGGACTCGGAGGTGATCATGCATTCCTGTTTAAAGCTTTAGGAGACTCGGAATCTCAGGTTGGGTGAGGAACGCGCCTTGCATGTCGTTGATGTGATGATTGCGTTGGTTACTAGTTGCTAGAGTCCTTGGGAGATAAGGTGAGATAGAAAGTAGATTATACTGTATCTGAAAGACACATACAGGTGGACACGGTTCTCAAGGACGTGAACCTGAGATTTTCGTTTGCTGTTTTCGCTATTCTGCGGTTGCACGAGCCGGCGAGGTGGTCAAGACCATCGAGGACTCGTGCCGTTCGACTTGGTAGAGTGCAGGTGTCCTCGGTGAGCTAGGGCAGAGGGGTTAGGAAACATGGTTCCAACGTGTTGGTGCTGTGCTGCTGTGCGTCTGCACGCGACGACCAACGTGCACGACGGCATTCCCGGGCCTGCGTACCGAAACCGACCACCCTCGTATCTGTCACCAATGACCTACGTGCTCTCACCGTCACAGTCGTGGCTTCTTCCTCCTTTACTTCGGCAAGATGGACGTGAGAGACGAATATATCGATGCAGAACCTCACGAAAAGGCGACATTTCTCGCCGAGGTGGAGCGCGACCCGGAGTTCTTGCATGATGATGGTTAGGCCTGCCACTGGCACTACTGAGAGAGTACACAACGTAACTTTCCAGGTGTGTCCATGTGTATCCACCCTCTCCTCTTTGAGCCCTACTAAGCTCTGCCCGTCAGTGGTTGACGTCGCGGAGAGGTCCCAAGGACGAACCACGGAGTGTGCCCTCACGACCACCAGGTGCGTTGACACATGTACCCGTATCTGACGGCTGCTCAAGCAACCTGTGGATGATAAACTACAAAACAAGTGTCCTCCAAATATCGTGCGCAACCAAAGTACAATGTTTTCGCGTTCCTTCAGATCATGTTTTACGAGCAATTCAAGTTCTTTTTCAACCTCTGTTTTCTTCCCGTCTCCCTATCTCGATTCGTCCCCGCACTTGGAACGGGTAGGCTCATTTCCTTCGCAGAGAGTTCGTTAATCTAACATCACCATCTCAAACATGATTCTACATCCCTCGATAGGTTTTTTCGTGACCTATCTAGCGCATTTGTGCTCCTCGTTATAATGGGTGGAGAAGCTTACGACGATTACAAGCGCAATCCACGTGACCGCGAAGCCAACTCTGCGCGCTACTCGCCGCAGACGATGACGATTTGTCACACGGCCTGCTGGAAGACAGCCTCCCTCCCACGCGCGCGGTTCCGTCCTCTTCGATACGTGTCGGCGACCCCGTCCTATTCGAGAAGGACCAGCGTGTGTCTGCAGATCTGGTGCTCCTCCGCACGGACCAGTTGGAAGGCGAGATAGATTAGAAACTGCGCGTCGCGGTCCTGGCAACGCAGAAGCTTCCTTCCGACCAAGAGCTGCTCAACCTCGATGCTGAGATTCACCATACGTCCACAAGGTTGACCTCCCCCACCTTCTCTGCTCATACTCCGGTTTCTGCAGCAGACGCGCGCATGAAGGACATTGATTCGTTTATTGGCGCGTTTACAATCAATACGCCATCTAGACTGTCCTCGAACGAAGTGCAGATTGTGCAAGTGCCGACAGTCGAGCCACTTTCCGCGGAGGTGTTGTGGGAGAACACGGTGCTCGCAGAGGGCTCCGCGATCGAATTTGTGGACTACACTGCACCAGAGGCACGGGGAGTGATGAATACGAGTCATTCAGAGACGAAAGTTGGCCTATTGGACTCGGAGATCAGCCAGCTCGCCAAGGTGCGACACTCCTCGGGCTGTCCTCCGGAGGCGAGTGCTGATTGTGTGAACAAAGTTTCTGTGCGAGGTTTCTTTCGCGCTGGCTGCGTTTGAACCGGTTCCGTGGATTGTGGTATATCTACATGTTTCGGCTCTTGATTTGTTCTCGTCAATCATACCAATCATGGGCCTCTGGATCTATGAGAGTGAAGAGTTCACGCTTACACATTCTACGGGTCCCTGAACATGGAAAAGATGGCATCCGCGCATCTTATAATGAAAGACAACTCGATCCCGGGCACATACGGGCACAATGTCATTTGATTATGGCACGATGGATGAAGTCGTGCACTAACTCAATACTGTCACTGGGGCCGACGGTGAGAATATCCTGTCGATTATTTCAGGTTTACTCAAGCCTTTAATCAGGTTCAACGAGTTATACAAGACAAGGCTCTTAGAGGACCTCGAGTTGCTTGGGTTGGGTCGAGGACAAGTTGCAGGATGATGTGCGTGGGGCACTTGAATTGCTACGGAAAGGGGGGATCAAGATCTGGATGCTCACTCGCGATAAGGTTGAGACGTTCAAGAACGAGTTTATAGAGCTCACAACGAAGCTGACAGCTGTCGTCGTATGCTGATACTTGCCGACGCAGAAAGCGCAGATGTCGCCCGGTTTATGCGGAGCTTCACCAAGAACTTAAAACGGTCTGCTGCATCGGAGGTAACGACGTGAGCATGGTCCGTGCCATCCCAGTTTCAGTTATCTAATGTTATGCCCACATACCTGTTCAATTCCTTCCTGCGGGCGTCAGCATCGTCGGTAAAGAAGGCAAGCATGCCTCCCGGCTGCAACTCGTACCGGCACTCAGCCAAGCCGGCACACTTTGTCATTCACCGCGGGCTCATCATCTCCGCCATGGAGACCGTCCTTTTCATACTCTACTTTGTGCCCATCGTGCTCTACCAGGGGTGGCTCATGGTCGGCTACGTGACAACCTACACCATGGTTCCTGTGTTCTCGCTTGTGCTTGATCGCGACCTGAACGAAGACTTGGCGTTGTCATACCCTGAGCTAGACCGCGCGTGATTGACCCTTTTAAGGGTGAGCCTTATCCTGCAAGACTTGCTTCATCTGGCTCATGATCAGTGTCTATCAAGGTGGATCCGCCTGTCATTGCGAGGGCAAGAACTGACCTCACGTAGCATTTTTCTTACCAGGCGCAACAATTATGGCTCGTGCTGTTCGAGAATGAGTGTATGGTACATCCTATTCTTCTCGGCGTCTCTCTTGAAAGTCTTTGACACGGTGTTTGTCCTCGGGCTCCCACAAGCACGTTTACATGATCATCTCCAAAGTCGTCACCCTCTGTATCTACGCATTTAGCACAATCTTCCTCCCCGAATACTTCGGTGCGTTCAGGCTTCGCACTTCTGATGTCTCACGAGTTCTTCTGTGTTCCCAACTTGCTCTTTCCCCTGTTTTTTTTTTTTAGATTTGTCATTTGTTGTCTGGTTGCGGTTCGGGTGGAAAGTCACGGTCATCATCGCAGTGAGCGCGTTGCCCTGGTGGATCATCAAGTCGGATCGCGCCCGAGGCCACGATGGAACTCTAGAGGATAGAGGCATGTTGATGCGCCTGATGTAGTATCTTGAACTTAAGTCATTAAAGTTATTGCTTACTCGGCATAGGCGTAAATGGATGGTACTCTCGCCGTCATTTCCTCTGTATTCAATTGAATGCTCCCTTGGGACTCTGCTGTGACATTTTTGCGTCGCTGCCATGTCGAGATGACTGTGAGTGGCAAGGAGTGCTTTGCCATTCCTATTTTGTTCCCGTCATCTCTGACACCGCGAGTAGCTCGGTCTGAACAGAGATGATGTAAGGGAGTTCATGCTCTCCACTGTAGGCGTGATACGTGACTGTCCATGGGGGGTCGAGATCGTGTGTAAAAGTCAAGAGTCAAGTGTGGGGTCGGTGACGGGACAGGACGACAAATGGATATTTATATGTGGTCATCCTGAGATCCGACGACATACGCGTCCAGATTAAACAACACGCTATCTTCCGTAGTGTACAAAGTTCACCCAGCGCTCGAGTGTAATGCCTTTCTTCCTCCTCAGCATCTGCACACCGTCCCGCAATGCCCTCGCCGATCTCTCTCCAATGCCCATCCCCCGCTCCTCAGGCTCGTCGCCAAACATAAGCCCGTAAAAATGGTCAGCCAGGTCCCGCCCGTCCGTGTCCGCCATCGCCCACAGCGTGCCAACGACGCTCCGGAACCCGCAGTATTGCATCGCCGCCGTGAGATGTAGCACCTCATCCGACGTATACACATCCGTCCACTCCGCGGCATGGCAGACCGAAAGGAACGCACATTCTGCGGCGGACAACTGCGAGCGCACGATGTCGAGCAGCCTGAGCCGTTCGTCGCCGTGAAGTACAAACCCAGTCTCGAATGGCCGCTCTGGCGCCAGCCTTCCGTGACAGGCAAAGTGCACCATCCTGTGGTTTGGGATGTGCTTCGTTACGCTCGCTCGTGTCGCCTTTGCCCCGATCAGGCTTGATGCCGACGGGGCACGTCTTTTAATCACCTCTATCTCTCCCTTTACGCCAGGGAGAGATGGATCTGTCTGCCCTACGATCAGCAGTGAAGGCGGTTCAGGGTTATCTACAATCCCCTTGCGAGATTCGATCAGGGCTGAGAGCGAAGGCGTATACGAAGAAACATATAAGTCAGAAAAGTACTGCTTTATGCAGTCTTTTGACTCAATCGGCCCCGCAGCGTGGAGAGGAAGGGAGCAAAAACGGACGTCGCACACCACCACACTCGAGATTGTTCTGGTATCCCCAGTTCGCGGAGTTTTTCGATCACCGGACGACCAACCAAATTGTACAGTTCATGAAGCACAAAGCACAGGACGTACTCATAGTCGATCGAACCCAGTGAAAACTTGGCCCGGGTCTCCAACAGCAATTCCTTCAATTTGGCTGTCCGGGTGAAGAAGTCCTCAGCGGTAGGTATGAGGACAGGCGCAGAATCGCGCAGGATGATAAGGATGTCGGAGCGGTAGTTGCAGTGGTTGATAACAATGACCGGGCCACACGCAGCTGCCGTCTGGAGAGTCCCAAAGGGCACAGTTTTGAGAAAGTCGGAAAAACCTGGTACGAGCCGGATCTGATCGATTATTTCTCCGCGCTTACGCTCCAGCTCGTGCACATTTTCCATCATCTGACTGAACACGTCAGGACGGCTGTTGTCATGGTGGTCATCAAAGGTCGCAGCGTGACGTGCGCCTGCGTTTATTCCCGGCGCTTGCGCAGAGGTAGCGATGTTCTCCAGTTGTTCGCTGACGGCCACGAACTGCTTTGCCAGCATTGTGTAGCCGCTCGCCCAAAGCTGGCCAACCGGCGTGCGCAATCCACGCATCTCCGACCAGAGCATGGCGCGCCCGCGCTCGAGAATCTCGACGGCGCTTTCGAACGAGCCCATCTCGATGTAGTAAGAGGCACACTCGAGCGGGAGCGCAAAGAAGAGTCCCCATCTTCCTGTGAGCCGGTGTTTCATCTCCAGGGTCGGTCCAACCGCCAACGAGGTCTGCATCATCGAGATGGCCTTCTCGTATGCGAGCGTCGTCGAGGGATGTTGACAGCGCCGCGCGTAGTTCGCCCACAGCGTCGCGATCTCGAATCGGGTGAATGGGTCGGTGTGCTCCTCTTCAAACGCGGACCGGAACAGCGCCATCGATTCACCAAGGTCCCCCTGTCCGTGGAGGGCCAAGTAGCGGATTATCAGTGAAACAGCCAGAGTTCGCAGGCAATTGAAACGGGTCATATGTCCATGTGGGCACAGTTCGAGCAGGTCCCTGCAGTACGTGATCGAATAGTCCAGGTAATGCACTGTTGTCTCGTCGAACAGGTAACGTGTTAGATATGAGTCGCCGAGGTAGGAGAGTATGTCCTGTCGAAGGTAATGATCAGGCGGTGATGCTGCGAGCGCAATAGCGTGGTAGTTGATTTGTTCTTCGAGATCGGCTAACTTGAATGTGCGTTTGAATTTGGAGCGACAGGCTAATGCAAGGGAGTGCAGAGCATCGAGGTAATTGGAATGGCTCGCAGGTATCTTTTCGAGGCGCTCCCGCTGGCGTCGTATCTCCTCTTCCAACGCTTTCAGCGAGTTATCCCTCTTAGAGTCCGCCTTGAATCTATTTGACCTGTTGGTCGCATTAGCGACTGCGCGCAGGTGTTCCGGTATTTCTTCACTGTGCGCGTCGTGGGTGCAGGCGTCTGCCTCTTCTAGGAACTTTGCATTTCCAAAGAATGCGTCTCGCATACTCAGCAAGTTAGAGAGGTGCTCGACACAGACAGGGCGGAGTCGGTGCTCTGGTGGGCAGGCAGCAAGAGCGGCGCGAGAGTGGGGGATGGCTTCTTCGAGATATTCGGGCTGTTCGTTGTAGTAGAACCGGTTGAGAAGGACGACGCTGATGCTTGTCTGGGGAAAAGGACGTAGAGGATGATCTGGGGCCAAAGAGCGAGGGCTTTGTTGAACCGCACGATTGCCTGTTCGGAATAGTCGTACAGACCGGTGCGCTCGAAGCAAGTGGCGAATGTGAAGCCCTGGCTGATATAGGATTCCAGGGACAGTTCGGGCGACCACAATTCCTCCACTTTCGTGAAGAGGCTGAGGACTTGCTTGCATTCTTCAATCCGGCCGGTTTGGTTCAGCCAAGACAGGAGAATATGACCAGTATTTTTGGCAATAGGTCTGAGGTATTTGCTCGATGGGTCCCTGGCAGCAGACCTTTGAAGGATTTGCACTATTTCTTCAGCCAAGTCCGATTCGACCTCTCCGCCCTTCTCACTGTGGCCAACCCCCTTCACCAGCAACTTCGTGAGGTCTTCCAAAACTTTGAGAGAATTGATAGCCCCAGGCGGAAAGGTCAGAATATGACGATAGTACCTGACTGCTTGTTCGAAGTCTTGCGGGTCGTCGTGTAGCATGAATCGGGAAGCGAGAGAACACGCCAATCCGTAGAATACCTCGGTCGTGGGAAAGAGGCGAGCTGCTTCCGGGATGAGTGGAAGGAGGAACGCTTCGGTGAAAAGAGGGATGGCAGCAAGCAGGTCGTCCTCCTGGCGGGAAATTAAATAACGGCAGTATAGCCCTAAGCCGAGACGAGCGATGATGCAAGAGCGAAGAGGATGCGGTCGTAGGAAGCGAGAGGATAAAGCCCGAAACCGCTTTATGGATGCATTGACAACTCGGGGATCAATGTCCGTTCCTGTATAAAATGTTGAGACGCAGAATCTGAAGTTGGCTGATGAACGCGCCGTTCATGCCCTAGGTGTGATGGTTTTAGTTAGTTACTAGTTGCTAGACTCCTTGGGGGATAAGGTGAGATGGAAGGTCCATCGTACTGTATCTGAAAGACACATACAGATGCACACAGTTCTCAAGAATGTGAACCTGAAGTTTTTGCTTGCTGTTTTCACTATTCTGCTGTTGCACGAGCCAGCCAGGTGTTCAAGAACGGCTGCTCGAACGCTGCTCTGATAATCTGATTCTTAGCGGGGGCCCGTGCCTTTTGACTTGGTAGAGTGCAGGTGGTCCTTGGTAGTAGGCTAGATGGGAGTAGGAGGGTAGCCTGGGTAGAGGGGTCGGGGAGCATAGTTGCAACGTGTTGGTCGCCGGGCTGTGGGTGACGCAGCCTCAGGATCCCAATGGCACGCGACCAAAGATCCGTTCCGGGACTCGGGAGTAAAGGATTGCATCTCCTTCCATGGCAACGAGTTTGAGCCCCGTTTTATCCGCGCACATATGCTCCGCGATTCTGGGAATCGAAATGGCTACTCGCCAACCAATCGTGACGCGAACCGCACCATTCCGTGATAGTTGCTACCGGTTTAGCATACATCCCGCACAATAACCACAAGATGAGTAGGAGCAGGGTCTTCATGGTTGTCTTAGCCTACTCGTATGACGCGATGGCAGTGTCACCAATCACCACACCCTTCAGTTGGTATGGCTGTCACAACAATGCTATGATGACCGTGACAACCTGCAGTGCATCCACCGTGGCACCACACCCTCGCCAGTGGCCTACGCATTCCAAAAGAACACGTTCAGAGCGAGAAGAACTTAGATGCAGGCGGCCTCACCCTCCGACAAAGAATCGTTACCACTTGCCGACGTCAACGCGACCAGCGAGTCCGAGTGAGTGTCCCATACTGTCGGCTGTGCTCTCAGCCTGATAGATTACATTTCTTCCATACGGATAACAAATCTGTGGAAATCTCCATTCAAGACCTATGATGATCCCCCACCGCCACTTGGAACCGAGCCCACAAGTACCTCAGATGTTTCGGAACTGCCACTGGGGTTGAGTTGATGGCTTTTAGGTTGTTGAACATGACCTCGGTATCGGCCTTTTGCATTGCCCGGCCATCATAACCTCCAGGGAAATATCTGTCTCGCGGACGACTCTGGCGCTGGAATGGGCATTGGGGCAGGTTCATTATGCGAGTTGGTTGTTCTCCTGAACCCCCCACGATGGAGAACTGATCCCAGTGACGAATATACGCTTATTCTTCTGGCACGAGGCAGAATGCCTGCCGGGATGGAAGAGATGGAATCAGTTCTTCCAGGTTGACCTGACTCCTGTGATCTGTGATTGCCTCTGGCGTGTCTTGGGAGTGAGCACCTAGCATCGGGAAGCTTGTCTTCCCTTCTGTAGGGCTCGGAACAAGCCAAAGGCCATTCGGAATGACCCGCCCCCACCGGTCCGAGCTACGATATCGACCGCCGCCCTCAATTTGTCAGCCGCGGCCTCGTGTTCTCTTTCCCGCCTCGACCCCTTTTTTGCCTTGCAGTAACCGGCATACTATCCTCCATAATGTACAAAGTTCACCCAGCGCTCGAGTGTAATGCCACTCTTCCTCCTCAGCATCTGCACAGCGTCCCGCAACGCCCTCGCCGATCTCTCTCCGATCCCCATCCCCCGCTCCTCAGCGTCTTCTCCAAACATAATCCCATAAAACTGCCCCGCCAAGTCCCGCCCGTCCATATCCGCCATCGCCCACAGTGTGCCAACGACGCTCCGGAACCCGCAGTACTGCATCGCCGCCGCGAGATGCAGCGCCTCGTCCGGCGTGTCTTCATCCGTCCACTCCGCGGCATGGCATACCGAAAGAAACGCACATTGCGCAGTGGACAACTTTGAACGCACAATGTCGAGCAGCGTGAGCCGTTCGTTTCCGTGAAGTAGAAACCCAGTCTCGAATGGCCGCTCTGGCGCCAACTTTCCGTGGCACGCAAAGTGCACCATCTGGTGCTTCGCCAGATGTTTTATCACCCTCGCTCGTGTCGCCTTTGCCCCAATGAGGGTTGACGCCAATGGGGCGTGTCTCTGAATCACCTTTATCTCTCCCCTTACACCCTGGAGAGATGGATCGGTCTGCCCTACGATCAGCAGTGAAGGCGGTCCAGAGTTGGCTACAATCCCCTTGCGAGATTCGATCAGGACTGAGAGTGAGGGTGTATACGATGAAACGTATAAGTCAGAAAAGTACTGCTTTTCACAGTCTTCTGACTCAATTGGTCCCATAGCGTGAAGAGGGAGGGAGAAAAAAACCGACGTGGGACACCACCAAACTCGAGATTGTTCTGGTATCCCCAATTCGCGGAGTTTTTCGATCACCGGACGGCCCACTAAGTTGTACAGTTCCTGAAGCACAAAGCGTAGGGCGCGCTCATAGTACGTCGATTCCAGTGGATACTGGGTTCGCGTCTCCAACAGCAATTGTTTCAACTCGGCTGCCCGGGTGAAACAGTCCTCAGTGGTAGGTATAAGGACAGGCGCAGAATCGTGCAGGACGATGAGGATGTCAGAGCGATAGAAACAATGATTGATAATAATGACCGGGCCACACGCGGCCGCAGTCTGAAGAGTCCCAAAGGGCACGGCCTTGAGAAAGTCTGCGAAACCTGGTACGAGCCGGATTTGATCGATTACCTCCCCGCGCTTACGCTCCAGCACGCGCACGTTTTCCATCATCTGACTGAACACGTCAGGACGGCTGTAGTCGGGGTGGTCATCGAGGGTCGCAGTGTCACCTGCGAGTGGGCCTATTCCTGGCGCTTGCGCAGACGTAACGATGTTCTCCAGTTGTTCGCTGACGGCCACGAACTACTCAGCCAGAATTGAGTGGCCGCTCGCGCGAAGCTGGCCAACCGGCGTGCGCAGGCCACGCATCTCCGACCAGAGCAGGGCGCGCCCGCGCTCGAGAATCTCGACGGCGCTTTCGAACGAGCCCATCTCGATGTAGTAAGAGGCACACTGGAGCGGGAGCGCAATGAAGTGTGCCCATTTTCCCGTGAGGCGGTGTTGCATCTCCAGGGTCGGTCCGACAGCCAACGAGGTCTGCATCAGCGAGATGGCCTTCTCGTATGCGAGCGTCGTCGAGGGATGCTGACACTGCCGCGCGTACATCGCCCACAGCGTCGCGGTTTTGTATTGTGTGTGCGGGTCGGTGTGCTCCTCTTCACTCGCGGACTGGAACAGCGTCATCGATTCGTCAAGGTCCGCCCGTCGGTGGAGGACCAAGTAGCGGGTGGCCAAGGAACCAGCCAGATATTGAAGGGACTTGGAGCGGATCATATGTCCATGTGGGCACAGTTCAAGCAGGTCCCTGCAGTACATGATCGAGTAGTCCAGGTGGTGCATTGTTGTCTTGCCGCACATGTAACATAGTAGGCATGAGTTGACGAGGTTGAAGAGTATATCCCGTCGAAGGTAATGATTAGGCGGTGATGCTGCGAGCGCAATAGCATGGTAGTTGATTTCTTCTTCGAGATCCGCTAACTTGAATGTGCGTTCGAATTTGGATCCACAGGCTAATGCAAGGGAGCGCAGAGCATTGAGGTAATCGGGATGGCCCGCAGGTATCCTTTCGAGTCGCTCACGCTGGCGTCGTATTTCCTCTTCCAACGCTTCCAGCGAATTATCCCTCTTCAAGTCCGTGTTGAATCTCTTTAACCTCTCGAACGCATCAGCTACTGCGCGCAGGTGTTCCGGTATTTCTTCACTGTGCGCGTCGTGGATGTAGGCGTTGGCCTCCTCTAGGAACTCTGCATTTCCAAAGAATGCGTCTCGCATGCTCAGCAAGTCAGAGAGGCGCTCGAGACAGCCAGGGCGCAATGGGTGCCCTGGTAGGCAGGCAGTAAGAGCAGCACGAGAGTGGCGGATGGCTTCTTCGAGATATTCGGGCCGTGTGTTGTAACAGAACCGGTCGAGAAGGACGGTGCTAATAATTGTCTGTGGACAAGGACGTAGAGGATGCTCTGGGGCCAGAAGAGCGAGGACTTTGTTCAACCGCACGATTGCCTGTTCGGAATAGTCGTACAGACCGGTGCGCCGGAAGCAAGTGGCGAAGGTGATGCCCTGGTTCACGTAGAATTCGAGGGACAGTTCGGGCGAGCACAATTCTTCCACTTTCGAGAAGAGGCTGAGTACTTGCTCGCATTCTGCAATCCGGTCGGTTTGGATCAGCCAAGCTACGAGAATATGGCCGATATTTTGGGCAATAGGTTTGAGGTATTTGCTCGATGGGTCCCTGGCAGCAGTCCTTTGAAGGATCCGCACCATTTCTTCAACCAAGTCCGACTCGACCCCTCCGCCCTTCTCACGGTGGCGAACCCCCTCCACCAGCAGCTTGGTGAGACCTACCAAGACTGGGAGAGAATTGATAGCCCCAGGTGGAAGGGTCAGCATATGACGATAGTACCTGACTGCTTGTTCGAAGTCTTGCGAGTTGAGGTGTAACTGGAATCGGGAAGCGAGAGAACACGCCAATGCGTAGAATACATCGGTGTTGGGAAAGAGGCGAGCTTGTTCCGGGACGAGTCGAAGAAGGAGCGCCTCGGTGAAAAGAGGGATGGCAGCAAGCAAGTCGTCTTCCTGGCCGGAAATCAAATAACGGTGGTACAGCGCTAAGCCGAGATGAGCGATGATGCAAGAGCGAAGAGGATGCGGTCGTGGGTGGAGAAGGGAAAGAGCCCGAGACCACTCTATCTTTGAATTGATGACTTGGAGGTCATCATTTGCTCCTGTATAGACCTTTAGAAAATTCAAAATCTCAGGTCAAGCGAAGAACGCGCCTTGCATCTCGTTGATGTTATGATATGCGTTGGTTATTGGTTGCTAGATTCTCTGGGGGATAAGGTGAGATAGAAGGCACATTGTACTGTATCTAAAAGACACATACAGGTGCACCCGGTTCTCACGGACGCGAACCTGAAATTTTTGTTTGCTGTTTTCACTATTCTGCGGTTACACGGGCCAGCCAAGGTGGTCAAGAACGGCTGCTCTCGAGGACTCGTGCGGTTTTACTTGGTAGAGTGCAGGTGTCCTCGGTGAGGTAGATGGGAGTAGGAGGGCAGAGGAGTTAGGAAACATGGTTGCAACGTGTACGGTGCGTCTGCACGAGGCGACCAACGATCTTTGTGCACGTGCACGACGAATATCCAATCCTGGGTAAGTTACTTGCGACTGCGACTCGACACTGATGACCTACGTGCTCTCACCGTCACAGTCGCGGCTTCTTTCTCCTTGACTTCAGCAAGATGGACGTCGGAGAGACAAATATAGCGATGCCGAACCTGGCCAAGAGACGACATTCCGCGCCGTGGGGTAGCGCGACCTGGAGGTTCTTGCATGATGACGCGGTTAAATCTGCCACTGGCAGTACCAAGAGAGTACACAACGTAAATTTGTCAGAAAAGTACTGCTTTTCACAGTCTTCTGACTCAATTGGTCCCATAGCGTGAAGAGGAAGGGACTGTAAGGTCCCCCTCGGAGCTGCGCGCGGAATCGGCTCGTCGGAGCGCCCACACACACAGGCGACATGTCAATACGCACAAACAACACTCGCCACTCCGCCCTCGCCGCCGCCAACAAAATCGTCTTCGCCGACGATTGCCTGTGCAAGACGAAGTGCCAAGATGTCAATCACCCATTCCTCCCTATTCACTTCCCTTCTGTCCATACTGATCTCTCTGATACCATTCCCTTTCCCCTCTAGTTCCTGCTATGTTCATTGCCCCTGTGCTGTGTTGCTAGCACGCAATGTTGTATGCTCTTGTTTACTTAG
>WTXJ01000170.1:0-40601 GCA_022376545.1 Russula dissimulans | reverse complement strand
TTCCTGACAACAAAGCAGATCCGAGTCGCCGCGTCATCCACGAGTGTGTATCCGAAAAGCACAGTCGTGGACTGAGGCCTCTAAGAAGATTTTTGGGACCAGTCTCTCTGGGGCGTCTCTATTCGGTGCAAGAGACTGTGCGGCTTAGAAAAAGTCCAGAGTCAACGGCAGATTTTCTGAACAGACGACAGTGCGACACTTCATATGACCTCCGAACACCTCCGAGTCTTCCCAGATCAAGTTTGTTCTCTTATGCATCTTGATAGGCAGCAATTGTGGAAAAATGGCTCAGACCAAGAAGACATGCATCGATTGATCATATTGCGAAAATAGGGCTCTATTGAAAACTGATCAACCGAGCAATAGATATAATGATACACAACGTGATGATGCGAAAAGGGAGGTGGAGAGCGACAAAACACTCGGTATACAATCTCTATCGCGCCCCGCAACGCAAGATCAGGGTGAACGGGTAAATTTTAACGCCCAAGAGGCACTGGTCCAAACAAAAAGCCCCAGATCTATAGACAAGTCGAAGGGGAATAGGAATACAAACATGTGTATGGTATGCTTTTACGGTGATTAGTGAGTGTGATGTATGAAACATGGACGATGCGTGCCAACCATGCGACCGGCGTGAGAGTGATGCACGCTGTACGCTTTTTTAAGGCGTGAATAGATAGAAGATGAGTGGGGATTAACAGAGCTCAACCTCCCACTCTCCGACCGAGCCGTCAACGCTCGGTGAATTCTTGAGGGCAATCCGCACGCGCCGCCTGCCGCACGAGGTGTCCACCTCTGACTGCATGGGGCGCCATTGTACAGCAACGCAGGGTCAAAGTTGAACCCAAGCTCTTGGTTTGACAGGCCGACGCCAATGAAAGGATCGGTATCAAGCGGAGAAGCGGGGAGTAAAGGAACTGAAGGAGAGGCCGACGACACCGGGAAGGGGCAACGCTCCAGGTAGGGATGTCCTCAAAGTTGAAGGCAGGGGGAGAGGGAGAGAAAGAACTCGTCATTGAGGGTGTAGGGGAAGGAGATACAGAGGTAGGGTTGTGTATGCGCACACGGATCTTGCCGTCGGCCGACGGTTCAGCGTCAAAGGTGATATCGAGGCCACCCAGGCCAAGCGCGTGGGCGTCAGCGTCCACGAACTCGAGCTTTCGTGGAAGGAAGCGGGGCACGCGATGGTCCACATCAAGGTCCATGGCACCATGAGCACGCCAATCGCAATCGGGCGGCACATAAGAACGGAAGTCCATCTTGGAGGCTACCGCGGAATTGATAACATTGATCGGCGTATTTGAGAGAGGAAAGGGGCCGGACATTGGTATCGCAGACTGAGAAGGCGCCGAAACCGAAAATATGGAAGGAAGGGCGCAGAGTAAGACCTGTAAAATGGGCACAATGAGAGATCCGTTGACACGCAGCCACTGCCTCGCTTCGAAGCACAGGCGAGACTCACGAGAAGGCTGAGACTGGCGCTTGTCTTATCCGATGATGACTTGACTTGGGCGGGAAATGCCGGATGCCGCACGGGGGAAGCCGGTACGCGAGGCTCGGATAACTCCGTCTTGAGAGCCACGGGACGATTGGAAAGCTGAGAGCTGAGTTCTCGTTCTCGTTGCTCAGCAGCTGCCAGTCGCGCACGAAGCTGTTCGATCTCTGACATGAGTTGACGTGAATTCCCATCGTGTGAAGCGGACTTTTGTGCAAGCAGTTGGAGGCGTGCGTTTTCCTGTTCAAGCTCTGCAACGCGGCTGTAACGCGCACGATGATGCTTGCTTAGCCACAGAAGAAGGGGGGAAAGCGGCTCGCAGACTCACATTTCCATGTTCTCAAACTCTTCGCGTTTTCGTTGCCGGCTGAGAAATGCGGCTGCCCTATTTTTGACTAGGCGCGCCTCGCGCTTGCTCAGTCCCGTCACGTCCGGAGCGATAAAGTCTCTTGTACTGATCCGATCGCCAGAGGCGCGTGGCTTTTTTGTTGTCATCGGATGGTGTACAGGACTAGAGGGACGCTTGACCGCAGGTGCGGAAGGACTGAGAACTACGCGGTGATAGTCCGGGGATGTCGGCGAGATGGGTGATGGCGGTGTATGTGATTCAAGAGGGAGCTCGAAGACCTGGTGGGTGGGGAGGCAGAGTTGGTCCTTGTCGGAAGCAAAGTCCGGGCTCATGCGCATACCGAGGGCGCAGTTGGCAGGTTGAGGAGAAGTGCTGCCGACGGAGCCGACCGAGTAGGGGGGGGACGGAGGGTGGGCGTAGTGAGGGTAATTAAGGGTAAATGTCTCGATGTTTGAAGTAGGAGAAAAGAGAGGTCGATCCCAGGAGGAGTCGGAGACGGGGGAAGTGAGGGAGTCAGTGGAAATGATCTGAGACATGGTGAGGGAGAGGAGGCGACGCTCTGGAGAGAGCAGCATTATGTCTAATTTATAGTAAAGTTGTATGTCTAAGATGGAAACGTGAGGCCGCGGCAGCTAATGGATGGGTCTGGTGATGGTGGGGGACAGAAAAAAGCGTGAGGGGGAACGGAAATATGTCGCTTAGCGCGTGCCTCGGGTGATGCATTGCCTCTTTGGGCCCTGCACTTCCCCAACCCGGTCCTCCGCTCTTCCATAAACAAATCTCTGATAAATGCGCCCGCTGCCCCGGCCGTCCATCCTCGTCCCCCCCGTACGCGGTGTCGGTCGTAGCGGTTGCCATCCCACACTTTCCACCATCGGTTCATGAGCGCGTTTCCACTCTTATCTCCTTTTTACCTTCCGAACACCCGTCCGCCTTGGCCCAAAGCCAGGCTCATGTACATGCCCCCATATAGCCGGGGGTTATTCGGGGAATGGTGGCGCTTGACCACAGCCGGGAACTCGGGTCACTTTGGTCTCACTTGGGTCCAGCTATATATGATATGTGGATGCACGATGTGACATATGGAACTTCGCTCGTGCAGGCGATCGGTCAGCTTCTCGTTCAGCTCCACAAATAGGAACAACGAAGCACAGTAAGAATGCACCCCCCCCCTTGCTACCAGGATGTAGATCTTCTCTCGCGCCTTGCGACTCGAACCTCTTTTTCATTGGTTCGATAAACCTTTGTATTTCCTTCTCAATAGCCTCCCTCTCCGCATCGCGATTTGTCTTCGAACAAGGAGGCAGGCCATTGCATTTGATCGAACTTCATCTCTTCATCCTGCGAACGATACTCGTAACATTTCATTATCATTGTATCACGGAAGCATAGAGCCAAGGACAACATCACGGCAGCTAGTCCGCGGCCCGTCAACCGGGTGTCAAGGCGGATAGACCTCTATCTGACCATCTTCTCTCCTGGGGCGACTCTCGGAGAAACCGCTGTAAATCTGTCCCACCGATCAAAAGAGGCCGTCTATCGTCCAGATGACCATCGTCCAAGGATGTCATGCCTTGGCGGAAGTGACCTAATAATGATAATGTCTGCGTTCGCCCTTTGCGCACTCAGGCTTCACCTGTTGCGTTCAGCAGAATTCGAGCGCGTATATCGCGTCCTGCGCCATGACGTCGAATGCGCGTGGTGTCGTGCGATCCTCGGCAGCGTGCGGCAATGACTCCTCGCGTGCAACTATTGGGGAGCTTGCAACCGCGATTGATCGATTGTGGCGTACTGGCACCTTCTGAGCTTATTATTGGGACTCCACTCTCGGTCCCATCACCCAGGGGGAAAAGGTGGACAAGGTCTCGGTCGACGTCTCGCCTTGGTGAGGCCGAATGTGCGCAATCGATCACGCTGCATAATCAATGAATAGCCTTCGCTTTCCCCAAATCCACATACTCCCAGGGTGGCGGTCGAGAACCGACAACAACCAACGTCGGCATCAGTAGAGCTCGTTGCATAGGCCGACAGAGCGCTCGAATTCCATTTGATATCCACCGCACGATTCCGCACGTCGAGTTATTCTCCTAATTATAATCAACATCATGTGAATCGACCTGTTCTTCCCACCCCACGATGTCTACCCGAGTACCAATACACCCTTTGGTACGCACCCACAGGAACCCGGTCCGCGGTGCGGGCAAACCTCGAGAGTGTGATGCAATGAATTGAACACTTGCCCCTTGCCGTGTCGAGAGATTCCCCCGAGCATGCGCCTCAACCCATAAACCCTGGATTAGCCTCTTTGTCAAAGAGCATCGACAAGGCGGGTCTACAACCATTCATCTCAGCTCGGTAACGGATTGACGACCGCCCGCGGAAGATCAAATGGACACCCTCGACCGTATGGGGTAATACAGTGGCTATCATGGTACTGTTTTTCGGCCCCACGTGAATTATCGAAGAAATGCAGGCGTTGAACTTACTTTGGGCGCTCTCAGTGGGCCATGATGCCAATCACGAACAGCGATCGGATAAGGTTCGACCAGCTACTAGACTAGGCTTCGAATTTCCTTTTTCAAAAACACGCAGGCATTAACAGTGAGACCAGATGCTCAACTGTAAGCATAAATAGGTAGAGTGTGCTATCATATATGAATACGGAACGCATCCGCGCAGATGGGCTATGCGATCCAATGCACCGATACTAGGGGCAGAGAGAGCGTAGGTTCAGGAAGGGAAACAAGAAGTTTTTCCAGGGTCTGAACTAATTTAGGACAGTGAAGAAGTGAGGGGCCCAGGAGACAAACAAGCTAGGGGGGTATCCCTATACCCCGGGTTGTGGGTGTGCCGCCTTGTTCAAGCCAAGCGGGGAGCCATGTCCAGCATGCTGCGTGGGTGTGCTGTGGTACCCTAATAGAGTCTCATGAGGCAGAAGAGTGAAAACAGGTCCAGCCCAACCAACAAGAAAAGGTCCAGAAGCAGCAAAAACCTGTATCCCATCTCATGTGCGCGTAGTCACACACTCGTGGCTTCCAAGGTTTAGACGTACGTACCCTTAACCGAGCTGAGTCGAAGAAAGCTGACAACCACCGCCTCAAAATAGGTGACCGCTACAACCGGTGACCGGTGACCCACGGCGTTGAGACAAAACATGTGCACCGACAGGCAGTTACATAATTGTGGATTGCTCCTATTACCGCTGTGCATGGAAACGCACGGATGGGCAAAAGACGAGGGGCGGCATGCGAAACGAGGGGAATAACACCGAAAACGCACACGTGCCACTTGAAGAAAGGGTGGGTATTGTCCCATGCATCTTTCCTATCTATCTACTATAATACAATTTGTCTACTATAATACAATTTGGAACGAATCGGTTATTGAGAGACATCTTCCAGAGACATCTCGGTCATGTCGGGCAGTTCACTGTCCGATTCACTCTCATAGTCGACGGAACGTTTGCACCCGTGCTCGGAATGCCGGATTTGGAGTGCTCCTGACGAAACCTTCTCGGCACTCTGTAACATTCAGTGTCAGATTTACTCTCGGCCGTCCTCTAGTACATGACATGAGTGAAATAAAACATTCACATTCTCCCACCCACGCGTGAAAAATAATGCGCGAGCTCCGCGGCCCGGAGCCAGGCCACGTGTCCAGCCCCCGGACCGGAACTAACAAGTGCAGTAAACCAGGCAGTCTCAAAGGTCCGAGCAGCTTGAAAATCGACCATGGCGAGCCTAGCTCACATAATGTTGAGATCTCGCAGTGCGCGTAGAAGCTTTGCGTATTTCTCGAGTGGTCAAGTCAGATGTCTTCATGAAGCCGCTCCCAAGGCTTTATTTCGCTGGGAGGTCAGTCCGCGGCGGCTCAAGTTCGTTCGGCCGTGTTAGGTCCTGTACGAGGTCCGAAAAAGCCAACCTCCATATCTTTCTTTCCAGGACCCGTTCGACCTCGAGAACCAACTGTCTGGAGAGGAAATCGCCATTCGGTACGCGTCCATTCTGCTTTCTCGTTTTACCTCATGGCTTTAAGTTGTGCAGGGACACCGCACGGGACTTTTGTCGGGTGCGTACATTTTCGCCTCCACGGCTTTTGAGGTTGCCTGATTGTAATTGTCGTGCCTTTAGGAGTACCTCGCGCCACGCGTTCTTCAGGCCCACCGAACCGAGGGTGCGTGATCGTCATCATTATCAACCATCATATTGTATGCAAGACTCGGAGAGTAACATCTTCCGTAGATTTCGACAAGTCGATCGTTCCCGCAATGGGTGATGTCGGCCTATTAGGCCCCACCATTCAGGGGTACGGATGTGCTGGTGTAAATTATGTGGCTTACGGTCTTATCGCGCGTGAGATTGAGAGGTATGGTCCCGCTTCCTTGCCGTTCTTTCCATATCCCTCTGATGGCATCAAGCAGCATCGATTCCGGCTACCGTTCGACCGCCTCGGTACAATCTTCTCTCGTGATGCACCCCATCAATACGTTCGGAAGCGAGGCGCAGAAGCAGAAGTACCTACCCGCGCTCGGTTTGCATGCTCTTACGTTCGCTATTCGATTCAAAGCTGATTCGCAGCATAGCCAAGGGAGAGCTGATCGGATGTTTTGTTGGTTTACCCTACTTTTTTTTTCTCTGCCGAGACACACTGTTTACCCTCTTTCTGAAGGGTCTAACCGAGCCTAATCACGGCTCAGATCCGGCTGGCATGGACACGTCTGCTGAAGAGTCTGATGGAGGGTTTGTCCTTCGCGGCAGCAAGACGTGGATCACCAATGCTCCTGTCGCGTAAGCTTTTCCTAGTAGCCGCGTGGCTCGCATTCTCAGCCCCAACCCCACAGTGACGTCTTCATCGTCTGGGCCCGATGCAAGTGGGACGGCAAAGTGCGGGGATTCATCCTCGAGAAGGCATGTCGAATTGTCTCCAGACACAATTTTCACGAGTTCTGAAAAGACAATATTTTACTACCACTCAATGACCCATACATAGGGTACACGAGGGCTCACCGCGCCCAAAATCAACAACAAGCTCGCGTTGCGCGCCTCCATCACAGGGTCCATATTCATGGACAACGTCAAGGTCCCGCACGACGCGCAGCTGCCGCACGCGCTCGGACTCGGCGCGGCCTTCTCCTGCCTAAACGCGGCGCGATACGGGATCTCGTGGGGCGTGATGGGCGCGCTCGAGGCCTGTCTCGCCCAGGCCCGGCAGTACGCGCTCGAGCGACACCAGTTCTCCCGCCCGCTCGCGTCGTTCCAGCTCGTGCAGAAGAAGCTCGCCGACGCGCACACCGAACTCGCCCTCGGCCTCCAGGCGAGCCTCCGCGTCGGCAGGCTCAAGGACGCCGGTCGCGCCGCGCCCAAGATGGTCAGCGTCGTGAAGCGGAACAATTGCGGGAAGGCGCTTCATCATGCGCGCGTGCTGTTGGACGTCCTGGGCGGGAACGCGACCGCGGACGAGTGAGTGCGAGCATGGGCTGTGTTTCTCGTGACGCGCTTCCTTGCGCTTACGCGCACCTCGTAGATATCATATTGGGCGGCACGTCGCTAATTTACAGGTCGCGAATACGTACGAGGGGACCTTCGTAAGAATATCCCCATTGTGTTGTCTCCTCACCGTTCTCAATCTAGCTGCAGGATATCCACACTCTCATACTTGGCAGAGCAATAACAGGCCTTCAAGCTTTCACGTAAGTATGGGTATGGCTAGGTTCGCGGGCAAATTGTTGGCAGAGGAGAGACATGGTATCCATTACAAACCTAGCAAAGCAAAGCATACAAAACAAACACACAACAACCTAATAATGAAGCAATCGCACGAATGTCGAAAACGGCGCGGGTACAGTAAACTGTTCAGGCATCAGTATTGCGTAATGTGGGATCGACCCATGGTAGGCCGATGATATCAAACACCTCCTTCTCAGAGCGAGGATATATAAGTTTGGAATCGTGTCGACGCGTGCTGAGGACCACGCATTAGTATATTTCTGTACAGTATCAATTTGAACATACATTCCAGAGCTATCAAACTTGAGCCCGCTGCGAGGGATCGAAATTAGCCGGTATTCGACGAGGCAGAGAAACGAGCGTACATCGCTTTTGCGGCGGACCTCAGATCCCTCTCAAACATAGTCCCGCCAGTCCAACCGACGACGGCTGTCCAGTACGTCTCGGGAAGCGCCGAGATGAGGTCTACGCGACGGTACCTGCCGTCGCTGGGTGATCGATACACGGTGAGTGCCTTCTCGAGGGAGTCCCAGTGGGAAGTGCGCAGCGCATTGTGTTCGTGGAAGGACGAGAGATCTGTGCGCGCCAATATATGCCGGGTGAAATGGGAGGACTGGGCGAAGCAAGACTCACGCATGACGTGCGTTACTAAGCCTACAGATCGCAGGCGCTCGACAAGCCGCGCGCAGAGATCCTTGGTAGACTTGGCGTTGGGGTGCGTAAACACGATGTCAATGTCATTGCTGGCGGGCTTCCCGCGACGGTAACTGCAGAGTATATGGCCTGAGAGGCGTCGAAGGACAGGACGAGCACGAAAATGGATACGCACCCGCCGACAAGGGTACCGACGCAACCAGGCTGCACGGCGTCCAGATGGCTCATGATCGTGGCATGGATGGCTTCAACCTCGGGGCGAGGGATGCTGTGTGGGCGTTAGCACTGCGTCTCGCCAAGAGCCCTTGCTAAGGGGGTTCCGCACGTAAGATTGAGATCGTCGAGCAATGCGAGTGCAATGCGGATGTTCATGTCGGCGCTGTCACCGTTCTCTACGGGCACAAAGCCAGCGTCGACCTCATAGTAAGCTTCGAGGTCGCGCAAAGAACGGAGACCACGGTCATACAGATTTCGCGCAGTGACCGGTCCGATGCCATAGACAGAACTGAATAATGACAGGGAGATGAACCGCTCCGATTGTCTCACTTGCTCTGTTATCTGCTCTATTTGGATCCAAGGTCAACTGGAGGGGAACGGAATACGGACCGACTTCCGGTATATGTCCGTGGAAGAGGTATTCGTCGATCTGTCCAGCGTGAGTAGATGAAGGCACGCATATCATATTCAATCCCGCGCGGCTTACCATCTTGGCAATCTTCGTGCCAATGTACGGCAGATTCTGTACCTCCCCTCGCTCTCTGGTCGTGATCTTTCGCGGGAAAGCTGGCTACCAGGTCAGTGGATACGCTACGGCTACAAGACGCACAGGCGGTACCTTTGATAGCCTGTGAAGAACATACGCTGAGTGCATCTAGGGTGAGGCTGGGTAGAATAAGGCACGCTCACCGCTATTGCCCGAGCATAAGCGAGCGCACTACGATCGTTGCTCTCAAGCGCGCGGCTGCGCCTCAAAACGTCAAGCGCGGAGCATAGCGGCTGATTCGCGCATATGAGGGGCGAGGCCCGAAAGCAGCAAAAGCGAGCGGTATGATCGAGCTTGACCAGCGGTGGAGCAACGGACGGGTGCAGTAGAAATGCCGGCGGAGCGACATCTGCACGTGCCGGCCGAGGAGATGATGGTCGAGGTGGTGGATTATTATGAGGAGTGGGAGACCGCGACGCGGACTTTGGAGACGGGTAGCGGCTTCTCGAACAGGTTTTCTCAGTCGCTTCCTTCAGTTCCGGGATAGCAGCGTAGTCCGTGCACGGCAGCGGACGGCCCTGCGCCACAGAGCCGCGCAGCCAATCGGGCGTCACCAAAGACTTTTCTTTCTGTTATATTGTGGCCCGGGCCATGGCCGCCGGAGTCAGTTGTACTGCACCAACATGCAGCCCAAAGAGAAAAATATGTGGCACTGACTGCGAGGTTCCAGTCAAGGTGACGCTCGAGACGCTTGCGCATCCCAATCGCAGTAATGACAATATCCGCCTCGTCTGGTGAGCTGACTACGTCCGCGTCCGCCTTGTCTGCGAGATCAAAGATCTCGGAGATGTCTTCGTGGGAAAGCTTGGTTTGGAGAACGAAGATACGGTGCGAAGCGAGGATCCCAGGTGAGCCCTTTGTGCGTTTGGAGGGGCGTAACGGCGACGTTTGAGAGGACTCGAAAGAAGGTGAGGGGGAGCGGGAAAGGACATGCTTTGACGCCATTCATCTGCTGTCGCGTTAGCCACTCTGACTGAGGACGGAGGTGAGTGCCCACGCGGCCACCGGCCCGCGCTTCCGTACAGCTCTGTCCCTGATAACGAGGGCTCAATTTCGCTAAGAGTCGTACACTACTGCTTTCCAGCAAGGGACACCCATGCCGGCCCTCACCTGAGGTCGGGATAGAATAACGGCAGTAGACACCCCCATTCCATCGTCTTGTTATATACACCTTCAATGTCGCTTGACTTCTATCGCCGCTCGCCTCCTAGTTGCTGGTTCAACACATGTTCCCAATTCTTCTACAGTTGTTCTGGTGAGCAAGGTGAGAAGTCATTGTGCCCTCTTCCCCTTCCCTTCTCTTCTGCGCACACCATGTGGGCCGCAGGACAGCACAGAGCCCCCCTAGATCACCTCTACTACTTTAATGGCACCCGATGGTATATTATCCAGTCAGCTTTGATACTGTTTCCTTTGACTGGTCCGTTAATGAATTCGAGGGCCGTGAAATCGCCAATTGTATCGGTTTGAAGAGGGGTCACGCGATACGAGGGAGATTTCTTCGGGAAACCTAGAACATCGACTTGCTTTCGCAAGATCTATAGTGCGGTCCATCAGCCAGATATTGCTCAACGAGCCGAGGAGAGCTTCCCCTTATGTGTTTCTCAGTGCCTGTGTGGGTGGCTAGTGGGCCCAGGATTACATTTGAACCTACTGCGCACGTTGATGCCCGAGGCAGTGGAACATCATCCGAGAGAATATAAGCCGAGGTCGGATCTCTCAGTGGCAGTCTTTAGCTTTTATCACGTCATCACCGTGTTCCTCGCGAACATGAACTGCTCTACGCCGAACTTATCGGGGGATCGAAAACTCATCCACATTCTCATGACCACTCAAATCTGTGGCCAAGAATTTCGGACCGTGAATCCACACCAAGTGTGAATAACGATCATCACACAGTTGTCCGAGACAGTTCAGTAATGGAAAGTCCTAGACTCCTGTGCGAACGTCGCACTGCGCTTACATCCTCTCCTAACCGCAGGTAACCCACCCGGGGAAACCATGAATAAATCAATACTGCGTCGCTTGGGATCATATGTTGTAAATGTGAGTGCATTCACAGTGCACAATCAACGGATCAACGCGGTGACAGATAAAATATCAAATGCGATATGAAAACTTGAACAGATTTGGAACTTGAAAGTAGCACAGCATATTAGCACAACCGCTAGCAGGCACAAGCTGGGAATTTCCTGCCCCATTTCGTAGATATGCGTTGATGTATCATGATTGTGGCTTGTGTCCAATTCCCTCAGCCGACCTTGTATATTCTCCTACGCATTCTCAAATTCACACATTATCACTTAGGATTGTATTACCTCGTAATGTTGCCCAGGCCGCCACAAACGGCTTCCCGACTGCTCAATGGCAATCACACCGTGATAATGCGTGACGCATCATCTGGCGACTCGGAACGGTCCGGACGTGCGCCTGAAGGGGCCGTAGCTACCAGTAGAGGGCATGGGCTGCCGCCTGCCGGGCTATCGTACCGAGATTCCACTAAAGAGGAGCAAAAATATCTGACGTGAGCGGAACCAGACAAGCCAGAAGAGCTAGCTGCCAGTGTTCGCAGCAAAGTCTAAGGGGGCGTCCGAGCTCTAACGCACGTGGAATGAGTGAAGCGGTGTTTACAGAGTATATCAGCCTTTAATGTATGCCTCGTGTTTCACGTTTCACATTGCCACCTCGTATTTGAACGATGTCCCCGAATGGAGCCCAGAAAGTTCCTGCTCCGCGTGACGGCCGCGCCCAGTATCGAGTTGTACATTTTCACCGACCGATGACTCCAAGTCGATAGCCTTCCCGTGCCCTACGTCATCGTCCGCGCCACCAAAGTTACCTAGGCGCTGAGTGGTATGGGTACCAGATACAACAGGATAGCGGGCACGTGAGTCGCCAGGCGGCCGCTGGCATTGGTGCCCATCTACTGATTATCCACGATAGGGGGGTTGCTACTCACTCGCCCAAGATGATTCAAGGAAACTGGACACGACGCGACAACACTGCCAAACAATAAGAGTTGGAGTTTGGAAGGAGACCTGCATCTGTGGGGAGAGGACGAGCCGGGGACGAGTAACTGAACTAGAGGACAGAGCTGCTTCTGAGTGAGGCCCCAAACTAGTAATCTCATCACTTACAGGCATGGGGATAAACAAAAACGTGCCATACGGTTGATAGATGTTAGCATTGTTGAGCCGTCCCTACTTCAAGTAGTTGAAGTATTGTCAACAGAAGAAGCTGAGTACACATAATGTCAGCTGCTCGTTTCGACTCAATACTGTGAAAACCGGACCAGGCACAAGGGGCGATGGCGATGAACGTGCTTGTCGTCGCTCGCTGATTAGCTTCTTGACGTTTTCGATTGCCCTTTCTCGCGCTGAAACTTGCCGTCGTCCCTTGGCCACGTCCAAACTCTTTTGTAGGCCAGAATAATCCTTGGTTGGATGCGGTCTCGCTTCCGACTTGGAGTCCCGCTTGGGGTGTGGACCAACTTCGTCGAGCTTTGCAAACTCAAGACGCAGATCAGCGAGAATATCATCAAGGCTCTGCAGCGTGGCAATGCAATCTTGCATTTCGTCTTGTACTCTAAAAACCTGGCAGACCTCCCGCGCACAGTCTTGAATGTGAGTGAATCGTATGGGTCCCAACAAGATCCCGCCATACCTTGAACGCAACGCAAGATTAGAGATTTTATGCCAGTGATTTGATAAATTAATTTCCTACCAACGACTGACGATAACCACCGCGTCCATGATCGCCTCTGAGCGCATGACTTTCAAAATCTGGTCACCACCCCGTTGCTCTCCATCGTCTTCGCTACCCTCTTCGACTTTGAAATCGTCATCTCCTCTTAGCCCAGTTCGACCTTGTTTCAGCACCATACAGCGCCAAGCGGCCATCTCATGTGAGGCGGGTCGTTTTGCATGAATGACGCGGCGAACATGTGAATGAGCAGAGCGAGCCTGCTCAGGCGTAGATGCACGAAAAATGTAGGCCAAAAAAGTGGATTGGCGGTCTTGAATTTCAACCGATGTTGCAAGGGGGTCTGGTAGAGGCAACTTGTGCGTGATGAACCCGTCAAGATTGGGCATTGTTGTAAGTTACAGCGGCAGCAGAGACCAGTGGACGCGGTTGCACTTTCCTGTCCGGCCCGGTGAGACCCCGGGGGACCGATGAACCCGGCCCGGGTGATCTACACAGCCTGAGCACGTAACGCCCTACCCACAGTCCACCTATCGCTGTTGGATGTCCTCGCCGAACGGGTTACCAATTACTTGCTCCCCATGTATGGATGGCTGTCTCGTCAAGAACGACCTTTGGATCGACGAGCGGAGAGACGTTGTGCTTGGCTCTCAAGTGCGTGTAAAATTCCCAGTGCTGTATACTGTATGCATTTAGTATTGCGACGTCTAACATTATAACAGAAGCCGTGCGGCGTGGCGCCCGCCTCATCATTGGCACACTTTATATAACGCCGTGTCACAACTTCATCACCGCGATCCGTCAATCACAGGTCTTCTCAGCACATCAACTCACATAAATGCCTTATTTTCACCTATCGACAGCTCGCCAGCTCCTCCAGCGTCTCTTGTATCCTCTAGTCAAGTGTCGTTGAGCGCGACGATGACGAAACGGCACAAGGCCACACTCGATGAAACGCCACTGCAGAGACCAGTGTTGGCTGCGAGCACGACACACGCCGCAGGAACGATCGCGAGACTCGAGGTTGCGCCCCGAGAAACTTGAAGGACAAGTGGCGGACCTCGAGTTTGAGAGACCGTCCTACGAACCCATCGTCGATGGCGGCCACTCGCATCCAAACTCCGCTAGAGTATGTTCCACCTGCCCATCTCTTCTCGTGCGATATCTCATAGATCTGATGACGCGGCTGGCGTATGTGTTCGCCGCTGCGGCAGTGATGGAAATACCGGACCAACGTCTGAAAGACGGAGTGCGCAAGTGGGCGTGATGGCAAGTGGTTGGTGAAGGAAGGTTTCAAGTTATATCTCAAGGGCACAGATACTCTCGCCGGCAGGTGCGTCTCACGGATCTCTGATGCGACTTGTTTTAGTTTGTTAGTCGACTCAGCGTCGTCACGCTGGATGCCCGCATCGGGCGGGCCGCCGCTGCCTCCTCCGCGACTTTTCGCAGGTGTTCGCTGGGTGAAGGGATTAAATGTGCGTCGATCAATCCGGCACGATGCCTCGGGATTGATAATCGGAAGGGCACGCTTCACCCATGCGCGGACGCGGACTTGGTGATCCTGAATCAGTGGTAACGTGCTTAGCACATGGGTCGAGGGAAAGAAAGTCTGAAAAAGAATGGTATCTGGTGTACTTGGGGATGAAAAGGACCGCTTGTCATGGGTAATTGTCCTCTATAATATAAGATACTGGATCGCAACCTCGGGAGACACCCGTCGCCACGTCCACCTGTTCTTCTGCAGCATCATGCCTCAACAACAGCTGCGCAACTTCCCTGTGTCCGTACGATGTTGCCACTTGAAACGGGGTCAAATTTCCCTCTCCACGGATGTGTACATCCGCACCATGCCTAAGCAGAGTCTGTACCGAACTGAGAACTCCATTCCGTGAGGCCATGTACAAGGGTGTATCGTTGGTCACGGTTCGTGCATCGACGTTAGCCCCGTATCCCAGGAGGAGCTCGATGACCTTCGGATGGTAAAATGCCCAGTGTAATGCCGTCCAATTGGCGAGATCTGCGGTATTAATATCGACATTGTATTGCAGCAGCAGCCGCATAGCCTCAACTTCTCCAGTATTGGATGCGGCGTGTAGAGGTTCGAAACCATTCCACCCATTCACAGATGCTCCGTACTCTAGCAGGAGCCGCATGATCTCCACATGTCCACCAGCACATGCTGAGTACAGCGGAGGATTCTTGAGTCTGTCTCCATTGACGTCGGCGCCGTGGTTGAGTAATACACGCACAGTATCGATGTGTCCCTTAAACGAAGCCGCGTGCAACGGAGTTCCGTGATAGCCACCGTCGAGATTGACATCTTGTCCATGGGTAGAGATCAAGTCTTCGGTCAACCCTTTGAATCCACATAAAGCCGCATAATACAATGAAGTTCCCGAGCGTGGCGATGGGTGTTCTTTGAGATCATTGATAGATGCGGGCTCTCGTGACCAGTGCTTGTTCGCATTGCATATCCAAGTCCATGCTGCAAGATATGGCATGCTTGGGTCCAACAACTCCTCAATGATCCGTCGGACTTCCGGTCTCGTTTCGTCGTATTCGGAATGATCGACCCAATGGCAAGCAGAGTAGAACGCCAGAGGAAACCCCCCAATGGATTTCTTGTTAACTTTTTTATCCAGCTTTAGCAGCACTGCGCGGCACGCGCGCGCAAGAGTGGTGTGGGCGGCGTCAAGGTGAATGTGCCAGCGGCAAAGGTTTCTAATTTCGGATATTCTGAGGCGATCAGAAGTCAAGAATTCTTTCACTGAAAAATGAGAGAATTGGACGATTTTCGAATCCTTGTTCTCGATGATCGCGATTAATGTGGAACATGAGGAAAGAACTGCCTCTTCTGCATTTTCAAGTCGCCAGTCCTCTGTCAGATTAGGCACCCCGTCTTGATCAAATTCGATGGCGAACATCTCCGCGAGTTCTTCAACACGAAGTGGTCGAATGGCTGCAACTAGACACTGGAAAAGTCGATATGCATGATGCCATTTCTCTTTAGGAATCTCTTGTAATGCCCGTTCGTACGTGTCGTCCAGAGTGTCAGGCAATTCGTTCAGAGCCTTTACAACAGTGGAAGGCATACATCGACGCAGTGTGTCCAGTTGGCAAAACACCCATCGGAACCTGTTCCAGATCATCGGTAACAAGGACGTGCGATAGCAAATGTGTCTCACATGCCATGAGCTCGTTCAGAGAGTGTTGTGATTACGAGTTCCCTATCCTCCTCTCTCCATCTCCGGATTTCTCTGTCTTTGTGAACAAAGGACCGCACATAGCTATTTATATCTTCCCTTTGGCCAACTTCCTCATGAAGGGACACACGATAGCGCGCGGATGTCAAGGGGTTAAGAACAGTCTGTATGTCTTGCTCCGGACGACTTGTGATACAGAGGAACAAAGTTGGATGATTTGACCCAACAAGATCCTCTACAAAATCGAGAACTTCTTCGCGTGCGGATGGGGTTCCAGTATTACTCGGGCACTCATCTAGTGCGTCCATGATGATGAAAATGGGGAGTTGTCCGGGGTGATCGAGCATAGCTACCAGACATTTCACAAGGGCGGCATCGCTGGGTTGTTCTGAACCATCACGGCACGATCTGAACAATCGATAGAGAATATCCTGGCAATGATCGTCATCGTTGCCAAGTTGGAAGAGAATGGATGTCAGCACTCCGCGGAGGTCGCGCTTGGAGGCATCCTTGAAGTCAAAGTAGTAGTATGCGATCAAGGCTGGGCTCGTCTCTCGCATTTTCTTGACATCCTCGATAATCGCAGAGCTTGTCGAAGGTATGAATTGTGTATCAGAGAAACAAAAGATATATGCGTACCAAAGAACACTTTTACCGGCACCGGCTGCGAAATCAGGGAAGAAATCGATTGTAATACAGGCAGAATGACGGGAGTAGCGTACGATTGCCTCGGATCCACAATAAAGGGCATTTCTTCTTCCATTCTCTGAACGTGCTCCCTTCGATAAACCACGTTGCAGTCCCACTATGTTGAGTTTTGTGTGCGGTGTTGTGATTTATGGAAGGATCCGGGGGAGAGAGCCATGTTCGGAATTTCTCTTGTAGCTGGTTCCCTGCGAGGGTGCGTCAGCCGTGGTCGTCAATAATGGGAGTGTAAAGGAGTGGCAAACGTTTAAGCTCGTTTGTTACTGTTTTGTGGCACGTCAGAAATTTGAGTTGATAGATGAGCGAAGATGGGCATTAAACGTCGCGTACTATGTTTGATCTCTACCACATTACTATCGACATCATGCGTAACTTTCAGATTTGTTGCCAGCGTCATAGAAGTCTCTTCATTTGTGAGCGTATCCAACTTCTGAAGCGCATCCTCAACGTCCTTCCTTCCCACCAGCTTCTTCAGAATATTTTCTGTACCATAATGAGCCAAGAACGGGCACAGCAATGCGAAAACTCACTCGTTCGGCTATCCGCCATGACTTTGGTCGAAAGTGCGAGGATGCAAAGCAAGTGTGCCATAATTTTCCCCAATAATCCCGTCAATTCATCCGTGAGAGGGATGCCAATGTAGATATTCAGACGTTGGAGGAAAAAGTGAATACGCTCGAACGTGTGGATGACTGCGTCGTGGCTCGCTGCAACGTCTCTCACAGCCTGAGATTTGAGGGTCACACGGTTGCGCGAGAAAATTTGAGACTTACCCCAAGTAGAACACCAATGCCGGTGAATATCGTCTTCGCAGGTGAGAATGGCTGAGATCTAGATGTCAGAGCACGGTCATATGGAACGAATGGACAAGACGACTCACCAGCCTTATCCCTTCTGCGAGTGTTGCAGAAAATGTTAACAGGATGTGGATTATCGGAACCAGCCAGGCCATCAATTTCTCATCGCGTTTGCGAAATTTACTGAAAGCCTGCGCTTGCATTCGAAGTAGGTTAGAGACTGCATCGGGACTTCGGCAGACGTCAAGTTGTGCAACGAAAGGATGGGTGTCTAGACGTTTTCCCGTCACGTTATGGTACTCGGTTGATGCAGCATTGAATATCGCAGTAAAGTTATCGGTTAAAGGGCCGGCGGTTTGATCGCTTGCGGACATAGGGATGGCAAGGGTGTAAATGAGGTGGTGGATGAAAATGAGCAGAGGAGGTTACTCGCGAGGACACAGCCCCAAGGACAGGCGATAGCAGTAGAGTATTCTCAGGGTGACGGTGTGCTTTAACTCAATATGGAGAGCGGGACTGCGCCGAGCGCCTTGTATGGTGTTCCAACTGGGGAAGCGGGTTAACGACGGGTGCATCTGGTGAAGTTACACTCGTAAATGGACGAGAGTCTCCCTGTATCTGTACGTGGAGTCCTGAGTCATGAGACTGGAATAGAAATCGGCCTGAATATTCACATGTGAAACAACGCATCGTTCAAGACGTGGGCTTTCGTCGGAGGTGGTGGCAGCCCGTTTGGGGTTCGCAGGTGGGATTTTGTCGAGCTGCCTGCGCTGCGAAAGGACCTTGATGTGCCCAGGGCATTGCGGACCCTTAGTTGATGGGACTTTTGGTTCTTCAGGAGTAAGTGGCGGTTATACTTTGGGCCAGCTTTCTCGGTCCGGATCGAGACCCCGAGGCCGCCCAGTATAGAAGTAGAACAACTTATTCTCCCCATATTTCAGCTCGTCGATGTTGACACTCCCAAGGTCCACCACAGCTGCCCGCAGACTCTTCCTTCATGCGCGCACACTCTCTACAGTAGCACACAACGTTAGCTCCCCCAATGCCAGTGCCGAACAACCAAGCAGCGGCGCAGCGCCAGACCCGGCGACGGAGACGGAGAACCAACAGCGACGGACGCACCTCGCAAGCTTGAGCGCGGAATGCATGTTCGTGTATCCGTGGGACTTGATACGCACCTCCGCAGAGGGGCTGGCGATAGCCCGTGCTGTGCAAGACAAATACGGCCCTGCGAGAGAGGTCATCTTTCCCAGAGTTCGTCGCGCATTCCTATTCCCATTCCTCGTTCATCGTTCGTTCGCGCCCCCCAACCCTGCTGATACTGACCAATCTACGCATGTCATTAAACAGGACTTGGACTGCGTCAACGTCTTCCAGCCGTACTTCTGGCTCGTGTATGACAGCCAGGAGGTGCGCAAGCGTCTCCCGGAGCAATTTGCCCAGATCCGCGTCCACGTCGCTGACCTGCCTCGAAGCGATGGCAATGTCGGGATCGAAGAAATGATGCGCGCTCTGGGATTATCCACGACCGAAAACGATGACGTGCCTCGCGAACCGCAAGCTACTCAAGAGGACGAGGCGTCCAAAAATGCCAGCGATGCACCACCCGAAGGCTACAAAGCACTAGACGTACGCGTCGAGTGGGCTCGTACGTTCCCCTCCCTCTACTTATGCACGCTCGGACGGATAACTAAAATAATAACTTCCGTCTCCCGCCTTCTCTCCCGTGCGCGAATCAACCCACAGGTTATGGTCCAAGCGAGGTCCTCCGCCGCCGCAAGCGCCCCCTCTCCACATTTGTTCCAAACGAAGTCATGATGCCCAAACTAGCCAGCGCCTGGCTCGCCTTTGACGGCTTCTCACCCGAATCCGCGCGTGGCCCCCACACCCCGAATCTCCTCCGCGCGCGCGAAAAGTGGCGGGATCGCGCGCCCGCGGCAGCCTCACAATCACAATCACAATCACCATCGTCGTTACCTTCCGCGCTCGGTGTCGGCGACGAGGACCCCACCCGTAGTGTGGCAGCAGCGGAAGTGCCGCCGTCACAACAATCCGCCAAGACGGGGACGCCAGAATCATCGACCAAGACCGAGAGCCAAGCCCAAGCACAACCGCAAGCGCGATCGGAGCAGGCCATCCCTCCTCACGAATGGGTCCCCATCGTCCCACCATCCATATCCATCCCTGCCGCACCGCGACCCGCATCGTCCACCTCACCCGCTCCCAAAAACGACAACACACCCGTCACGACCGCGACCGCCGCCGTGGCTGTCCCTGTCGATTCACATTCCGTACTTTCCACCACGCCCGACGCCAGTGCCCCCCGATACTAGCCTTGCCGCGCCCACACCCACAAACGAACAAACAGGCATGAAACCGAGCGAAGGAGTACGCTTCAACCCCAAAATGTCCCGCCGGGAGCGCGTCCTCCATCTCGCGCGCCAGAATGCACGGACGCCCCTCCCCGACCTCGCTGCCAAGTCCCAACAACCGCAACCGCCTCCACCACCGGCGACCGACGCAGAAGCGCTTGACGACGAGGAGACTGAGCGACAGGGAAAGGAACGAACGATTCGCGAGCGACTCTGGCGACTCGTCGGTGGCAACTATTAATTTTTCATATTTCCCACCACTTCCCTGCTAGATATGCTACGCATTTCCATTTACCTTCTCCTGTGGGATCGCGAGAATGGTGGCGCAGAATTAAGGCATATTCTCCTTTTTTTTGAATAAAGGACACATTACTAGAAGGTATAAATGTAGACCGCTATCTAACGAGGTAATACCCAGTCCATGACAGTCCATGAAAACGAGTGTATGATGTAAGATCCAAGATGACAAAGGGGAAAAAATGGATGTCCGTGTATATTGGTATACCATGATTGGTATTACAGAGATGGGAATATGCAAAAGATGAGGAAGATCGGTGAGCAATTTCGCGTGTGAGGACGAAGTAGTGAGAACATGAGAAGGCAGAAGGCAGAAGGAACGTATACAGATCCAGGGTTGCGCAATATACACCATCAATGGCGGTTTGCGCCCCAGCCAACCATATTCGGCCCTGGCGAACCACGTCCAGAGTTAAACGATGACCCTTGTCCAGAATACGGCCGGTGAATGGGTGCTTCGCGGTATCCGTCGTTGCTTGGCACTCGACCATGGATTCCTGGCGGATACTGCGACGGAAGTTCTGATGAGGAGTAACCCGGCAAGTAGTTTGAGCTTTGTCCAGGGCCAGCAACGAGCGTTGCAGGAAGCAGTGGTTGCTGATCTGGGTCGAAGCGTGCGAGCTCAATCTCGCTGTTGGTACTGGTCCTTGGGAAAGGTATCGGTTATATCCAGGGAGCGAAGGTGCAGGGGAATTTCGGCCGCTTCGGGGAACCTTCCTGTTGAATCCAATGCTGTCGCGATTGACCGCTGGTCCCAGTCGAGCTCACCACGGTCGCGTCGGTATAGGGCAGGATCGTACTCGAGGTCGCTTTGAAGGATGCCTGCAATCCGGATACCACCAGGGAGTACGCGCGCATCCATTTGTTGCCCGCCGTACTCTCTCAACTTGGTTAGTCCACTGTCCAGCCGTCCGCTGTATACTTGAGCAAGGAGGTGCATCATATTGGCGTGCAGCATAGGAGTGAAAAGATCTGCATATAGCGCGGGATGGCCAAAGCGCTTCTCGAGGCGATTCCCCTTGATGTCACCGCGCTGGGAGTGTACTAGGGCATTACGAAGCTCACCTCCGTTGGGACGTAGTACCTGAACGGACGAGCGAATACACGGTTGATGTAGACCTTGAATAGTATCACGATGACGAAAGGCGGGATTCCGGCAACCCATGCGAATGACTTCCATCCATATTGCAGGCCCATCGCTGATGGATATTCGTGAACAAGGACATCTGGATAAGGGTAATGCTCAGACTCACTCAACAACATAAGTGCTTGCATTAACATTAAGGAAGCGAGAAGACGGTTGATGACTGGGTTCCACAGGCGCTGCAGAAAGTCAGCAAGCGAATGGATGACCGAAGCAAGTACTTACACCACCAGACTCAACCTTCGAGACGTAACAAAACATTAACTGATACTTGTAAACCCAAGAATGTATCCACATCACAGCAGCAGCCCCGACAGCAACCAGAGGCGCCAAGGGCGCAAATACAAGACCAACAGTACCCATAAACAACTGTATACAGCGTTAGACAAGGGATATGAATGCAGGGGAAAATTGCCCACAATAAGAGAACTAGACATGGCAACAAGTCAGAACTGCAACCATTGCGAGGGAGAAAGAATACACACTAATAAACTGCATACTCGAAGACGGGCGGCTTCGTGAACTCTCGATAATCTCGAGGGGTACGCCCTAGCACGCTAATTGTGCCAACGCTCAGTGAACAAACCATTTCAAAATCATCACCCACGTACTGCGTCTGGAACGATATCCACATGAGGTTGAGAATCTGTGCAAGGTCGAAGATAGCAAGGAAACCCCGCAACCTGGTATTACCCTCAGTATCTCTTGGATCATACAGAAAAGAGAAAGCATACGGGAAGAACGTCAGCCAGTAAGAGGCTTGGTTGATGTACGTCTGATTAATCACCGCAGGGAGTTCTATGAAACATGTCATGAGCACCCAAGCAATGGACATAAACTCAACCAGGCATACTGTCAATATTGTTCAATATTTCATTGAAACTCTTGTGTTGCCCAATCTGCTTGATGATCTCCGTTACCGAGTCTGCGGTCAGGATGAGCACTTACATCTCACTAGAATGATTCAGCACGCACTGAAGCAACGCCGATGAGAGTGAATATGATCAATTGTGAGATCACCAAGAACGCAAAGTATCGCGCCACAACTGCACGGTCTAAACGAGAGTGCGTCAAAGCACCCATGTATCTCGAGAGCCAGCGCATAATGATAGGCAAGAAGAACCCAAAGAAAGCGGATACGGCAGGAGGGAGTATACCAGAAATAAAATTGAAGGAGCCCGGGGACGACTTGGCCCAGTTCTCGAGAAATGGGACAAAGCTGGCGATCTTTACATATATGATAAGGGGTAAGCCTGGCAAGAGAAAATGCGTGGCACGCACGGAGGACAAGTTGGCAAGAATGGAAAGCACGAAGAGCGGCACGGTGTTGAGGAAGGCGATGACGGAAAGTAGGAACCATCCCGTCGTTTTCTTGCGAAACAGCTCACCAGGCGAATTGTTCAAGTTTTTCCAGAGCTGTAACTCACGATGGGCATGGCATAAATCCATATGATTGATTTTACTGACTATGTCCTTAGGATTGGGAGCAAGCTTGATCTCTGCACCTTTGGGGCGCTTGCGCCCTAACAGCTGGGCGACGATGTGGGCGTACGGAACGGCCGCCATGGATGCAAAACCATAATTCTCTGGTTTGCGCTTGTCAATCTGGGCCCGGTACGCCTCAACGGCTTGTTCGGTCCGCCTGAGCCTTTCACTGCTCACACGACCATGCGGTCAAACCTCAAGTGGGAGAGAGTTGCTAAAGCACGCACGTATAATATCAATCGCGTCCCTCTTTTCGCCGCCCATTCCCAAGAAGCCGCCAATGCGAATAGTAGGCCGCTTCTTGCCAATCCGGCCATCTTTTAAATATCGCACCAGCACCTGTTCAAACTGGCGAACGGTGTTGTTATGGGTCTCAATCAATTGAGGGAGGTCTCCGACGCGGCGACCGATGTGCACGGCGGTAGTGGGATATGGGACCTGAACGGAATTGAAGATGGTCCTGATACCTTCGTCAGACTGAAGCCTCTTCTGCACACGCGTAACAATCAGGGTGCGGGCATAGAAAGAGAGGGCGTATTCCGGAGAGCGAAAGAACTGCGCGCGAAGGCGCACCATGGCGGTCCAGTGAAACCAAATGACGACTATGACAACGCCGGTGATGACATAAACCATGCCGACATGGGCCCAAAGGATGTTGCCTGATACATCACGAATGGTGAGCATGGAGAGTTGGTCGCGGTCATCCTTTGGAACGTGACTGAGATTGAATGAAACGTTGATGGGGATGAGTATGGCGCAAGTCAGAAAAGCGACTAAAGTGAAGATGGTTCGCATCATTCGAAGGAAGCGAAGGAAAGTCGCCGCATCGAGGCCAATTTTTTCGACGAGCTCAGGCTCCTTGACATGAATAAGCGGAGATATCCATCCAAAAAGGCTGGAAGATATTTGTGGTGGCGGCTTGTTATCGGGGTGGTACTTTACTTTAGGTTCATAAACGACCTATGCTGGTTGTGAGATGTGATTAGGCGACTTGGAGAACTGACTCGCCTTATTGCTCGGGCGAAGGATGTTGAATAAAATGATTGTGACACACTACTCGGAAAGGGAATGACGTGGGCAACCATGGCATCGAGGCGAAGGAATAAATGGACGCACAGAGATACCCGTCATTGCGAGGACTTGAATGCCAACGGCGGCGGGCGCCAGCGACCGCGAGTCGGCATTTTCAGAAAAAACGTCCCCGAATTTTGTCATGGTATGTGTAGGTGGGAGAGCACGCCTACGCTACGCGAAGAAAGAGGGGGGGATGCAGGAGGGAAAGGCTGGACGAGGAAGAATGGTGTCGGAGGCGAGCAAAGGAAAAAGCCAGCATACAAGGAGGCAACATCTATTGTTCCTTTTTTCTCGCCTGATTATCTAATACACCCCAAACTCACCGGTGCCATTATTTTCCCCACTCTATTTTCTCTTCCATCATTTCTCTCACTGCCCTAGTTACCGCATTAGCGCCTTCCCGCACCGCTGCCTTCTCCTCACTCTTAACTTGTGGTATGACCCGCCCCTCAAACTTATCCGGATGAAAACGCAACATCATTCCTCTAAGTTCCTCCTTGCGCAGCCTCGCTCTCTCTGCGTCGCCGACCCCCTCCTCTTCCGTGCAGAATAGGAATGCAGAAACGGCCTCGGTTGTCAGATGTGAGTGGTCCAGCGCCACCCCGCGCACCGGCCACGGTACATCTCCGAAACCGAGATCCGCGGTGTTCGATTTGGATTTATGCAGCTCAACCCATCGCCGCTCAAATGCCTCTCGGGCGTCGACGCGCCGCCTGCGTTCCCGTTCCTCGCGTTCGCGTCGTCTGGCATCCTCCTTTGCTTTAAGATTCCGCGCGGCCTCAGCCTTCGCGGCGGCACGAGCGGCCTTTTGTCTCTGCTGCTCGTGATGTGCCGCAGCATTGCGCCTCCTGTCAGGATGTAATTTTGAGGACTTCGTGAGTCACACACACATACATGGGAGGAGGGAGAACACACCTCCAAATCCCCACCCGCACCCACTCAGCATATTCGTCATCGTTCATGAGTTCGGGACCATCATCAAGCCCGCGCATGGCATTTCCTTGCGAGCTAACGCCACGCCACCGCCGTGGGACGTGTGCGTATTCGTTTAGTCGGGCCTCAACGGCATCTAGTTGGTCATCATCGCGGAGCGCATCCCACAGCTTCTCCTGAAAGCTATCTTCTGCCACAGGTTCTCCCCTGGCATCATATCGAGAGGAGGACGGCCCAGGGTCGAGAAAGGGGCGGTCCCTCTCATCTCTGCGCTTCGATGGGCGGCTGTCCAAATCAAAATCCGTGTCCTGTGTGAGGTGGTGCCTAAATGTAGCCTTCTTGTCAGCCCTGCGCGCCTTTCGCAGTTCGTGCTCCGCTTGTTCGGCTCGAGTCGTTTTGAGACGTAGTCCTTTGGGCATCGTACGCCGTGCCGGTCATATGATGGCCGTCTGAGTGAGAGTTCTGCCGGCCCGGTTTGCCGGGCTCGCCTTGTGTCATTCAAACTCTCAGACACGCACATACAGACAGTACGGTGCATAACGGGGATCGCCAAATTTTGATGCATTATGAGCAATATGCATTATGGCCACCGGAACACTATAGTCAGAAACAACAATGAGTTATATTATCAAATTTATGCAGTATTACGTTATACATTATGAGCAAGTGTAAGTTAACACCAACTCTGGGGTCCAAGGTATCACACTTTGTCCAATATACAGGGTTGGTAATGACAGTCAACCCGGAAGCCTCGCGGTCATCTATCAGATCACGGACGCCTACAGTACTCGACCGCCCTCGACCTGCGGTTTTCGTCGATGATCATCCGGAGACATCTCGCTGGCGGGTGTTTGTGACTTGGTTGGGGCTCGTCTTGTAACCACGGAGGCATAAGGTGCAATCCAGTTTCTTGATCGTATCCGCCAGTAGTGACACCTTGGACAAAGATGTGGTAGCCTGGGATGTACCGATCGACGAACCTATGCATGACACGAGTCGTTGAACTGTGAGGCAGGGGCCAGCCTGAAAGTTCGCACGTACGTTTTGACCTGTTCATCTGTCATCCCCTGTCCGTTTCTCTTGGCCTTCATATCGTCTTCCTGTTCTGAGCGCCATTTATATATGGGACGGTATGGGTTTTGGGAGAGAGGGGAAATCTAGTGAATCCCATCCATGGCATGAAGTAACAGTAAGTATTCGTGAGCGAACGGTGACAAAACATGGTCGCACACCTGAAGACAGATGTCGAAAAGATCCCACCATTTGGTGTACCCACCAAGTCGTTCGTTCACGTCGAGCACATGCTCCAGAGAGTAGACTGAGGGATCGAATATCCCATCCAGCCCAAGTGGGACCTCGTTCATACGCTTCTCGATGTACGCCCGTGTCTGCGGATAGAAGCCCACGCACCAGCCTTCAAGAAGGACAACATCTATCCGCCCCGGGACAGCCGTCCATTCCGATTCCGGGAGCCGATCACCTTCGCCATTAAACAGGCTTTTGTCGAACCGTGGGATGCGTATATCATTTGACGGCGCATGATTTATCTCCTTGAGCGACTGAAGAAGGGTGAGCCCGAGCGCGATGTCGTGCGTGCCCGGCAGACCGCGTCCACGGAGGAAAGGGTTATCGGGATGTGCAGCGGCAAGAGCCTTCAGTTGGTCGTAAGGAAGGTACAAGTCATCGATCGAAATCGTGACTACTCGGATTGTAGAGTGATCTTCGTTGTTCTCGGCCAACATCTCTTCGACGCGCTTGGCGAGCGACGTCTTTCCCGAGCCTTGGGGCCCTTGAAGGGCGACGAAAAGAGGGGGCGTCCTCGACCTTGACGGATACGGCGACGGAACGTGTCCGTAAATGTGTGTGAAGAGTGTGAACGCATTTATCCTGAATCCCTTCGAGTCGGCCATACGTGTGTGTGGACGGGCTTTGCCTAAATCGAGTTTAGCGCGCGTCACGTGCTGGATGAGAAGCTGCTTGTAGTGGACGTGGCGGGTGTTGCCACCAAGTTACACTGACAATACAGCAATACGTTACTGGAGCGAGCGAGCGAGCGATCCTACTACTGTCCCTGCACCCTGAGCGAAACAGCCCCCTCAACGAAACAGTCACGCTATGTCATGCTGGAATTTTCAAACCCCGCTAGGCTTGCCACTCTAACCGAGAATTGACCCACGTGCTCAAGATAATCGTGCTCACCTGCCGGTGGCCTCAATGCTCACACTCAAAGGTTGAAGGATGGAGAACAATGTGTTTGATTATGTATAGAAATTAGATCAGATTAGGGATGGTATCTGTAGCTGCAATAACTAAGGCTACTTTGTAAAGAGTGTGATTTGTTAGTGATATAATGATGACTATTATTCATATCAGCCATCTTGGAAGTAATATAAGTCTGACTGGGGGCGAAAGAATGTCTCCGGATTGTGATCAAGTGCAGGTTGGAATGGGAGAAAGCCATCATTCAGAGGGTTCTGTTGTTGCTGGAAATGAGAGGAAGATGGGATGCAATAAGAACTGGAAGATGCAAACGTGTTTGGAAGATGATGTTGAGGAGGATGTGCCCAAGGAGGATAATCTGGAGGCGATAAGATCTCGCCGAGATCGTTGTCATTTGATTGCCCTTTTAACTTCTCCTCACTGGGGTCAGCGGGCATTATTGCTTTGCCTTTACGAGAGTGGGTTGGTTTATTAAATAATCCAGAATATCTTGCATTGCTTTGAAGATCGGGGTGCTGATTGAAGTGGTCCATGATCTGAGATAACAATTCCGAGTTTGTGCCCTTATCAGATATTGTGAGAGCCTTTGCCAGTGCCCGGAGGTTGTCCTTCTTGTAGGATGACAGCCGGCCGTTGAATACTCTGGTATAGGCTTTGCGTTCAACATGACACTCATGCTCTTCATGCTGGGCTTGTTTCTCCTTAGCAGCCTTTTCTTTTTGTCGCTGGTCCTCATCCTCTTGATCAAATGTTGAACAAAGCCCCCTAGATGTAACAAAGCATGCTTTGATCTTTTTTGACCCACACTCTTTCGATTTTCTTGTATTCTCCATCTGTTCCTTGACCAATTGAAATTCCTTCCGAATTGAGGTACAATGAGTGTTTGCTGAGATGTTTTCACTGAGCGATTGACCAAGGACTTCCTGAGTACCATAGAGCTGCTCCTGGACAGATTGCAACTCAAGAAAGCACTCTTCCAGGGAGAGCGCACGATCTTCTTTGTATGAAATGATTCTCAGAGGTCTTGATGCAATAAGATGGTGATATGCCATTTTGAAGCGCGTCCTATGGATGACTTTGGATTCCAAATCCACTAGGGCATGCATGAAGCCTGAGATTGGATGGGTTCTTTTATCAATTTGATTGTCTTGATCATTGTCCTCAGGATCAGAAACAGAAACGGAACCAGAATGTGGAATGGAATGCAGAGTGGAATTGGCACCGGATCTCGGAACCCAGTCTTCATCTGACTTGGAGTTGGAGTTGATGTCCATGTCTGATGGTTCAACTGGATCCGATGATGGGATCTCTTCAGGAAATGAATGTGGAACGTGTACAACAGTAGATGATGCCTTGCTTGGTGCAAAATCCTCAGGTGTGAAGATTTTCCTGTTGACTGGATAGAGGCCAGACTTCTTGAACGCCCTCTTGATCAGTTTATCTGTGAAAACTTCTCGTGTAGCTTGAATGTACATAGGGATCACTGAGTGCCAGTTGATTGGGATGCCTTTCATCATGCTTTCTGCACAGATGTCCTGCCATTTGTGATCAACCGATGCAAAGATTTGAATGTCGAGAGGTTGAGTCTTATGGGTTGTCTTAGATGGGAAGCACAGTGTGCGGATCTCGATGTCTTCATCATCGAGAAACTGATAGATTACGTGCTTGACGTCCAGGTGCTCGTGCATGCTATGTCCATCCACTGCAAGTGACGAAACGGACTGGTTACATGCATTGTACCATGTACGGTAGTTAGTATGTCTCCTTATGAGACAATGGACTTCGGCACAGCATCCATATATGGTAATCCTAGTTTGAGCGATATTGTGGATGCCTTTACTCACCCCTTATTCCATATTGGACACATAGCCACCTAACATGTATATAAAGCACCTATGTAGAAGTGCAATACATATCTCTCTACACCTCACTCATACTGCCTAAGTGTCTATCACACCAAGGTGAGTGCTTAAGCCTGTATGCTGCGCTAGTTGCTGCGCAACAGGTTATGGGCCCTGCTAGCCAAGCGCCTTTAATGGCTGCTCCATTGGCATAAGCACCCCTTACGGCTTTTATGCCGCTCTTCTATGATTGCTATAAAAATGCTGACGCACACCAAGCTATCTTATCAGATCTATACCATGTCACCTAGCAACGCTGTCACCCTTGTCCCCATCTTGGATGGAACCAACTATGGTATCTGGGCGAAGGCCATGCAAGCCTTCTTGATGTCCATTGGGCTGTGGAAATACGCTACAGGCAATGATACTGAGCCGCCCTTGGATGCGGATGGAGCTACTGCTCATGCTACCTGGGAAAAGGAAAGAGCCCAGTGTATTGGCAATGTTGTCCTTCGGACTACTGCTCTGATACAGCAGGAAGTCGGCGCCATACAGGATCCTGAAACGCTTTGGAATCGCATCCTTGCTCTCTATGGAGCTGCAACCCTCACAAGCATTTACAAAGAATTCCGTACTGTCACTACTATGACCTTCAATCTGGCTCAACACCCTGCTCCCCAGTTAGACAAAATGCAAGCCGCATTTTCCCACCTCTTGGCATCCTCCATGCCTGTTCCAGACCCCATGCAAGGTCTTATTTTGCTCAATCGAGTCCCCAATCGTTGGGAACACCTTATCCCCATCATTACGCAGAACTTTGACATCGGAGATCTGAACTTCAAAGAGGTTTGCGACGCAATTCTTGCTCAATGGGAATCTGAGCAAAACCAGAACAAAGGGAAGTTTAATAACAACCCTCAGCATGCAAATAAGTTGTCAGCTGTCAAACGCAAACGTGGTGACCCTCGCTTCTCTCAGCAGCAGGGTAACAGACAGAACAACAACAACCAGAACCAGAACAATGACAACCGTCAGCGTGGCAATCGCGGCAAAGGAAAAGGCAAAGGCAAAGGCAAAGATTGTCAGGATGACGATCATCAGCACTCGCATCTTGCGAATGTCGCCTCTGCGCCTCCCCCCTCATCCACTACTGTCGTCCAAGTTACCCCTCATGGGCTGACTAAACGCCAGGAAACTGTGCCCCTTCTGACTAAGCGCTCCAAGGTACCTTACCAGTCCCTCAACAAAGCTTATACCCTTGCTGATCGCTTGGGTGTTATGCCCACTATTCAAACTACTAAAAATATCGAACAGCATGTCATAGAGACCTCCAGGTCTACTAGTGAACGATCCCCCACTCCTGAGGACCTGCAAACAGCCCAGGATGTATTCATGGATGTCAAGAATCGCTGACGCCCGACTCTTGATAGAGTTCGCAATGGCATCTTATCTTCTTCTAAAGTGACCCTTGCATGATGTAGCTCATGCAACCGCTTCTCCACCCCGCTCGTAATACTGATGAGGAGACTCCCAGATGTAGCTCGGTTCTGAGTTCTCGTCCTTGAGTACTGGTCAGATGGCTAGACTACAGCCGTCTCGTTGACTGATGTGATTCAGTCACGCCGTTTGTCTCTGTCCTTGGGTGGGGTTCAATTGTTCCTAGTTCCACGCCTCACAGACCGTGACTGGTAGACTTTAGTCACAGAGGTTTGCACCGCATGGGTGCCACTGTCAGCAGTCGAAGTATGGACTGCGTACCTCTCCTCTGGAGTGCTGCTTGATTTAGCTCAAGCACTAAGCTTCGGCGTTCCTTGGATGTCATCCAAGGGGAATGTGCGTGGGTTAGAAGCTGAGAGGGGTCACTCCCTACTGAGGTAAGATGCTTCAGATAGTCAGCAAGACTACTATTGGATTAAGTCAAGCTTGGCTCGACTTCACAGCTTCCTAGAAGCTTAAATACATGTCCACTATCTAGAATATCAAATAGGCAAGACAATAGCGTGAGAGTTCCCTGTCATCCTATCAGTAAGTATCCTAGCATTCAAACAATAGCGTGAGAAGGATTCATCCTTCCCCCATCGTCCCTGTTCTAGCCTTTGAGCCCGTTCTAGCCTTTGAACAATAGCGTGTGAGTATTGTTCTCCTTGGCCAATGGCCTTTTCACCTCTAGGCACTAGTGCCGAGGTTGCAGGTGCATTGTGGGCCACCTGACGCCCACCTTCCTGTTTGACCCAAGAGCAAAGCAAGCCTAGGCTTGGCCAGGCTCTTCTAGTGATAGGGGCAGTCCTCCCCCTTTCTAGGCAGTCCCTCCCTGAGGCCCGAGAGGTCCATGGACGGGTCTTCTTTCGTCTCGTTTGTCTTTTGGCGCAGAGTTGCCTAGGGAGGTCCCTTCCTCTCAGAGTCTTGTAGACTCATTGTCAGGACTCTTGGTCCTACCCTCTCTCGATCTGTTGGTGCTTCTTGCTTTCTCGTCGACGTAGGAGTTTCTTCGTCATCATGAGATCATCAGAAAGGGGGGATCCCAGTGCCTGTATCCAGTGGTACGTCTTGTAGATCGAGGTGGTCCATAACATCATCTCCCCTTTAAGGTCGAGCTTTCCACAGCTCTTCGTCACCTCGATCTTGGTTTTGGGTCTCCATTAGAGGTCTCGTTCTAAGGCAATACCGGTCTCCTCCCTCCTCGGATGGTTTTTGTGCATCGGCGGGTCTTCGACTGGTGACCCTTCCTTCTTCCTGATCGCAATCGTCTGGGGTCACAGGGTGGACCATTCCTTCTGTCATCCTGCCTTCGCAATTTGGCAGTGGTTGTCGCTCGTCCGAGGCTGCGGCTTGATATAGTTCAACACCTAAACTTCTACTGGCCTCCTTCGTATTGAGTTGGACCAGTCGTGGCCCCGTCTTGAGCCGTCAATTGATATGGCTCAGTCTTTGGGCTTCTGTAACTGCCTTGTTGTCACGCGGCGGTCGGTCGTCCTCTACTGAGGTCTCGTTGGTTGATCTGGCCCAACCATTAGGCTTTCATGACCGCTTTCTTGGTCCAGCAGCAGTCGGTTTTCCCTTTCAGGGATTTCGGCTTGATTTAGCTCAACGCCTAGGCTTCTCGTTGTCGTTTGTGAGCTTTTGAGCCTACCTCCACGATTATATGGCGGTTGGTCCGTCCTCTACAGGACACTTCAACTTGATACAACTCAGCGCCCCAGCTTCCTGTGGTCCTTCTCGTAGCCGATGCTGGCCGACTGTGTCTTGTCTGGACCGTCGATGGATATAGCTTGGCTGCTAAGTTTCTCTTGACCGCCTTCGTAATCGGGCAACGGTCGGCTCCTCCTCTCCAAGGACTGTGGTTCGACGTAGCTCTACACCGGAACCTTTTGTGGGCTTCTCTGGGCTTAGGCCGATCGTGTTCCTTGTCCGGGATCGCCAGTCACTATGGCTCTGTCTTCGAGCCTTTTAAGACCGCCTTGCTGTTACACGGCGGTCGGTCGTTCTTTACTGAGTTAATCGGTTGACCTAGCTCAATCACTAGGCTTTGTGGGCCACCTTGTAGTTAGGTGGCTGTCGGTCATCCTTTGCAGAGATTCCTTGGCTTGATATAGCTCCACGCCTAAGCTTCATGCAGCTGGTCCTGATATTGAGCTGCAGTCGGTCTCCTTGTCGAGATCGTGATTGATATAGTTCAATCATTAAAACTTCGTACGGCCTTCCGTGTCGTGAATCCATGACCATTCGTTCCTCGTCCGGGACTACTGACTGATGTGGCTCAATCATTAAACCTTGACACCCACCCTGGTGGTTAGGTCGTGATTTGCCTCCCTTCCTGAAGGTTGTCGGTTCCTTCTTTGTTGACCATTCACCTAGATCGGCCGAGTTCCACCGTCCACCCTTCTGGTTTTGGAGGTGCGTCTCCTTCTTAGACACTTTTCGGTCTTTTGTCCTCGCTCAGAGTCTTCCGGCTGATCTCGTTCAGTCACCAAGTTCTGCGTGGCCGTCTGGGTTGCCCCAGGCGTTGATTGATATAGCTCAATCGGTAAGCTTCTTGCGGCCGCCCATCCGTTGGTCGCAATACATTCCTCCTTCCCTCGAGTGGTGGTTCATCGTCTTTCATCAGGGTCGTCGACTGGTGCGGTCACATTGTTTCGCCCCGAATGGTTACCCATGTTGTTGGACCCCTGATTTGCTTCTTTCTTCGCCTGAGCTGTCGGTTGATGTAGCCCAACCTTTAAGCTCCTCGTGGCTGTCCCTTCTTCCTGGCCATTCTCGTCGCTGGACAGCAGTTGGCCGTCCTTCACCAAGGCTTCTGGTTGATGCCGCTCATCCACCAAGCCTCTGCGCAATTGCCAGTGCAGTCGGACTGCTCCTTCTCGCCTAGAGTCGTCCTCGATCATTGAGTCTTTTGTTGCAGTCCTTGGTATGATTGACTGCGGCTGTTCATCCTCCGTTTCGGACGTTCGATTGATGTCGTCCAATCGTCAAACTTCATACGATCGTCTATGTTGCGATCGATCGTCCCGCGCTAGGGACCGTTGATTGGTCTGGCTTAATCATAAGCCTCCCTACGGCCATCCCTGTCCCTGGGTTGCGAACTGTCGTCCCCTTCCAGGGATTTTTTGATTGATATGGTCGATCATAGACTCTTCTACGGGTATTGTCTTTGGTCGCAGTCGCCCCTTTTCAAGGGACTTTTAATTGATATAGCTCAATCATAAGCTTCTTCAGCAGCCATTCTATCTTGGATCGTGCTCCTACGGCTATTTTGCCGCTAAGCTGTGGTCGATTGTCCTGCTTCGGGGACCCTAGGTTGACATGATTCAACCACCAGGCTTCTATGCATGTCCGCGTCGTTGGCTGCTTCTCCGTCCCCTATGCTCAGGACCTTTTGATCGGTGTAGTTCAACTTTGTTAGACTTTTTGCGGCTGTCAGTGACATGGTTCGGCCGCAGTTGTCCACTCGTCGTCCTGGGTTCTGATTGATGTAGTTCAATCACTAAACTTCTTTGCGGCCGCCTTTGTCGCTCAGTCGCGGCCTCCCATCCTCTCGTCTGCGGCCCTCCTTGCCTCCTGGGTCACTGTCGGTCACTCTTCTTCTAGTGACCTCTGATTGATATAGTTCAATCATAGACTTCTTCTGCGGCCACCTGTCGTTTGGCCGCGACAGATCGTCCCTTGCCAGGGACTCCTGATCGATGCAGTTCGATCATCGACTTCTCCGCAGCTGTCTGCATCATTAAGCGGCGGTTTCTTTGTCCTTCATCACTTGGTTCTCCATCCTTGTGATGAGTCTCCCCCTCTGTTTGCTTGAGTGATCTCCTTCTGCTGGTTGAGTAGCCTTCTGGTCTTCGACGATGGTTTGTTGTCTGGCTCAGAGGTTTCTCGGGTGTTGCAATCCCCTTTCTAGATAGCGGCTATTTAGCGCCCTTCTTGTCCGGTGATTTAACGCCGTTCTTTCCTGCAGGGATGCACCTTCACCTTGACCTCTTCTAGTTTTCATTGTCTTGTTCATTGACCAGTCCTAAGTGTCTCCGCCTTCGGTTTTTGATTTTCCCTGCGATTTAGCTCGCCGCAGTTCTTCAGTCGCGTTCCAGCCTCTGCTTGATCACCCCTGCGCAACCGTCCACTTGTCCGGGTCGCGTTGGGCGTCCCATAGGGACCTTTGATTTGTTACGCCCTGCGGTGCGTAAAGGCCAGACGTTGGTGGTTCGGTATTCGGGTGCTTAAGCACGCTCTACGTTCGGGGGCTGGTCTCCCTACTCAGCGGTTTGGGCTTGGATAGCGGTCCAAGACTTGGTTCAAGGGCCTGACGCACACTGGTGCTGCTCTTCTGACAATGCAAGTAAATGCGGTGTGTCTACGGTCTAATTCGACTACTAGCGGGTGCTCCGTCTAGTATCCCACACAGCCGGGGGTCGGTGTCACGGTCAGTCGTTCGTCGTACCTGCGCAGAGGTAGTAGATCTTCAAGTAGTCTGAAGGGATCGAGTTCACGCTAAGTCGCAATGCGGACTTAGGTACAGAGAGAAGAGGTTCGTCTGGGTATTATCCCTGAAGACTACTGCTTGTTGATACAGGTTCAACTAAGTCAGGCTTAAGGCCTAACTGTCTATCGTAGAGGTCTTTTATAGTAAAGAGACATGGTCCGTGCACGAGGTAAGGGAACTACAAGACGAGTCTGGGGAACACTGAAGACGAGTCTAAAATGTGAAACGAGGTGTCAAGTACATCAGTCGTAAGTTTTAAGCGAAGGGGTGATAGTTATGAAACGAGGTACTTGAGTATCAACCGTGCTGCGCAATATATGAGTCAATCGGTACGGGTCACGAGTCTGGTCTGTCACGGGGTCAAGGAGTCATGTGATAGTGAGAAAAGAAAAAAAAGGGCGGGGTCCGTTCCAGTGGATCGTAACATGATTGGTACAGCCCGATCACTAGGCTTCCCCATGGTTACTCGCATAACCAGCCGCGTCGTTCATCCTCCCCGAAGCCTGCGCCGTCCGTCCTCTTTTGAAGACTGCTTGGCTAGCATGACCCAGCCACTGGGCTTCCCGCGGTCCTCCTTGCGGCTAGGCCGTGTCGTTCTGTCCTTCTCGAGGACTGTTTGATTGGTGTAGCCCAATCACTAGGCTTCTCGCGGCTGTCCAAGCCGCGTCGGTAGTCTCCTCTCGAACGCTTTCGATTCGGCGCCCGTTCCTAGTCAACAAGGAATTGTGTGACTGCGAGACTTCTTCGACCTCTTCGTTTATCCTCGACAGAGGTCCTTCTCGAATCCTTCGGTTTTTTGCGCATGTTCTGGCATCAGAGTCTTCCCTTGGCCCATCGTCCATGCTCTTCGTTCCTGTTTCTTTGGGAGATTCTCCTGTCTTTCCTTCTAGATCTCTCCCGGGTGCATTTCTAGGCCAACTCGATTGTCCCGTGTTTGCGCGATACCGAAGTCTTCCTTCTAGACAGCTTGACTGTCATCGATTCCTCGTCTCCCTCTATGGGCCTCGCTCCAGGCCTCCTCGTTGTCAGGATTCTCTGACATTTCTTGTGGCCGCAGACGACTTCTCTGCGACCCCTCTCTCTCTTGGTCGTTCTGCCCTCCCACAGAGCTTTTACTTCTGTGACCAAGGTGTTACTTTCCTCGCGTTTCTGAGGCTCCGTCCTAATCGCGTCGCTCCATGCTTGTAGCATTAAAGTTCTGCTCTTCAAAGACTTCCGGCGACTGTCGATTATTTGAGCCTTCCTCAGAGGGGGTCTTCACATTCGACCTCCGCTTCTACCAGCTCGTCAGCATCTGGCCCTCCTCGACCAAATTGCTAATTCCTAGTTTCGGGGGTTCGTTTCTGATTACTCCATGTCGCTCCGTGCTCAGGTCGCTGCGGAGTTCCTTCTGCGAAAGACCTCTCCTTGGTTGTTAGGATTTTTGCTGGCACCTCTGTTGACCATCATCGTCCTCTTCATGGCCTTTGTTTGTCAACCGCCAAGTCTCCTTCTGGAGGGGTCTAATGTTTGACCTCTATAATTCGCTAGGGTCTGTCGGCATCCCTCTTTCTAGCCATACATTGGCTCCTTCGTGGTTGTTCTGTGGCGATCTGCCATCTCTTCTATCTCCGATAGCGTTGGAGTTCTACCCATCACTCCTGAGTTCTAGGGGTTTCAATGCTTGTTGCCTCGTTCTACTTCGTGGCGCCAGGTCTTTCTTCGTAGGACTTCTGGCCATAACCAGTCGCCTAGCCCTTGAGAGGCTCTCACTTTTGGGCCTCTTCACTTCGCCAGGGCTTCGTCAGCATCCTTCATGGTCCCTCTGTGGCAGTCTGCCACTTCCTTTTGACTCCTAATGGCATTGGAGCTTCGCTCTTGACCAAGACGCTGATTCCTAGTCCTTGGGGTTTCCATTCCTGTCATCCCCATCTTGCTCCGTGCTACGTAGCAGCGGAGTTCCTTTTCGGAGACCCCTGGCGGTTGCCAATCGCCTGGTCTCCTTTTGAAGAGGTTTCCTCTGACCTCTGACGGCTAGGGTTTGTTTCGCGCCTCTCCTGGCCGTTCGTCTTTCGTTACGTCGAGCCCTAATGATGTTCTTCGGGCTCCGTTTCGGCTGCGGCGTCCTGTTCCGCATGAGGATCGTGTCGGAGTCTTTTCTCTAGACAGCCTCTTCGCAACCGTCAATCGTTCGGTTTCTGTTCTGATTCGACCTCTCCGATTCTCTTCGCCCGCATTCTTCCTGGGCTGCTTGTTGTTCCTTTGTGACTCCTGGCTGGTCAAGATGTCGTATCTTTGGAGCGTCGATTCCCGCTTCTGAGGAGGTTCTTGTCTGTCAGCGTCTTCTTCTGGCCATTCGCCATCCTCTATGGACCTTTCTATCATGACCCACAGCCTTCTAGCTCCTGATAATGTCGGAGCTTGGTGTCATTGGCTTCGACGCTGGTTCTTCGACTCTTGGGGTTCTGCATCCATAACTCCGTCTTGCTCTGTGTAATTTGGAGCTTCGTTCTTATGAGACCCCATGGTCATACTGGTTGCTCGGGGTCCCCCTCCGAAAAGGTCCTTCGGTTCTTCAAAATTCCACTGACACCCTCTCTTGGCCTATTGTTGTCTTTCGCAGATCCTTCTGTGACGATCTACCATCTCCATCAGTTCCTGTATTATGCTGGAATCGAGTTTCGGTGGCCCCTGGTGTCGGTCCTTGATCTTCCGGAGCTTCGTATCTCCTTGCTCCGTCCAGCTCCTCATGATTTGGAGCTACTTTCTTGTGAGACCCTTCATGGCTATGTTGATCGTTTGGGGTCTTCTTCAGAAAAGGTCCTTGCCTAGTCTGTTCGGTTCTTCAGAGTTTTGCTAACACCCTTCTTGGCCTGTTGGTTGTTCTTGGTAGATCCTCCTTTCATGATCTACCGCCTTCATCAACTCTTGTACATTGAGTTTCGTTGGCCTTCGGTGTTAGACCTTGACTCTTGGAGCTTCATGTTCATCGCTCCGTCTTGCTCCCCACAACTTGGAGCTTCTTTCTTGTGGGACCCCTTTTTGGCCATGCCAATTGTTCCTGGGTCTCCTTCTAAAAGCCCTTGTCTGGCTTTTCAGTCTCTTCCACTAACACCTCCTTCTTGGCCACTCGGTTGTTTCCCTGGTATACTGTTTCTACCGACTCCTGTGCATGTGCAAGTTGGGTTTCGTCGGCCCTCAGTGTTAGTCTTGGAATTTCGGAGCTTTGCATCCGTCGCCCCGTCCAGCTCTTCTTGTATCGTTGGGAGCTATTCCTTTGAAGACTTCCGGCGATATGCCGAGATTCGTGTCTCCTTCCCGAGAGGTTCTTCTGTGCTGGCCTCTCTAGTTCTACCAAGGTTCCGCTAGCGCTCTTCAACCTCTACGCCTGGCGCGGCTCTTCATTGGTCTCCGTGTGCTGCCACCCTGGGGTCCTTCTCATATATTGACCCATCTTCCCTCTTCTGGATCTTCAAGGGGTTTTGGGCGGGGTTCTTGTGCACCAACCAAAACGCTAGTCCTTGGTTCTTGGGTGAGCTCTGCCCTCCCATTCTGGCCATCTGCGAGTCCTTCCTTGAAATAGGGGGTTATCGAGTCGTAGTACCCTTCTCCTACTTCCTTGAGTTCCTCGCAGAAGTTCTGTCTTGACTGGCTAGTTAAAGCTCGACTTATGTCAAGAATCGCTGACGCCCGACTCTTGATAGAGTTTGCAATGGCATCTTATCTTCTTCTAAAGTGACCCTTGCATGATGTAGCTCATGCAACCGCTTCTCCACCCCGCTCATAATACTGATGAGGAGACTCCCAGATGTAGCTCGGTTCTGAGTTCTCGTCCTCGAGTACTGGTCAGATGGCTAGACTACAGCCGTCTCGTTGACTGATGTGATTCAGTCACGCCGTTTGTCTCTGTCCTTGGGTGGGGTTCAATTGTTCCTAGTTCCACGCCTCACAGACCGTGACTGGTAGACTTTAGTCACAGAGGTTTGCACCGCATGGGTGCCACTGTCAGCAGTCAAAGTATGGACTGTGTACCTCTCCTCTGGAGTGCTGCTTGATTTAGCTCAAGCACTAAGCTTCGGCGTTCCTTGGATGTCATCCAAGGGGAATGTGCGTGGGTTAGAAGCTGAGAGGGGTCACTCCCTACTGAGGTAAGATGCTTCAGATAGTCAGCAAGACTACTATTGGATTAAGTCGAGCTTGGCTCGACTTCACAGCTTCCTAGAAGCTTAAATACATGTCCACTATCTAGAATATCAAATAGGCAAGACAATAGCGTGAGAGTTCCCTGTCATCCTATCAGTAAGTATCCTAGCATTCAAACAATAGCGTGAGAAGGATTCATCCTTCCCCCATCGTCCCTGTTCTAGCCTTTGAGCCCGTTCTAGCCTTTGAACAATAGCGTGTGAGTATTGTTCTCCTTGGCCAATGGCCTTTTCACCTCTAGGCACTAGTGCCGAGGTTGCAGGTGCATTGTGGGCCACCTGACGCCCACCTTCCTGTTTGACCCAAGAGCAAAGCAAGCCTAGGCTTGGCCAGGCTCTTCTAGTGATAGGGGCAGTCCTCCCCCTTTCTAGGCAGTCCCTCCCTGAGGTCCGAGAGGTCCATGGACGGGTCTTCTTTCGTCTCGTTTGTCTTTTGGCGCAGAGTTGCCTAGGGAGGTCCCTTCCTCTCAGAGTCTTGTAGACTCATTGTCAGGACTCTTGGTCCTACCCTCTCTCGATCTGTTGGTGCTTCTTGCTTTCTCGTCGACGTAGGAGTTTCTTCGTCATCATGAGATCATCAGAAAGGGGGGATCCCAGTGCCTGTATCCAGTGGTACGTCTTGTAGATCGAGGTGGTCCATAACAATGGACGATGAGGAAGTCCCTTCCCGTGCCCCCACACCTACCTCGCAAGTCTCCCTGGACTGGGGCAGTGATTTTGAAGAAGAGTGTGTGATCTCTCCTTCCCTTCAAACTCCTGTTCATTGTCTAACAGTATCGCACCAGCCCCTAAGCGGGCTAGGAACACTCAAGTGTACGGCTGGAACGTCTAGTACCGCTCTACCTGTAGATACAATGTCAGACTTTGTTTGTGAACATGGAAACTCCTTTGCTCTTTGCTCTGAATGTAAGGGAAAAATGATCGGAAAAATGGGGCCTTTATGGCTAATGGACTCTGGAGCGTCCGCCCACTTTACCTCCGACATGAATGATTTTATTGAGTACACGCCTCTACCCCCAAAAGAAAGATCTCCTGTTAAAACTGCCGCACATACAATCTATGTTGAAGGACGAGGAACAGTGCTGTTAAAGCACAAAGTTCACAATACAACAGTTACAACATGCCTTCACTGTCACCGCTACGGTTTCACCAGCTCACTTAGTAGCAATGGAAGGATAAGATAACAATGAAGGCGATCGTGAAGGCGATGATGACGATCGCTAGCCCAAACATATACCCGTCCGTATACCGGGAGTAGCTTGAAGAAGAGTACGACCCCTACTCAGCGTGAAAGTGGTCAAGGGAGATCCAAGATCGCTTTCACTCTGAGTGGAAAGACGAGGGTCAGCTGCAAAGACGGCTTGTCTTTGACAGCGAGCCCTGAGCGGGGGAACAACAGTGTATAGCGACGAAAGACTCGACTTGCGAGTCCTAGTGGTACATGGCACGTATAAATAGGTACAGGGGTGGCTATGCCCATTAAGCCGGGGCAACGGTACATCAAACTATCACAGTCGGCGGCGGTCGGCGCATCAACCCATCACATCAGAACAAAGACCAGATCAGAAAGGTACGTATCACGGGAGTATCATAACGCCGGTTCTAGAACTTACCCCGGTCCACGGCATGCGAACTAGCCGTCCCAGGAGCCGGTGACATCACCCTCCTTCTAGACGGCAAAGCGAC